>CP053139.2:13737500-13750021 GCA_022674325.2 Grapholita molesta | reverse complement strand
ATAGCGCTTGGTGGTCTAAAATAAGGACCCGCTTATGGAGGAGGAACAATGCCCCATTAATATCCGGAAGAGTCCTAGACAGTTACCTTGAGAACAGGAAAGTGGAAGTGAGGCATGGGGCAGAAAGGCAGAAAGGCGAACTGGAGAAAGGGTGCGTTCAGGGCTCGATAGGCGGGCTCCATACTTTGAACCTCCTCCTCGACCCGCTCTTGAAGCAGCTAGAAGAAAAAAGCCACTACGCGCAGGCTTTCGCGGACGACGTGCTGATGGTGTTTGACGGTGAGACGGGACTGAACGTCTCAATGGAGGCGAACGCGGCGCTCTCGCATGTCCTGGAGTGGGGTGTCAAAAACAAGCTTAAATTCGCACCAAATAAGACAGTAGCGATCACAATTACCAAGAAGCTAAAATATGACACCCCAGTCCTGGTCATGGGAGGGCGAAACATTGAGATGTCTAGGGAGCTAAAGATCCTTGGGCTGACGATCGATGACCGCCTCACGTTTAATCAGCACGTCGCTAGGGTCTGCGGGAAGGCACTAAACATTTATAAAAAGCTTCGAACTGCAGCAAGAGCGAGTTGGGGATTACACCCAGAGGTGACCCGATGTATATACAATGCAGCAGTGGAGCCCATCATCACGTACGCAGCCGCGGCGTGGGCACCGGCCGCACAAAAGATAGGAACCCGTAAGGAGTTGGCGGCGGTGCAACGGGGCTTCGTACAGAAGCTGTGCGGAGCATACCGCACGGTATCCCTGGACTCGGCCCTGGTACTGACCGGGATTCTGCCCCTTGACCTACGCATACGGGAGGCAGCAGAGCTGTACAGCGCCAGGAAAGGCCGTACCCATGCGCTGCCTGAAGATAGGGAGATGGAGCTAGCGGCAAGGTATTCGGAGACGCCTCACCCGGCTCTTTGCCAGGAGCTGGACTTTACGAGCCTTCCGGACCGTGAAACCTTGGACAGATATGCGGTGCAGGAAGTAAAAATCTACACAGATGGCAGCAAGATTGAAGGCAGAGTCGGAGCCTCCCTTTCCATATGGAAAGGTGAGAGCGAAGACAAAGCCATCAAAATCACCCTAGCCAACTACTGCACCGTATACCAGGCCGAACTCCTGGCAATACACAGGGCAATAGAGGAAGTAAAGAAAAGGGGAGAAGCGAGCTTTGGCATATTCAGCGACTCAAGAGCTGCTCTTGAGACGCTGACAAACCGGGGCTCGCTCCACCGCTTAGCTTTAGAGGCGAGACGAAACCTTAAAGCAGCACGTGACCAGGGCAAGAATGTCTCCCTGTTCTGGATCAAGGCACACGCGGGACTCGCAGGCAACGAGCGCGCAGACGAGCTGGCAAAAATAGCAGCACTATCGTCAAGGAGGAGGGCGGACTACGACCGGTGTCCCATCTCATTCGCCAAGCGCTGCATACGTGAGCAGACGATTGGCGAATGGGCTGAGAGATACGCCTCGGGTACGACAGCCTCCGTGACGAAAATGTTCTTCCCGGACGCGGTGACCGCATACCGACTCGCAAGAAAGATCCAGCCTACAGGTGCCGTGACCCAACTGATGACAGGGCATGGCGGGTTCTCCTCGTACCTGCACAGGTTCAAGTGCAAGGATAACCCATCATGCATCTGTGAACCAAGTAAAAGTGAAACGGTGGAACACATAATCACGGAATGCCCCGTACATGCATACGAAAGGTCAAAGTGCGAAGTAGAGATGAATATAAGGATAGACAAAGAAAACATACGCGACATAATAAGTAACACGCAAAATAGAGCCATTTTCTTAAAATACTGTTTGAAAATAATAAAAACTGTTAACCATAGAAATAAGTAAACAATAGGCATGTTCTCACTAGTATTATGGAAATACCATGGAGAAACATACAAATGTAAGTAAAATAAGCAAATGTAACTATAGCATAAGAATAGATATAAATAATAGTAAGCAGGTGTTACTTAGAAATAAGTAAATACCCCATATAATATCATACAATAAAAAAATAAATGTTAGTAATAGAAGTAAATAAGAAATAAGCTAAATATATAAATAAGAAACAAATTAAGTAAACAACATGTAAAATTTAAAAAATGTAATAAAAAAGTCTCTGACCTTACCCATGTCAGGGGAACCGAGAGATAGGAATGGAAGCCAGGTTTTTAGCCGGTAAGAGTCCGGCACTGTCTGGGTCCTCCCTTCCCAGTCGTCCTATGCAGGATTTTTCTCCTGGTGGCTCATTCCCGTCTCTCCTTTGCATAAAAAACCCAACCTAACCTAACCTAACTCAACCCAACCTAACCCAACCTAACCCAATCTAACCCAACCTAACCTAACCCAACCTAACCCAACCTAACCCAACCTAACCTAACCCAACCTAACCCAACTGCAACCTAACCTAACCTAACCCAACCTAACCCAACCTAACCTAACCCAACCTAACTCTAACCTAACCTAACCTAACCCAACCTAACCCAACCTAACCCAAATCCCAACCTAACCCAACCTAACCTAACCTAACCTAACCTAACCTAACCTAACCTAACCTAACCTAACCTAACCTAACCTAACCTAACCTAACCTAACCTAACCTAACCTAACCTAACCTAACCTAACCTAACCTAACCTAACCTCACCTAACCTAACCTAACCTAACCTAACCTAACCTAACCTAACCTAACCTAACCTAACCTAACCTAACCTAACCTAACCTAACCTAACCTAACCTAACCTAACCTAACCCAACCTAACCCAACCTAACCTAACCCAACCTAACCTAACCTAACCTAACCTAACCTAACCTAACCTAACCTAACCTAACCGAGTCACGTGCCACCAGGCGTCGGGGAAGCAACATCGTTTCTGTAAAGCCCGCCTTAGAAAATTCGTGGACGTGGCAATTCCTGCCCGATCGGCTTCCAACAAAAACAGTGTGTGCGGGCCAACGTAGCGCATCAACAGTGACAGTGAGCATATCCGTGAAACGCCATCTGAAGTAGAAAGGGTGGAAAAGTGAAAATTTTTTAGGTTAAAAAATTTTCAAAGTGCAGTTGTTGTGCCACCAAGGATAGTGACCTTTAAGTGCGATACATGACGTTGGAAAGCCTCCCTGCTGAGCCTCTTTTTAAGTGAGCCCCTGAACGACACCCGCTGATCATCCCCTGAAGTAGCACACATCGGCATAAAAAACAAGTACCACTGTGGACACGTGCTCCTGGAAGGAGCGCGCCTACGGAGCACCAGAACCAGCAGCAGTGAAGCCCTCATCGTCTGGACCCCACTGGTACCTTTGTTTTAATTTTTGGACTTGCAGTTTTTATTTATTAAATTTTGAAAAGTGAAACTTTGACAGTGAATAACTAGAAATCTTCAGTCAGACTATATACTTTTTGTTAGTGTTTCTGTTGCGCGCTAAATTAAGGAGCCCGGAGCCAGAGACTTAGAATTATTGCTCTGAAAACCAAGAAATTACAGACTTTTTCCTGAAAAATTTTAGAAAACCGGAAAACTTAGAAAATTTTATATTGGACATTTTATATTTTATTATAACATTGTGTATTGTGATTTTATCTATATTGTTATATTTTTTGTGTATTTTTGGTTGTGTCCTTCGCGAGATATTGAATTTTAGTGTGCTTTTTGTGAATTATTCCTAAAATATTAATAAAATAGCTTTTTGACACCGGAATAAGTCTCAGGAGGCATAAATTCACCCTAGGACACCCGAAACACGCCCCTTTAGCGCCTATAGCCGCGGAAAACTGAAAACCGGTTTTTTCCGATAACTTGGGGCAAACTTAGAATTCTAATATCTCGCGAACAAATTAGGTTAGAAAGTTCGGATTTCTGTAACTTATAGAAGCGACTGCTCTTCCGATTGTGCCAGGTTTTGACCCGATATTCCAAAATTTTTTGACGCCCGGGATAGCGTCCAAACGAGACATACATTGGGTCAAGCCAAGGTCAGGAGTGAAAGTCCGGTCTTTCTCCGACGCCTGGGAGCGGAGTAATTAGCGAACAAAGTCGGACTTTGGACAGCTAGTCCGCCATCTTGGATTTTTTCAACACGCTCTATCTCCGTAACCAGTCGTCGTAGAAACTTGCGGATTTCGAATATCGGTCAAGGGCATTGTCGTTCACCCTATAGCAAGGTCGGCAGGCTTATCGGAGGCCATAAATTTGGCAGTCCTGGAAAACGACCCCAGCGAATAGGCAAGGTCCTGCTTATTACAGGCCAAAATCCCGCCTTCCTACGTCTTATAGAACCGGAGATACAAGCAGTCAAACATTGAGTTTGACAGTTCGGCCGCCATCTTGGTAATATTCAACACCGTATATCTCCGGAACGACGAGTCCTAGAGAGTCGGGATTTTCTTATAGGACAGGGATAGGCTGCGCCCTACCCAAAAAACCGGTTTTCAGGACCTTCTGACAGAATAAAAAATTTCAGGGCCTGAAAATACGCCAGGTCGATAGGAAACTACGCGCCGATTGTAACGAGCCCAAGCACGCCTGTTTTGGCCTAATAGATCCGGAGAAAAGACGATTACCGGTTTTGCCGGTCATCTGGACGAAATTACCGGTTAATTTCAAACGCCGTAACTCCGGCCCCTGTTGTGCTAGACCCCGTGATTGGGGCTTGTTTAAAAGGGCCAGAGGAGAGCTATTGACTGGGCCTAGAATTAAAACTCTACGTAGAGCCGAAATAAAAAAATTAGACCTAAAAATTTGTATTTGTATTTAGATTAGAATAAGACTCTTTCACTGTTGAAAGACAACAACAATAGGAGTTGATAATAGAGTCTGCGACTCTACATTACAGTAGAATTAAGAAACAGCTTATTGTGGTATTTACAACTTTTACAACTTTACTCACAATATCATTTTGACCGAGCTGGTCCCTATTGACCGGAACTCTACCTCCAACTATAAGCGCGAAAATGATGCTCGGACGCACCCCCACGCAAAAGGACAAAGCGGTGTCACCGCCAAAGACTATGGCTGAAAAGACAAGCGTCAGGCGCAGTGTCGGTGAATGGGAAGCTACCCATAGCAACCCGTCCACCACACCTGAAACCAAGAGCGACAACACAGGCTGGCCTTTGTAAGACAAAAACACCATCACAATATCCCCAGCAAAAGCCGCCAGCCGCTGTAGCAAAGGAAGCCTACACGAGCAGGACAGCAGAGGCCTGAGCTCTGCACGAGAAAGCAGCGGCAAGCATTAAAGAGGGCAGAAACGTCAAAACATCGATTAAAAACGATGTTTTGGAGGCCCTCGATAGGCTTTACCAGCTGGTGAAGGAAGCCGAAGCTGAGTTTAGGAAAGGAAAACCCGGAACCAGCAAGGAGGAGCCCAAGGAAACTAGAGAGCCCACTAAGAACCCGGAGATAGTACAAACCGACATCCTCCTTGCAAAACTGGAGGAACAAACAAAGCTTATACAGGATAGCAATAGGAAAATAGATAAATTGAGAGCCTCGATGGAGACCCAACAGGCATCCTTTGAGCAATGGCGACAACTGCGACATACGCAAGCGTAGCGGCGGCGTCCCCAAACGCGATGCAGCGTGCAGTACCAGCCCCTAGGAGAGGCACCCTGCACTCTGTAGTCGTAACCTCAAGGGATGAAACTGAGACGGGAGACGAGGTTCTCAGTAAAATTAGATCAGCAGTAGATGCAAAAGACGGATGGATCCGGGTGGAGAGAGTTAGGAAGGCGAAAGATCGAAAGGTAGTCATGGGTCTTGCAACCAGAGAAGAAAGGGAGAGAATTAAGGAAAGACTAACGAAGGAAGAGTATAAACCTCGTCGTCGAGGACGCGAAAATAAGGGACCCACTTGATTCTGAAAGGCGTCCTCACCATAAACTCTGATGAGGATATAGTGAGGGCCCTGAAGGAACCAGAACAAGGGTATTTTCCGCATGACCTCGAGGATGAGGAAAAACAGAGTGGAAGTTAGGTATAAAAGGAGAACGAGAAACCCACACACTTGCCATACGTCGTGGTTGGAGTCTCACCCATAATATGGCAAAGAGCGACGGAGGCGGCAACAGTCCATATAGACCTGCAACGGGTTAGAGTCGAAGACCAGACGCCGTTGGTGCAGTGCACGCGCTGCCTAGGCTTCGGCCACAGCAAGCGATACTGCACTGCATCAGCGGACCTGTGTAGTCACTGTGGAGGACCCCACCTGCGTGCCGAGTGTGCTGACTGGCTCGCTAGAGTTCCTCCAAGATGCCAGAATTGTTTTAAGGCTGAAGCAGAAGACACAGAGCACAACGCTTTCAGCATGGCATGCCCTACGCGAAAAAGATGGGACGAAATAGCGAGAGCAAGTGTGGCGTATTGCTAAGGGCACCCCCGGCAACGTAATACAATACCAATTTGCCCAAGCCAACTTACAAAGGAAGAAGCTTGCCACCGAGGAACTCTACGCGGAGGCAAAGCAGCGAGGCATCGCCTTCGCACTTCTGCAGGAACCTTACGTGGGAGGAGCGAGGGAGACAAGGAGTTACCCGGGAGTACGAATCTTCCAGAGCACTGGCGAGGGGGAGGGAACAGTTAAAGCCGCGATCGCCGTCTTTGACGACGACGCCAAAATAACACAACACCCAAAACTGACCACCAACAATGTTGTAACAGTGAGCATCCAGACCAGCGCCTGGGAGGTCGTAATGGTCTCCATGTATCTCGAACCGGACCAACCCATGGAACCCCACCTAGACCAGCTAGACAAGATAGCAAAGGAGTTAAAACCGCGAAGATGGCTAGTAGGCGGCGACTTCAATGCGAAAAGCACCTGGTGGGGCAGTCCTGTAGTGGATGGCAGGGGTGAACAGCTGTCCCATGCATTCGACGAGCTCGGCCTTCATATACTCAACAGCGCGGGAACACTCCAACCTTCGACACCATCAGGGGCGGCAAGCACTATTCGAGTTATGTAGATGTGACAGCTTGTTCCATCGACATACTGGACCTGGTAGATGACTGGAGGGTAGACCAAGGCCTGACGAGCTCGGACCACAGCGGCATCTTGTTCAAACTAAAACTCACAAAACTGACCGGCATAACAATACACAGGACAACAAGAAAGTATAACACCAAGAAAGAATTGGTCTGAGTTTTATGGAAAACTCAGGCAAATTGATGCAAACATCTCAAATAACTAAAAGTGAAATAGAAAAGGTTACAACTAACACCCAACTGGAAGAAATAGTCATAAATTCAATAATGCCATACACGAAGCCTGTGTATCGTCTATGCCGGAAAAGAAAGTTAAGCAACAACTTGCCTTGCCGTGGTGGACTGAGGAACTCGCCAAATGAAGAAAGGCGTCGCTACCAGAAAACGCAGAATAGGTCAGTAGCTGCCATCAGGAAGTCGAAGGTTGTGGATGACTATGTAAAACATAAAGAAGAGTATGAGCAAGCCGCAGGCAAGGCGCAGGTGGACAGCTGGAAGGAGTTCTGCCAAAACAAAGCAAGGAAGGGGTCTGGGAAGGGATCTACCGGGTCATAGGGAAGAACTGCCTCGCAGGGTGGAGGACACACTGCTGGAGAAAGATGAAGTTATTCTGGACGCAAAGAGTTCGGTGCGCCTGCTGGCAGAAACATTTTACCCCAAAGACTGTACCACCAGTGACGACGACTACCACAGTAGCGTAAGGGAAAAGCTAGAGTGGTAAACCGTGGAGATGAAGACACAACATTTACTGAACTGCCATTTACCACAATGGAGCTTAAAAGAGCCCATGACTCCTTCAACCCCAAGAAAGCCCCAGGGACGATGGATTTACTGCAGACATCTGTCGTCACGCCATAGAAGCTGATCCGGAAGCTTTCAAAGCGATCCTCAATAGATGTCTCGGTCGAGGGTACTTCCCTGGGGCTTGGAAAACCGCAACGGTGGTCGTCCTCAGGAAGCCTGGTAAAGCAAACTATAGGATACCCAAATCATACAGACCAATAGGGCTGCTACCAATTATGGGTAAAGTATTCGAGAAGATGCTGGTCGCCAGGCTTAAATACCACCTGTTACCTCGAAATGAGCAGCAGCCAGTATGGGTTCATGCGCTGCAGCGCAGCACCGAGGACTCCTCTATGTCTTAGTGAAACATGTCAAAAATAAACTTGAACAAAAGAAGATAGTAACTTTGATATCACTCGACATAGAGGGGGCCTTCGATGGTGCATGGTGGCCTGCCATAAGGACCCGTTTAGCGGAAGAAAACTGCCCCGTTGAACTAAGACGGGTCATTGACAGCTACCTGACAAACCGAAGAGTAAATGTGAGATACGCAGGCGAGCAGCACAGTTTGGATACAAATAAAGGATGCGTACAAGGGTCCATAGCGGGCCCTATTCTATGGAACTTGCTGCTGAATCCGTTACTAAAAAGCTACGAAAGTAGGGGCTGCTACTGCCAGGCATTCGCAGATGATGTCGTGTTGGTCGTCGATGGAGACTCCGCCTTAGATATAGAAAGACGCGCTAATGCAGCCTCGACCATGCCCAGGAGTGGGGTGTCCGAAATAAGCTTCGTTTTGCTCCGCAGAAAACTAACGCTGATTATAATCACACGTAAGCTTAAATATGACACCCCTAGACTGAGCATGGGCGGAGCCAGCATCGAAAATGGCGAAGGAATTAAAAATACTGGAGTCACCATCGACGAGAAACTAACTTTTAACAGCCACGTCTCGAATGTCTGCAGAAAGGCCATTGCGGTTCAAAACAGCTGTCTAGGCCGCTAAGACAGAATGGGGGGCTCCACCCTGAAGTGGTAAAGACTATATACGTGGCAACCGTGGAGCCTATAATTCTGTATGCCGCCAGTGTATGGGCACAAGCTGCAAATAAGTTAGAGTGCAAAACAGCTGGCAGTAGTGCAGCGGGGTGTGGCACAGAAGATATGTAAAGCCTATCGCACCGTCTCCCTTAACTCTGCGCTGATATTGGCAGGGATACTCCCCTTGGACCTCCGAGTTCGAGAGGCGGCTTCGCTCTACGAAGCCAAGAAGGGAGAGTCTCACAATTCTGTGGCCCGGAGACAGGGAGGTGGAGCGAATGGCACCTGCGATCGAAATGCCCCATCCTGCAGAGCACGAAGAGCTGGAAAATTATTCGCCTGAGAACCAAAATGACGTGGAAGCTAACAGCGAGTTCCAAGTCCGAATTTTCACCGATGGGGAGCAAGCTTGAGGGAGGAGTCGGAGCCGCCCTTTCTGTATGGAAGGGTGAAACTGAAACCAAGGCCCACAAGCTTGCTCTATCGAGGTACTGCACGGTTTACCAGGCGGAGCTTCTGGCTCTATGCAAAGCAAACAAGGAAGCAAAGAGGTATGCAGAAAAATCGTATGGTATCTACAGCGACCCATGGCGGCCCTCCAAACCATTCAGAATCACAGTTGCCTTCACCCCCAGCAGTAGAAGCCAGAGAGAATTTGAGAACCATGTCTCTCCAGGGTAAGGTTGTCACCCTACACTGGATCAAAGCTCACGCAGGGTTAGAAGGCAACGAACGCAGATGAGTTGGCCAAGGGCGCGGCTGTGGGTACCAAACGAAAAAAGCGGACTACGACCAGTGTCCGGTATCATTCGTCAAGCGTAGCATCTGTATGTTAACCCTTTGACGAATGGAACCAGAGGTACAGGTCGAGCGAAACTGCATCAATCACTAAACTCTTCTTCCCGGACGCAGTGGCGGCGTACAGAATCACCAGGAAAATCCCAGCCTAACAAACCTGAAAACCCAGCTAATGACGGGGCATGGTGGTTTCTCCGAGTACCCGAATCGCTCAAGTGCAAGGAGAACCCATCGTGCGTATGTGATGGAGATAAGCTGGAAACGGTGCCATATACTGCTGGAATGTCCGGTCTTCGACAAGGAGCGCTTGAAGTGGAGCAGAAGCTAAAACAACAATCGATGCTAATAACATCAAAAATATAATGTGTAGTACGGATATGGAGGAATTTATAAAGTTCTGTGTGACAATTGTGAGTAAAGTTGTAAAAAGAAATAAAACAAGATAGAAATTTATGTTTTAAAAATATATTAGTGTATATTGTAATAAAACATAAAATATCCTAGATTACAAAATATGTGTAGTTGTAAGAGCAGAACCATTATATAAAAGTAACATAGAAATAGTAATATATACATGTAGAAACTGAGTAATAAGCTAAAATAGTAATAAATATGTATAGTAATAAGTAAATACCCATGTACGTATATAATATAAGTGAAAAAAATGTAAAAAAAAAAATAAAGAAACCTGCTTTGAAAGTTATTTTAAAAACCCAAGAAAGCAATAAATAAATAAATAGTTAAAAATAGATAACATAGATATATAGAGGGGAATCCCACCCTGATAAGAAAGAAAGATGATGAAAGAAAGAAAGAAAAAGTATGTGGAATGAAAGTACGAGAGGCATGCAAAGCGAGAACTGGTATGCAAGATATAGCAGACTAGCACAGACCTGATCATGTTGGAGGTAGAAGAAAAAAAAACCTAACCCAACCCAATCCCAACCTAACCCAACCTAACCCAACCTAACCTAACCTAACCCAACCCAACCTAACCTAACCCAACCCAACCTAACCCAACCTAACCCAACCCAACCTAACCCAACCTAACCCAACCTAACCCAACCTAACCTAACCTAACCCAACCTAACCTAACCCAACCTAACCCAACCCAACTCCAACCTAACCCAACCCAACCTAACCTAACCCAACCCAACCTAACCAACTCCAACCTAACCCAACCCAACCTAACCCAACCTAAATCTAACCCAACCTAACCCAACCCAATCTAACCCTAACCCAACCTAAATCAATCCCAACCCAACCTAACTCCAACCTAACCTAACCCAACCCAACCTAACCTAACCTAACCTAACCCAACCTAACCTAACCTAACCTAACTCCAACCTAACCTAACCTAACCTTACCTAACCTAACCTAACCCAACCCAATGTAACCCAACTCTAACCTAACCTAACCTAACCTAACCTAACCTAACCTAACCTAACATAACCCAACCTAACCTAACCTAACCTAACCTAACCTAACCTAACCTAACCTAACCTAACCTAACCTAACCTAACATAACCTAACTTAACCTAACATATCCCAACCTAACCTAACCTAACCTAACCTAACTTAACCTACCCTAACCCAACCCAACCTAACCGAACCTAACCCAACCTAATCAACCCAACCTAACCCAACCTAACCTAACCTAACCCAACCTAACCCCAACCTAACCTAACCTAACCAAACCTAACCCAACCTAACAAAACCTAACCTAACCAAACCTAACCTAACCTAACCTACCCTAACCTAATGTAACCTAACCTAACCTAACCCAACCTAACCTAACCCAACCCAACCTAACCCAATCCTAACCTAACCCTAACCTAACCCAACCTAACCTAACCTAACCCCAACCCAACCCAACCTAACCTAACCTAACCTAACCTAACCTAACCTAACCTAACTTAACCTAACCTAACCTAACCTATCCTACCCTAACTTAACCAAACATAACCTAACCTAACCTAACCGAACCTAACCTAACATAAGCCATCCTAACCTAACCCAACCTAACCCAACCCAACTCCAACCCAACCTAACCTAACCCAACCCAACCTAACCCAACCTAACCCAACCCAACCTAACCTAACCCAACCCAACCTAACCTAACCCAACCTAACCCAACCTAACCTAACCCAACCTAACCCAACCTAAATCCCAACCCAACCCAACCTCACCTAACCTAACCTAACCTAACCTAACCTAACCCAACTCTAACCTAACCTAACCTAACCCAACCCAACCCAACCCAACCTAACCCAACCCAACCAACCCAACTCCAACCTAACCCAACCCAACCCAACCTAACCTAACCCAACCTAACCTAACCTAACCCAACCTAACCCAACCTAACCTAACCCAACCTAACCTAACCCAACCTAACCCAACCCAACCTAACCTAACCTAACCCAACCCAACCTAACCCAACCTAACCTAACCCAACCTAACCTAACTCCAACCTAACCTAACCCAACCCAACCTAACCTAACCTAACCCAACTCCTAACTCTAACCTAACCCAACCCAACCTAACCCAACTCTAACCTAACCTAACCCAACCTAACCTAACCCAACCTAACCCAACCTAACCCAACCTAACCCAACCTAACCTAACCTAACCCAACCTAACCTAACCCAACCCAACCTAACCTAACCCAACCTAACCCAACCTAACCTAACCTAACCCAACCTAACCTACCCGCACCAAACCTAACCCAACCTAACCCCACCTAACCTAACCCAACCGAGCCCAACCCAACCCAACCTAACCTAACCTAACCTAACCTAACCTAACCTAACCTAACCTCACCCAACCCTACCTCACCTCACCAAACCCACCCCACCCCAACCTAACCTAACCTAACCCAACCCAACCTAACCTAACCCAACCCAACCTAACCTAACCTAA
>CP053139.2:13415000-13732500 GCA_022674325.2 Grapholita molesta | reverse complement strand
CCCCACCCAACTCCAACCTAACCCAACCTAACCCAACCCAACCTAACCCAACCTAACCCAACCTAACCCAACCCAACCTAACCTAACCTAACCCAACCCAACCTAACCTAACCCAACCCAACCTAACCTAACCTAACCCAACCTAACCCAACCTCACCCAACCCCACCTAACCCAACCTAACCTAACCTAACCTACCCNAACCAAACCCCACNCAACCTAACCTAACCTANCCTCACCTCACCCCTAACCTAACCTACCCTAACCTAACCTAACCTAACCTAACCTAACCTAACCTAACCTAACTAACCTAACCTAACCTAACCTAACCTAACGTTTTTCTTTTTTTTTTTTTTTTTTTTTTGACGCAGGGAAATGCATTTACGCTTCCCCCCGCCCCGGGAAGGGTCTTACGGGGGTATGGGACTCGCCTCCTCCATGGGAGGAATACCCACTAAAACCCTGCGGCGTTTCCGTCAGTGCCGTTATCGGGGATGTCACGGGTCGCGAACATGTCATCCACGACATCCCCGGCGTCCCGGCGTGTGGCCGGATTGTTATCCTTCTTTTGGGGAGGGAGTCAGTAAACGCCTAACTGACTCCACCCCCACGGCCTGTAGGCCTCACTGCGGGTTCCCAGGCCCGCAGTCCTACTGGGGGAGGGCACGATTCAGATGTGCGAATCGCCTGCGCCTCCCCCCCATTCGCCTTCTCCGGATCGGGAGGGCGTTTGGATCCTCCTCCCGACCCCTCTCTTCAGTCTCCTTTTGCGAGACGACCGTGTCGCAAAGGAGACCACTGCCTCCCAGGATCTCTCGCTGCTCAGCATGGCCGCCACGACACTGTGCAGCGAGAGATCCCCTGTCCCTATTGTCGTTGCTGTCAGGGCAGCCGCGCCCACGGCCCAGCGATTGCACCTCCAAGGTGTGCTGGGCCGTGTCATCCGCCGCTCCGCATTGGTGGCAGGTGGGTTGGGCTCCTGATCGATCATGTGCAGGTAGTGGCCGAAACACCCATGTCCGGTCAGTACCTGCACCCAGTCGGTACCCCACTCTGCCGTGCGCCCTGTCTAGCCAGGCGTCAGCGACGGGAGGAGTGCCTCACAGCACGGACTCCGTAGGGGAGTCCTCCAGGTCCTCCTTCCACCTGTCTCTTGCTCCTTTGCGCCATTCGGCGCTCCCTTCTAATCCTCCTCTGGAGCAGGGAATTCACCCGTTTCCTGCTCCTCACTCTGCGCCTGTGCGCGTCAGCGAGCACCTCGGCATCTAGCTCCCAAGGCAAGGTGCCCGCTAACGCAGCACCCCGCCGCCCATGCCACCGTCACATAGGCTCCTCACCATCCGCAGCGCCACGACTCGCTGCGGTCTACGTAGGAGGGCCCTTGTGGCCGACGTCAGCCTGTCCGCCCAGATCGGGGCCCCGTAGAGTGCCATTGACCTGGCAACCCCGCGTACAGACGTCGGCAGGCATGGGACGGTCCTCCGACATTTGGCAGCAACCTGCCCATCTCCGATGCTGCTGCCACAACCTGGGAGCAATTTGACGGAAATGCTCCCCAAAGTTCCACCTCCCATCCAAGGTGAGGCCCAAGTATTTGATGTGGGGCCTCACCTGGACCTCTTCCCCCAATTCTGAGGGAGGCACCTGCGGGCACTTTCCACCCTCCCTCCGAAGACTATTGCATCCGTCTTCGAGAGGGAGACCTTCAGCCCGGAGGAGGCGGATCCTCGTCACCATGAGATCCGCCGCCACCTCCGCCCTCCGCAGTGCCTCTCTCAGCTCCTTGCCCCTGAATGGCCACCATCGTGTCGTCCGCATAACACATGAGGGCCATTCGGGAGCAGCTCCGCACGGATGGCCCAGGTCAAAGCCGACGTTCCAAAGCAGGGTCCTAACACTGACCCCTGGGGAACGCTGCAGGCCATCTGCCTCTCCAGCCGGCTCCTTCTGAGGTGTCGCAGACCACTATCCTGTCCGTCAGATAGTGATCCACGACCCTCCTCAGGTATGGGGGCACCTGGTGGTATTTCAGGGCCTCCTGTATCACTGGCATGGGAGGGAGCCAAGCGTTAGCGATATCCAGTGATACCGCTATGGCTCCCTCTCCCTCCTTTGGGCGTCTTCTGAAAAGGCCCTGAGTGCCCCAGCGCATCCAACGTGGACCGCCCCATTCTAAAGCCGTATTGGCGGTCCGAGATGTTAGGCCCTCTGAGTTTAGATGCTGGACGATCCGGGAAGATACGATGCGTTCGAGCATCTTCCCAGACTCGTCCAGCAGCACTATGGGCCTCCATCCAGAAGGAGAGTCCGCCGGCCTAGTCTCCTTCCGGATGAGGCACACCTTCCCTACTTTCCAGCACCTTGGAAACCACCCCTCTTGAAGGCATTTTTCAAAGATTTCTTTGAGGTGGTCTCCAAGGTGCTCCATCACAACGGGTATGACCCTGCCGTGAACCCCATCTGGGCCCGGGGCCTTTCTGCGGGCCCTCAGTCTACCCACCACATATGTCATTTCTGCGTCTGTAATTGGGGGGGGGTTCACTCCAGGGTCGTCCACCCTCCTCTCGTGGCCCCTGTCATTGCTGGGGACGAAACACCGGTGCCGGTGGAAAGAGGCCCTCTATTATGCTCCGGAGGAGCCCAATCTCCATTGTCTCCATGGGGGCGGCCTGGCGGAGTTTCTTTCTCACCAGTTTATATGGCCTCCCCCATGGGTTTTCATCTAGTGAGGCCAAGAAGGCCTTATACGACACGTCTTTTGCCTTGGCGATGGCCAGGCTCAGTGCCTTCTTGGCCTCACGTAAGGTGGTGTGGAGTAGCTCCTCCTCCTCTTGCGTGTGCCTCCTTCTGCGGCACCGTGTGTAGCTCCGCCTGGCCGTGTTGGCTTCCCTTCGGAGGGCCGCAATTTCTGGGGTCCACCAATAGGTGGGCTTTTTGGCTCTCGGTGGACCGGCTCTCCTCATCGATGCGTCGCAGACTCTCGAGAGGGACGCCCTGAAACAGAGAGCCATTTCGTCCACGTTTCGGCCCTCCCGAACTGTCTGCCCCAGACCCCACCTGGCCTCAACCATGGACGCCGCCCTTGGCAGAGTCATGGTCCAGGGAGGCCAGGCTCCATCTCGGGAGCCTTCTTCCGCCCCTCGCCTGCACCGGCCGCTGGGCTTGCTGGGCCCTGGAGACCCTCAATCTGACGTATCGATGGTCTGAGAGGGTCTCCGTATCCTCCAGGACACGCCAACCTATTGCACGCGCGGCTATTGGGGGGGAGGCGAACGTTACGTCTACGATTGATCCCCCTGCCGTCGCACGCAGGTGCTGACTGTGCCCCTGTTCAAGACCTCCAGGCCCAGTCCAGCTAGCCAGTCCAGGAGCACATCTCCTCTGGGGTCCGTGCTGGGGAGCCCCAGGCCACGCATTTAGCGTTCAAGTCCCCAATATTATAACAGGGGACGGCGCCACTCCTAGCACTGTTCGAGCGACCCTCTCGAGGTAAGCCTCAAACTCGCGCAGCGGCTTGTTGGGGGAGAAGTAAACCCCTATTACAACTATCTCCCCCATTTTAGCCGCTGCATATCCAGCCCCGCCAGGCAATCTGGTGAGAGGCAGACCCCCCCCTGCTGGCACCACTATGGCCACAGAGCCATCTCTATCACCTACCCAATTTGGTTGAGCGGGGACGAAGTATGGCTCCGCAACCACCGCCACCGTGATTTCCCACTCCGCCATGTACTGGATAAACAGATCCTGAGCACGGACGGAGTGGTTCACATTCCCTGGAGCACCTCCGTATCTGTCCTTTGTGGCATTAAGATTCCATACTGAGGTGCTCCGTCCTTGTTGGTTGGGCAGCCGACGGGGCGGCCCTAGCGTTCCCGACTTTGGTGTCCTTTCCTCTTAATGGGGGCGGGGCACAGGCTTGGCCTCCCATAACGTGGCCGGCCTTGCGCCCGGCATGCTGGCCACCTGCGCACCAGGGGCGGACGCTGTGCAGTCTTTGCTCAGGTGGCCGGGCTTGCTACACCTGTAGCAGCAGTCGCCCTCGGTCCACCGGGGACGGACAAAGGGGTCTTGTGTGCCCTATCCCCATGCACCGGTAGCAGCGGAGCGGTTGCTGCTCCAGGGCCTCCACCCTCGCCGCCGACCACCCGAGAATTATTCTCCCCGCAGTGACCACTACTTTCGCTGCTGTTATGGGGCACCTCAGTACGGCAGATCCGGCCCCATTTGCCGCCATGCGGATCGCCCCCACCGTCACCTGCTCCTCCGGGCAATTTCCCCTTTCCGCTACTTCTCTTTTTAAGAGCTCCGGGGTGACGGATTCGTCAAACCCGGAGACTCTTATCTCCGCCCTCTTAATGGGTCGGTGGACGTCGGCCACGTCCCCTATGAGTCCGCGTAGTCGGTCAACGAGGTTGTCGGCCGCTTGCCCGCTCTGCGCACCTGGGACCTCGATGACCCGTGTCCCGGTGACCGACTTGCGGACCCTCAGGTGGTCCACCCCCAGTTCCGCCAGCTTCAGGGTGGTGGTTTTTCCATGACCGACTTGTAGTCGGTCTGGGCTTCCTGGTCTTATGGTGACCACCACCGCCGCCGCCGTATCTGGGACCACCAATTTCGGCTGTGCTGCTTTGGCCTCTGAGGAGCTGTCTGGGGTGGGCTGTGGAGCCTTCCTCTTGCCTTTCCCCTGCGGACCACCGTTGTCCACAATTCTGCAGGTGGTTCCGGCTGTGCTGGTGCCGGTGGCTTCCTCGGTAGGCGTGTCACCCTCTTCGCCTGTTTCCTTGGGGCCATTTGCGGGGCCGGGGGCTTTGTTGCGCCTCTACCTGGCTTCTCACCTCTGTCCTCCCTCTCTGCCTCCTTGTTGCCCCTTTGGGGTCTTATTGGTGGCTCCTTTCCCTCTCTTGAGCATCAGGGGTTGGGTTCCGTCTTTTGTCTGAGGCCAGGGGAGGCCGGACGATCGGTGCAGGCGGGAGTCTTTCCTCCACCTGTTTTATGCGGACGTTGACCATCTCGCCCAGGGATACGTAGAGCTGCCTCTTGAAGTCCCCAAGGCGAGCGTCCAGCATGCTGCCCATTTCCTCTAAGAGGGCCGGCCTATTGTTACCCTTTCTCGCCACATTCTCCGTCGGTGGAGACTTTCTTTCCGAGAAGGCCGTTCTGAGCGCTTTGGTCTCCTGGCGTAATAACGCCAGTTCCTCCCTCATGCGCTTGTTGTCCGCTTTCAGTGAGCGGACAACCTCAGTCTCCCCTAGGGAGTCAGCCACATTGATCAGCTCCCGGCAAGCTGCATTCATGTGGCCCCATATCTCTCCTTTCAGGTTCTTGGACCTGGCCGCCTCCTTGAGGATCTCCTGGGCGCATCTTTTTATGCAGTCTGCCGGGGCCTCAATATCCGCCTCGATAGGTGGCTCTTCCGTGGACTTCGTCCATTGTGCCTGCGAGCTTGTGACACCCTAAGCTCGTAGGATCTATCCAAAGCTTCCGCGTCCGTCTCGTAGTCGGATATCTGCGATTTGCGGAGTTTGAGCCTTCGCGGCGCTGACCCCCGTATAGTGCCCCTTGCCACGGCTGGAAGGAGTCGGCTTGCGAGTGTTGACCTCTGCGGGGTCACTCTCGCTGTCCGTCAGCGGGAGTGGTCTACCCCTCTTTCCTCCCTTTTTTTGTGGAGGGAAATCCTCTTCCACATCAGCCACGGCCATGAGTTCATCGTCCTCGTCCGATGATTTCTCGAACAGATCTAGTGCACACCGCTCCTTCTCCCAGAATCTGCCACCCGAGATAGTAGGGGATGCATCCCCCCCTCCAATGTATCCCCTGACATCATCGTCAGAGTCCACCTCCACGACTCTATCCTCAGTTTCGTCCCTCTGGGACACAAGATCGGTCCCCCTGTCCTTATTTTGCTGGTTCCTCTCCTTATTCCCCCAATGACCATCATCCCCACCTGAATCCAAATCAGTCGCGTTCGACCGTGATGTTTTGTTTTTGGCCCTCTTTGCCATCTCCGTCTTCCTCTGTCCGTCCCAGTCCTTTATTCAATACCTTCCCATTACGAAGGTGTCTCAGGTCGGTGTCCATATTTATTGCTGTCAGTCGTTGCGAGAGTCAGCAAGCTGACTCTCGAGCAGGTATTGCCCCAGAACATGAGGGGCAGCCCGCACCTGAAGGCACGGGAGGATTCTCCGACCTCGACGAGGTCGGTACCTCCTGGGGTAGTGAAGTTTTATACGCTGCTGCCATGTTTTGCTTTTGGAGGATAGCTACCCTGGTTTGCGGTAGTATGGCCTTCCGAAAGCGCCGCCACATACCACCTTCGAAACACTAACCTAAGCTTAACCTACCCACCCCACCCCAGTGTTTGGTTCGCGGGACTGACGTCCTACCCTGGTTCAACATGCCTTCAAAGGACAAACGTCAACTTTGCAAGCATGTTCAACCAAGGTATTCTCCTATCCACCACCATCCACCAGCCTGGGACGCGCCACGTCGGGGTACACCTCCCCGCCCACTCGGACAACCGAGCAGGTCCGTGGAACCCAACCCAACCCAACCCAACCTAACCTAACCTAACCCAACCCAACCTAACCCAACCTAACCCAACCTAACCTAACCTAACCCAACCCAACCTAACCCAACCTAACCCAACCCAACCCAACCTAACCCAACCTAACCCAACCTAACCCAACCCAACCTAACCTAACCTAACCCAACCTAACCCAACCCAACCCAACCTAACCCAACCCAACCCAACCTACCCTAACCCAACCCAACCCAACCCAACCCCACCTCACCTCCCCCCACCCAACCCAACCTAACCTTGCCCCACCTAACCCCACCCACCCCACCCTAACCCAACCCAACCCAACCCAACCCAACCTAACCTAACCTAACCTAACCTAACCTAACCTAACCTAACCTAACCTAACCTAACCTAACCTAACCTAACCTAACCCAACCCAACTCCAACCCAACCTAACCTAACCCAACCCAACCTAACCCAACCTAACCCAACCCAACCCAACCCAACCTAACCTAACCTAACCTAACCCAACCCAACCTAACCCAACCTAACCCAACCCAACCTAACCCAACCTAACCCAACCTAACCTAACCCAACCCAACCCAACCTAACCCAACCCAACCCAACCTAACCCAACCCAACCTAACCCAACCCAACCCAACCCAACCTCCAACCTAACCTAACCCAACCTAACCCAACCCAACCCAACCTAACCTAACCCAACCCAACCCAACCCAACTCCAACCCAACCTAACCCAACCTAACCTAACCCAACCCAACCCAACCCAACCTAACCCAACCCAACCCAACCCAACCTAACCTAACCCAACCTAACCTAACCAAACCCCACCTCACCTACCCTAACCTAACCCAACCCAACCTAACCAAACCTCACCTAACCCCACCTAACCCAACCTAACCTAACCTAACCCAACCTAACCCAACCTAACCTAACCTAACCTAACCTAACCTAACCTAACCTAACCTAACCTAACCTAACCTAACCTAACCTAACCTAACCTAACCTAACCTAACCTAACCTAACCTAACCACCTGGCGTCGTAGCAGCATCATTTCCGACGAGCTCCGCCTTTAAAAATTCGTGGACGTGGCAATTCTTGTCCGATTGAGACGAAACAAGTGTCATTGTGTGCGTAACAGTGTGCCCTAACCCCAGGATTGCAGTGTGTAAATGTGCGACCTGTACTTACAGCAGGAAGTTTAAAAAACTGTGTTTTTGGAGGTTATCTCGTCAAAAACGGGTGATTGGAGCACAACTGGACACCGCTACCACTACGTGCAATACACCGTTGGAAGCGCCTCAGCGAGCCCGACACGCCGACACATCACACTTGTCTGGGAGACGAACGGCCGAGGCACAAAACCCAGAAAAACAAGTACCACGTGGTGGCGTGGTCAGCGATCCGGAGGAGTGCGGCTGGATTTCATGGTGCTAATACAAAGCATACAACTGCAGGAGTCAAACGGTACTGTTTTTAAAATTTTTGGACCTATAGTTTTCGGTAAATAAATAATTAAAGTTACAAAGTTTGAACGATAATAACAAAAAATCTTCAGTCAGACCATACTGTTTTTAAAGTGAAATCCTGTGCGCGCTCAATACTTCAACGTGCCTACAAAATAAGAACAATTTTGGACAACTCCTTCTAAAAAATTTTTTTCGAAAAAGTGAAAAATCCGGAAAACCCACCGTGCAAGAACATTTTGTATAGAAATAAATTAGATTAAGTATTATTATAATAGGCCTATTATCGCTGTATTTTTATATGTTTTTTGCGGATTTTTATATTGACCGGAACCGGAGTTATTAAATTTTTTGTGTTTTTACTAAGTAATTCTGTAAATAATAATAATAATAGTTTTTTCTTTTCATATTAGTGTTTAGAATACCCCTTGTGACCGGGCCAACCCAAAACCCCAAGGAGATAGCTTTTAAATTGCCGAGATACCGGAAAGTCGGCCATTTTTGTTTTCGGGTACCGAATATTAAAATCGCTGTAACTCTGGAACCGATCAACATAGAAAGCCCATCTTTGCAGCCTAGGCGATAGTTTTTAAGATATTTTCAGGGTGATACAGTTTTAGGGCCCTATCTTGAATTTTTCCCTATTGTAATTTTGAGCCCTGAACTGCATAGGGAAGACGAGGCCCATAGTGAGGGAAAAAATCCGGAGTCTCTACGACCTCTGGGAGCCGAGAAAATTAACACCAAAGTCACCAACTGACAGTTCGGCGGCCATCTTGTTTTTACTTAAACCCCGATATCTCGGTAACCGGAGGAGCTAGAGACTCGCGGATTTCGAGTCAGGGATTGTGTCTCTCTGACCTACAGGTCTGCCTAATTTTCAGGAAGATACAAGACCTGAAATTTCAGGACCCTGAAAACAGGCCCAATAGGCAGATCAGGTCGTGTGACCTATATTTGCCCGAAACCCGGACTTTCTGCGACCCCTGGGAGAGGAGATAACGGCGGTCAAAGTACCACTTTGACAGTTCGGCCGCCATCTTGTTTTTCGAAAAACATCAATATCTCCTAAACCGGTAGACGTAGAGAGTCGGGGTTTCGACACTTACGATCAGCACATCCCCCCCTACCCCCTCCACACCATCCCGGGCAAATCCAGAGGGCAAAAAATCTCTGGCCTGAAAACCCCGCCAGACGATAGAGCTCGTCGAGCCCTGAAAAACGAGCCTGCGCACGCCTCTCTGGGACCCGGCACTCGGGAGCTACAGCAAGATACCGTAACGGAAACCAGTTGACGGTATCGATACCGGTTTTTTCCGGCGGCTGTGGCACCAGAACCCCTGGGCGCAGGTAGGTCGAGTTTGGGGTCGTTGGAAAGGGCTCGGGGAGAGCTACCGACTGGGCAACAAATAACGACTCTACATAGAGCGAAAATTTTTTTTATTGATTTTTTCTTTTGAAAAAACCATATTTAAGACCACAAGTGACACCCCCCCTATACAGGGGTGTACATAGTCTGTTAGACGAGGAACTACCTCCACAAAAGCAACGATGCCTCTTGGAAGGTCCCTCCCAACAGGGCGTACTCGTCAGCGCCTCCGGAAAGCGTCAGTCGCAGCGTAGGGGAAGGGCAAGCCGCCTCAAGTCAAGAGCAAACAAATACACTAGAACCCACAGTGACTACACAGGCCGGCCCTGCAAGACAAAATACTGTGACCATATCGCCGGCAAAGAGACCACCAGCCACCGGGAAAAGGACCTACTCGAGCAAGACGGCAGAGGCCCGCGCCCTTCACGATAAGGCAGCTGCAAGTATCAAAGAAGGCAGAAACGTTAAAACATCGATAAAAAATGATGTTCTGGAGGCCCTTGACAGGCTCTACCAGTTAGTCAAGGAAGCAGATGCCGAGTCAAAGAGGGACAAACCAGGAGTATCCAGGGTGGTGCCCAAGGGAAACATGGAGCCAGCAAGAAACCAACCAGAAGTAAACACCGACACCATCCTGGAAAAACTAGAGGAGCAAACCAGACTGATCGAGGAAAACGGCAGAAAATGGATCAACTGAGAACCTCGATGGAGACCCAGCAGGCGACCCTGGCGGAAGTGGCGACGACAGCGACATACGCAAGCGTAGCAGCAACGTCCCCAAATACGAACTCAGGAGTGAATAAGACGTTACACTCCATAGTCGTAACCTCCAGGGACGAAATGGAAACGGGAGACGAGGTTCTCAGTAAAATAAGAAAAGCTGTAGACGCAAAAGGTGGATGGATACAGGTGGAAAAGGTCAGGAAGGCAAAGGACAGAAAGGTGATAATGGGGATGGCAACAAGAGAAGAGAGGGAAAAACTTAAAGAAAAACTGAAAAAAGGTAGCACGAATCTCGTCGTCGAGGACGTCAAGAATAAAGACCCGCTCCTTCTGTTAAAAAGCGTCCTCTATATGAACTCAGACGAGGACATTATACGAGCTATGAGGAACCAAAACAGAGGCATTTTGGCGACCTCGACGACGAAGAAAGCAGGATTAAAATAAAGTACCGCAGAAAGACCCGAAATCCCCACACCTGCAATGTGGTGATTGAGGTATCCCCTAAGGTCTGGCAAAGGTCAACAGCAGCCGGAACCGTCCACATTGACCTACAAAGGATAAGGGTGGAGGACCAATCACCACTGATCCAATGCACAAGATGCTTGGGTTTCGGGCATAGTAAGAAGTACTGCAGCGAGGAAAGCGACCTGTGTAGCCACTGCGGCGGCACTCATTTAAGGGCGAATTGTGACAAATTGGAAGATGAAATATCACCAACGTGCCGAAACTGCATTCGTAGCGACTATGCAAACGATTTTATCCATAACGCGTTTGACAAAGAATGCAGCGTAAGGCGCAGATGGGAGGAACTAGCGAGATCAACTATAGCGTATTGCTAAAGTCTACACAATGGTAAACAGACATAAAAAAGAACCACGAAACTATAAAACGGAAAGGGTTGTAATACAAGGAAGAAATAAGAAATTTTGTAAGGATTATATGTTTTCATTAATATATAAAGTATATTACATAAAGCATATAAATAAATTAGAGCTAGGATAAGGAAAACAAAATAGGATAAAATATAAACCACCCGTACAAAAACAATACATAGTGACACAAAATTAGAATATAGCGTATATTTAGAAATTGTACTTACATGTAAACAACATATATATATATGTAAATATATGTTGGAAGCATAAAAGATAGAATAAAATAGATGTGTAAAACAAATAGCAAATAGGATTAAACATATAAGTCACTCAAATGGATCACTATAGACATAGGCATAAAACTGTAAAATAGTAAGAATTGTATAGATTACACGAGGAGAAAAATAGGAAACCATGTATCAGAATGGAAGCGATACAGAGAAAAATAATAAACATAAAAATAAAATAAAAAACAGAAACATGTATAAATATAGATATAATTATAAGAATATAAAACTATAATATAGAAGATAAGGTACTAAAAATAAATGTAAGAATAGATATAGAAAATAAGTATGAAAACTGTAAACTTTGAAAATAACACTTAAACATTTTGTGTATAATAAATATATAAATATGGAAAAAAGTGTAAAAAAGCATAAAGATGTATTACAAAACTAGAAATAAGCAAAAAATTGTAAAGTAAAGAAAAAAGCATGTAACCCATTACTACGAGCAAAACAAATAAAAATAAAAACCCTGTGTCGAGTTCCTAGAAATAAGAAAATAGCTAGCTAAAGTAGGAAATAGAGGGACTCCCACCCTAAAGGAACGAAAGAGATGAATGACAGAAAGATAAAGAATGAGGAATGACAGTACGAGAAGCATACAAGATAGAACTGGAATGAAAGTATACACGCTAACATAGGCTCCGATTATGTTGGAGGTAGTTCGGAAAAAAAAAAAAAAAGAAAAAAAAAAAAAAAAAACCTAACCTAACCTAACCTAACCTAACCTAACCTAACCTAACCTAACCTAACCTAACCTAACCTAACCTAACCTAACCTAACCTAACCTAACCCAACCCAACCTAACCTAACCTAACCTAACCTAACCTAACCCAACCTAACCTAACCCAACCTAACCTAACCCAACCCAACCTAACCTAACCCAACCTAACCCAACCCAACCTAACCTAACCTAACCTAACCTAACCTAACCTAACCTAACCTAACCTAACCTAACCCAACCCAACCTAACCTAACCTAACCTAACCTAACCCAACCTAACCTAACCTAACCTAACCTAACCTAACCTAACCTAACCCAACCTAACCTAACCTAACCTAACCCAACCTAACCTAACCTAACCCAACCTAACCTAACCTAACCTAACCTAACCTAACCTAACCTAACCTAACCTAACCTAACCTAACCTAACCTAACCTAACCTAACCTAACCTAACCTAACCTAACCTAACCTAACCTAACCTAACCTAACCTTTTTTTTTTTTTTTTTGTTGAGGGGGGGAAAATGCATTGCGCATACCACCTGGGTGCGAGGGGGGACCCAGGTGGTTATGTGGGACTCCCGGGCTGATGAGACCCGGTGTACCCACTAAAAACCCCCCCATTTGCCGCCTCGCCGCCTTGGTGGCGGGGTCGTAGGTACGCTTTCGCCCTCTTCCACAACCCCGCCGGCGGCAGCCGCTCGCGCGGCTCCAGCGCGGTAGCCCGAAGGCCCACCACGTCAGGCGCGCCAGATGGTAGGGCGCGCCTTCCTCCTCGGCCTCCGTGGTGTGTTGTGACGGGTCCCCTCGAACCCGCCACAGGAGGCCATGGGTGCCAGTAAACCGGCACCCAGCGGCGGATCAGGTCTGTGGCTCCGCCGCCAAACCACAAAACGGCTGCAGAGGATGGGAAGAGCGACGTCCCATACCGCCGACACTTCTCTCCCTCCGCAGCCCCACCGCAACCGTTTCTGCGGAACGGCCCCGCCAAGATCGCGGGGGGTAGGGAGAGTGGCGTCCCATTCCACCAACACGCCCCACCCCCGCGACCCCACCTCGGCCACAGAGGATAGGGAGAACGGCGCACCGCAATACCGGCACTCCTCTTCCTCTGTGGTCCCCACTCAGGTGCGCTCAGAGGAGCGCCCTCCTCGGGCCAGCCCGCTCCCCAAACAGGCCGGCCCCGGGTGCCTCTTAGCTTCGCCGCGGCGGACCAAACCGCGGGTACTAAGCCCCCCCACCTCGTCAATGTGGGCACCCTCCGGGGGGGAACCTAACCTAACCTAACCTAACCTAACCTAACCTAACCTAACCTAACCTAACCTAACCTAACCTAACCTAACCTAACCTAACCTAACCTAACCTAACCTTTTTTTTTTTTTGTTGACCCAGTGAAATGCGTTACGCATACCACTACGTAACAAGAGACCCCCGGGGTGGAGTCAGTTATTACGTATTGGTTATGTGGGACTCTCCGGTACATCGCACCGGCCTACCCACTAAAACACTGGGATGCTGCCGTCACCGTGCCTGAGTGGTAGTGTCGCGGGATGCACGAGGATTCTACCACAACACTACCGGCACCAGCGCCCTAGGGCGCACCCTCACCGCAATAAGGCACGCTGTAGCATAACCAGCGTGCCTTCCCGCACCGGCTTCCCTGTTCCCCGAGGAAGCCAGGGTCCTCGAAAGGACCCACCCTCCCCTCACCACTCCGACCTAGTTATAAGCAGCACCCTGCCAACTAGGATCGGAGCGGCCCACCACGCAACGGCGCAGGACCCTGGTTTCCCTGCCCGTAGTGCCCCCCAAAGAGACCGCAGGAGGACCGAGGTCCATCCTGCAGCCACCGTCACCTGCCGCGCCCAGGGAGAACCAGCTCAACCCGGCGCGGAACCCCCCATCCCCCCCACACAGGATATTTGCAGCACCGGTAAGCGATCTCTTGTGAGCCAACAAGAAGATCGCTTACCGTTGCCCCCAGGGTGCACCGTCCAGAACTCTTCCCTTACCTTCGGATCAACCGGATCAAAAGGTATGAGAAGAGCCCTGGCACTCGGGGAGGTTTCCTGTCTAGCACCCCAACCTAACCTAACCTAACCTAACCTAACCTAACCTAACCTAACCTAACCTAACCTAACCTAACCTAACCTAACCTAACCTAACCTTTTTTTTTTTTTTTGTTGACCCAGTGAAATGCGTTACGCATACCACTACGTAACAAGAGACCCCCGGGGTGGAGTCAGTTATTACGTATTGGTTATGTGGGACTCTCCGGTGCATCGCACCGGCCTACCCACTAAAACACTGGGATGCTGCCGTCACCGTGCCTGAGTGGTAGTGTCGCGGGATGCACGAGGATTCTACCACAACACTACCGGCACCAGCGCCCTAGGGCGCACCCTCACCGCAATAAGGCACGCTGTAGCATAACCAGCGTGCCTTCCCGCACCGGCTTCCCTGTTCCCCGAGGAAGCCAGGGTCCTCGAAAGGACCCACCCTCCCCTCACCACTCCGACCTAGTTATAAGCAGCACCCTGCCAACTAGGATCGGAGCGGCCCACCACGCAACGGCGCAGGACCCTGGTTTCCCTGCCCGTAGTGCCCCCCAAAGACCGCAGGAGGACCGAGGTCCATCCTGCAGCCACCGTCACCTGCCGCGCCCAGGGAGAACCAGCTCAACCCGGCGCGGAACCCCCCATCCCCCCCACACAGGATATTTGCAGCACCGGTAAGCGATCTCTTGTGAGCCAACAAGAAGATCGCTTACCGTTGCCCCCAGGGTGCACCGTCCAGAACTCTTCCCTTACCTTCGGATCAACCGGATCAAAAGGTATGAGAAGAGCCCTGGCACTCGGGGAGGTTTCCTGTCTAGCACCCCACCAAACCTAACCTAACCTAACCTAACCTAACCTAACCTAACCTAACCTAACCTAACCTAACCTAACCTAACCTAACCTAACCTAACCTAACCTAACTCTGACCTAACCTAACTCTGACCTAACCTAACTCTGACCTAACCTAACTCTGACCTAACCTAACTCTGACCTAACCTAACTCTGACCTAACCTAACTCTGACCTAACCTAACTCTGACCTAACCTAACTCTGACCTAACCTAACTCTGACCTAACCTAACTCTGACCTAACCTAACTCTGACCTAACCTAACTCTGACCTAACCTAACTCTGACCTAACCTAACTCTGACCTAACCTAACTCTGACCTAACCTAACTCTGACCTAACCTAACTCTGACCTAACCTAACTCTGACCTAACCTAACTCTGACCTAACCTAACTCTGACCTAACCTAACTCTGACCTAACCTAACTCTGACCTAACCTAACTCCGACCAAACCTTACCTTTGGTAGTATTTTAATGTCTAGGTGATTTGTAGAAAAATCTTAACAGCGCGATCTATCTAAGAAATTTTGTGCGATCAGCGACATCTGCCGGAGACATGAATTCTTAATGCACAATTTGTATGCACGAGTTTGCTGATGGATGTCCAGAGGCGGCCAGCTGATACTTGGCAGACCCGTTCCGCGGTATCAGTACTCAAGTACCGTTTCACTGTGTAAAACAACAAGTTTTTTTTTTTTTTTTTTAGCAGCGGATCTCACCTTGGGCTCAATAGGAGCACCGAAGTTCAGCTTAGTGGTTAATTTTAACTAGTGACCGACCGAACGACCATGTTTTTTTGCCGAAACCGAAACCGAAGGTTCGGTTTGATTTTAGTTTCGGCCGAAACCGAAACCGAACCTTTTATAAATCTGGTTAAAATGTTAAAATAAAATGCTCGAAGGCCGGTTTTTCCTAAAATTTCATTAATACAATATCTCGCCAACCTAATATTACACGTTTCTTATTCATTTCAGTCACAAACATCAAAATCTGCTAGCCTAGAAAGGCAATTCGAATGTAATTATTAAATCTTATCACCTCTGGCAAACATTTTTTAAATTATGTACCTTCCTAGGTGACATAACAAATAAACAAGTAGAATGTAGTAACATACAAGTATTTATATGTATCTATTTATTATATATTATATCGTCGTCTAGTACCTGCAACACAAGCCTTATTGAGCTTACCGTGGGACTAGGTCGATTTGAGTAAGAAAATGTCCGAAATATTTATTTATTATTTATTTATTTATTACACGATATTAAAGACATCGTATGGTCCGTAAAATGAAAAATAATCATGCTATTCATTCATGCAAAATCAGGCCATACCCTAAGAATATAGCAATACAACATAATACGTAAGTCAATAGTTAGACCAAGTTTTATTTGTGTTTATAATAAACGATACAGTCTTTAAACATAGATTTAAGTTTCGTCTTCGATTTAAGGTTAAAGAAGTACCAAACTTCTTTTTTAACTAATGTGTAATAATTTATTACACGTCACAACGAGTAACAAGCACTGATTCAGTAACCAGCGGTCGGCGGCGGAGTCAGGCGATAGGTGCCATATTGCCAGCCATGCCGAGCGCGCCCGACGTTAGCCGAACGCGATCCGAAAGTATGATGATAAAAGTTTCGGCTCGGCCGAAAGGCTCGGCCGTTTTTGGCCGAAATCGAAACTCGAGCCGAAACTCGATTTTTTGGCCGAAACTGGCCGAAACAAAACCGAAACTTCGGTCGGACACTAATTTTAACCCAAGTAGCTCGAGGTGATCTGTAATTGCTAGGGATACATTTTTTGGGAAGCAGGATTTAAGTTAAAAAGACTTCTTTTGGACGCGTTAAACCTAACCACGTTGGCTTCGCCTTAAGGATGACTCACGTTAGGCCGTCGCGCTTCCGCTCCGAGCGTTCCGTTGTATGGAAAGAGTCACGTGACCACCGAGCCGCCCGATCCACTCGACTCGGGCACGGGGCGGACGTGCGACGGCCGTTACAGCTATGTTCAAAGGGCTGGGCTCGGCCCGGTGATGTGAGGGCGACGGGATGTCGACAGGATGTCGACGGGCGTGCGACGGTCGCCTAGTCGCAAAAAATGGCTCGGATGGAACGGTATATATTGGCCGAACTACGGAGGTTGCAAAATGTCATCAATTTGTTTGCTAAATATGAGGGGATAAATAATTCTTTCTTTAGTCGGGTTATATTACTAGTGCAGAGACGAGGAATTAACAAAGAGTGCTGAGTTGACACATTTCTTTAAAAATAATCAAAGAATAAATATTCGTTAATCATAAATAAAAGAACCGAATATTTAGGCAAAGGGCTCATAATTTATATTTTTTATATCAAAACCTCATATAACATAAATATTTATCGCATAAAATAAATATTTAAACTAAATTTAAAAAATATAATACTAAAAATCAAAGTTCGATGTAGGCCCTAGTGGTATGGTAGGGTTTAGGTATAGGTATAGTATATGAATTTTCTTAAATACCAAATGTAAAATTCAACAAATAATTGAATCCCTTCTTATGCCCTTTCTTAACTAATTTAATTAACGCCTGTTTAATTAACCATGTGTCTACATAACCATATAACTATAAACCAGTATGAAGATAATTCGACGAATTCCTCAATAACAATAAACAGTCTTTATTATTTAGTTTTCTGTGTTTGAATAGTCTGAATTGAAATCACCAAAGAGGTTTTTCATGTATCTGAATCGGAATATACGTCAAAATTATGTGCGTTACAAAATGTCACAAATTGTTTTCTGAAATATGGATACCAAACCGACATTATATTTAGCCGGCTTAATGTGGCAACTGTTACTGTTCATAAATGTTGCCAGAAAGATAAATAATGAATAGTTTGTAAATATTACCAGATATTTTTGCATTGGAAAGAAAAAAAAATAACCGGTATTCGGACCATCTATCTATATTTGTGTCGCTTAACTTTAAACTCAGGTAAATCCATTTTGCTCTAAGGTTGATTAGCATTCAGATTATTATACATTTTTTTACTCAACCTTAATACAGAATAGATTTACCTGAGTTTGAAGTTAAGCGACACATTTGTATTCTATGATATACGTGTACGAAGTAACGCGCCCTGTACAAACTATAGGCAGTATATTATCTCATAATATTATTTCGGGTGGCGTTAAAATTTGCAGCGACCAAGTATTAGCAGTAGAGTTTAACCAGTGAAAAAATTGGTTTACTCACTTAAAGCATAGACGATTGAATCATACCGTCTCTTTCTTTCGCTTGCACTACGACCCCAAAAAAGGGAAGAGTATAGTTTATTTTTTCAACTTTAAGAGTAACAATCGAGTAATAATTGGTTAGCCAGACTCTATGCGAGCACATTTGTTTCGTTGTCTATCCCTTTATTTTTCAGGCTAATTTTCACACCAACTACTAAAATAAAACAAATTAAATATTTGTAATTTTTATTGATTTTTAGATACTATTATTATCTACAAAGAACCAAGGCTCGCAAACGCGCAACGTCTCAACTGGTAAAGGCGAACATAATAAACCAGTAAAGGCGTGTCTGGCGTCCAAATGGTATATTATAGGGTATAACGGTGGGTATATGAGGTACAAAGGAAAATAAGGTTATCAATATAGATATTTGTATTTAGGCACTGGTCCCACTGCGAGCTAATAGTAAGTTATGAGCTATCAGCTATTTCAAGGGACAAAAGATAATCGATTCCGTGTAAATAAAAGAGACATATAATTATGTCATAGCCGGGCCAGGCGATGGGCAATAAATATATATCTCTTTTATTTACACGGGAGCGATTATCTTTTGTCCTTTGAAATAGCTGATAGCTCATAGCTTACTAGTTTGCGGTGGGACCAGTGCCATAAGGAAGGATTGGCGAGCTATATTTGAATGCCATCTATAGGATATTAGTTGTAATAAAATGAACGGTACCTTAGACTTGATTGAATATATTGATTTTCTTGTGACCTAAAGTTAAATTACTTCTTCCTAACCTCTGAGAAATAAAACAACACGAAAACACAATTTATTGCTTTGATCAGCCTATTTACACGTAAAAGAGCTTGACACCATGTCTTCTGCAGCTTATCTAAGTTACAAACATCAAAAAATGTAGTAATCAAATTAAACTAAATAATAATAACTTTTAAATATTGTATACATAAGTCATGAAAAGGATTTTTAACCTTTGAACGCTAAGCACTACTAAATTGGTCGCGTGAAGTCGTGCCTGTTGCGCCACCGACCACTAAAGTGGCTATGGCGGACGCTGTCAAAGCAATAGTCCTGCTGACAGATATTGGATATTGAGTTTATATCTTTTCTTCACAAGTCATAACATGGCGTACACGACACATTTTGACGCGAGAGGAAAAGCGTTCAAAAGATTAATATATTACTGAAATAATTCCTGCGACTAAAATATCAATAAGTGAAATGTGTTTTATAAGCATCATTTATAGGTTTACTTTCGCTCGCCAAATATGAATGATATGATGCCCTTCCAAATATAAGATATTATAATTGTGTTTCAGTATAAAACAATTTAAATTGATATAGGTACTTACTTACTAACAAAATTACAAATAATACAATGTCAGTAACCATAATGTCAACTTAAAACATAATAATAAAACTTAAATAAATTAAAAAACTAAAACTATAAAAAGCTAGAAACTAAACTTAAAATAACTAAAATATAGGATCCCCTGCGGCAGCAGGTGCCGTAGACGCTGGCAGCATTTCCTCGCTGTATCGCAATGCTTATGCGTTGAGCGAGAAAGCTGCCAGCTCTCCGGTCACCAGTAACGTCAATGTAGGGTAACCATGCTTGTACATAGACGAGGACAATGTTTATGTTTAGATAAAGTACATTAAACATATTTATCAAAATTTGTAAAATGGTTGTCATTGTATATACATATAGCAATTTGGGTCAAAATAATTCCCAAAGTGGGGTTAGATTTTTTTAGTTCTTTGTTTGTACCTATTCGATATATATTAAAAATATAGAAAAATATGTGTACAAAATATGTCATCATATTGACCCACACCTACAAATTTTCGTACCACTCCTTTACTAATAATATATTATCTTAGATATTTAAATCATCGAAGGAAAAAAATAAAAATTTTGACTCGTAGCGGGACTCGAACCCACAACCACTGGATCACGAGCCCAGTTCACTACCAATTGTGCTACATGAGTACAGTCAGCAGCAGAAGTGGCTAAGCGTTTGAGGTGTTCAAAATGAGGTCAACACATCTCTATTGTCAAGAGAATAAGAGGGCGTGTAGATAATTTTGAACACTTCAAACGCTTAGCCACTTTTGCTGCTGACTGTACCGCTTAGACTAAAATAAAATGAAAAAAATATGACAAGTATCAAAATTTTTCGTAGTAAATTAACCATGCATCTAGACGGCGTAGTCTCTACACCAGTCTAGTACATAAAAACACTATTGTAATTAATGGAATTTTCCTAACTTTTAAAATGAACGTTGTCACCCCATAGAAAGAGACAAAGGTCTGCCTAGTAGCTATTTCACTCGGCTCGCTTTTTTCGGGCTAGTACTCGATCTAGTTATAGTCAGCGCTGCTGTCCAGTTTGTTGAAGCTTGGAACTTCGCTCGATGTACGTCATATATGAAATTAAAACAAATTACGTTATGATATGATACTGATTATTTAACACGTAGGCTGCGAAGAGCATCACGGATGGAATATGTGGCCATGAGCATCATTCTTGGGATCAAGTCACCTTCCCCATGTGGCCATCGGCATCACGAGTGGGATCACGTTGTCTTCTCTGTGTGGCCATGAGCATCATTGGTGGGATCACAAGCTTATGTTTTTGGGTATCTGGGTATGGGATGAATGCTGCATCAATAGCATATGAAACAAAACGCACCAATATCTAACATCTGCCATCCTGTGTATTTTTTTACAAATGTCAGTTTTTACAGTTCGTGTTTCAAAGTTTATCGCATTTTTACTGATCAACACTCAGAAATATGTCACTATTTTTGAAGAAATTATAAAACGGTAGATACGTTTGGTGCGCTGCTTCATGCACTAGTTGATGCTGACTATAAGGTGGGCAGCCAACGAGTTAAGCTTTTGAAAGCTCTTCCTCTTGCGTCAAAATGTGTCTAGTACGCCGGTCAAAATGTTTTTGTGTCAATAACAGAAATGTGATAGGCGACTCTCAAGATGACACAAGTCCTATTTGGGGGGGCTGTGTCCAGCAGTGGACGTGTTACGGCCGATGATGAATTAAAGTTCGAAATATGATAATGACAACGTCCTCAATCCAGCCAAAGTAGATTCTTAGTCAGTGACGCTTTTGCAAAGTCACTCGTAATAGTGCTCAATATGAGCGATAAAAGTCCTGTGCTGTCCTATTTATATATACTACCCTCTGCCTGCAGTATCCTGTGTGTAGAATTAGTATAAAATTATTATGTCGTCATACTTACCTCGGGTTCTGATAATATTCAAAAATAGACAAATTAACCTACGAACTTAATCTAACTAACCATGCATTTGCTTCTCTTATTGATACGTACTGTACATCAATTTATAATATTCTAAAATCCTCAAATGAACGTATGAACTTAATGTACATACATACTTAACTATGCATGGCGTCTACATACACCATTTCTATCGGCTTGCCTATTGTTATCCTACCTATAAATGTTAAACCGGCCAAATGCTAGTTATTCGTTGACATAGCGGTAAGTAAAATACATTATCTGTGAACATTTTATGTAATACAGCCTGGTGACCTACAGACTAACGGACGGACAGACGGATGGATGGACAGACGGACAGACGACGAACAGACAGGGTTCTTAGTAATAGTAATCGCGCCCAGAACCCTTTTAGGGCTGGAAAACCTCTGCTCTCTCTGTTCTCATCTTGCTAACGACGAGAACTTGCACAGACATAAACTCGTAGCCAGGATTATACACCAACAGCTGCTGTACTACAAGTACGTGCGCACAACACACTGGCGAATAATGAGGCATGTGTTGTAGGTACTCAGAATACAAATAAATGACGTTACTGGGATTTGAACCCAGGACCGTCGGCTTCATAAGCAGGGTCACTATCCATTAGGCCAGACCTATCGTCAAATTCCCATTGTCCTGAATATATATGTTATAAACGAACGAAGTAATCAGCATGGGTTTACAATTTAAGCAACCATTCATTAAATTAATTATACAACAACAACTTATAATGGTCCTAACCTTTTCTACTCTTTTTTCTTAGCCTAGTTTGTGTCCAGTGCTCCTCTTTAGTGCGTATTGCCATCAGTCGCTAAAAACATTTAGGTCGTCCCACCATTTCTTCTTTAGTCTGCCTGTACCTCGGCTAAATTGGGGGTACACTCTATTAAGAAATCCTCAACATAACCTACGTACTTAATGACTACTAGGTAAATTAAATAACTGTTAAAGGCATCTACAGATCCTACAAGCTTACTTATTATGTATCACTGATACTTTATGTAGATGTGCATGTAGTGTAGGGACGCCCGGCCGGACTCAGGCGGGCTGTCGATCGCTTGTTGCAGTCATTCAGCCCAGTTCCCTTGGCTGCTACATAATACACCTATAACATTAATAATATTATACAACAAAAATTGCAAGTAATTTGCAGTAAACCTTTATTAATATTACTAATGAGACATGGACCCCGGGTATGTCCTTAAACTGCGTCGAAGCCCACCGGTATGAGCAGTAGCGACCCGCGTCTACAGTGTATTTTACTGCGATTCTTAACTTGGCTACCAAACGTGGTCAATACGGCAACACCGAAGTTAAGGCCTTTGTCCAACACTAGACGGCTCAAGGCTGATGATGATAACTGATGGAAGTCAATGTTTCTTACAAGAAAACACTAGTGGGATAAGAAGTACCAAACACTGCGGAGAACATCGTTAGTAAAATCTGATTTTATTCGCAACTAACCACCTTTGCTCGGGAAAGTATATAATATGTTGTAAATACATTACAAACGTATGCCCCAAATCACTGTGTAAGTACCCATTATACAGGCAACTACAAACCTTATGTAGTTAGTATTCACAGTAAGTACCTAGTACTGCGGAAAACGTCATTACACAAATAATAATTTATTGGTAGGTACTAGCAACCTCTCCTGTCTTCGCACGGGTAAGTGGTTATAGTACCAACCATATATCGGAAGGTGCGGCGTGGGCAGACCCCCACAAGGTGCACTGGCGACCTGGTAAAGACAGAATGAATCTACTGATGCGGGTGGCGGTTATTGTGAGTTGCTTTGGGAGAGGCCCATGTCCAGCAGTGGACGTCCTTCGGTACGGTTCGGTACTAGAATGATTGTTAAGATGATGAATAGAGCTATCTCAGGACCATACATGGATGACAGTAAAAGTAGGTACCTACATAGTACATAGGTACATTCTAACTGCTAACAGGCAGAAAAAAAGACGGGCAGAAAGACGGACAGTAATAGGATCTTGTCAATGTCCTGATACTTACGGTCCCTAAATACGTACATTATATTACATTATTATAACAAACAGGACCTAAAATGAATAGTCTTATCACGGAGAGTTCGCTGTATTAGATGTCTTGTTTGCTTGTAAGAAATTATGTTTTGTATGTCACTATTCAAGTAAACTAGACTAACTTACTAAGTTCCTGTAAGGGACTTACTGCTTACCAATGATTATATAACTAGGACTAACAATTTTTATCCAAAGTCGCGTTCCTTAAAATTTTTGATGAAAACCTGTAAATGAGACAAAAATCAGTGAACATATTATTATGATTTAGCAAGACGTCGATACAATTTTGCAAAAGCATTATCGGTACAATTATGTTGATGGATATATACCGTCGGCCAGATCATTGTCAGACTACAGTTGCTTTAGGCAAGGCACATTACTATGGGAAGTTTAATTTTTGAAGCGGACACGCATGTTTTACAATTAGGTTTATAATCTTCTATACGTACAGTCGTATATAGTCCTATTTGTTTGGTTGTTATGAGACCACCTTGGCTGTTAGGTCGCACTGGAAATTATTACATTACGCTGGAAAAACATTACCCTTTTGACTTCTGTATCTACAGGCACAAACTGACCACTGTCACATCCATTACACTTATTTTATAGTTTTCTGGTGCTTGTATGTTCTAAATAGAAACGATTTACTTTAAAAACGACCTGCCCTTATTAAACATACAATTATTTAGGAACTAGACGGCTTGTCAATATTGACAGAAAGTTTTCGACTAGTAAGAAGGCGGTATATATATACTGTTATGAAGGTACAGGCAAACTAGGGGTTTTGTAAATTCCTTCACGCCAAAGATACTCACTAGTCTCACGTTGTTTCTAATCGTGTGATGAACATTATGAATTCAGTATTTTATGCACTTTATTTTATCCAAGGAGAAAATATTAAAAAGATCTTTGTTATAACAGAAAGATCTACGTTTAATATTCTATCTACGAGTATGTGTGAACAAAATAATGCTCATTTTTTAATTCAATAGGTCAGAAACGTACATTATTCTTTGCGGTATTGTAATATGCTTATAATACAGCAACTAATAATGTAATTTTATGGTAGAATAAGTTTATGGTCCTTTGAGATTGTATTTAAAGTTTCGTGAGTCACTGTATCATTTCACAGCCTCACACACGCGAACTGCTTTGGAGTACCTTACTTATAAGATGGTTTAAATTTTCCAACACTATTGTCAAACATTGTGTGTCGACACCCGTTTGCTTCAACGAATTGCTGCGCGCTGCGCTGCCTTTGCCGCTCTCGATGTTGTGGCCGGTTCACGGCAATCCTCAACCGGCGTCGTTAGTTTGCTCCGAACTATACTTTACTAAACTTCCACTTCTAAATTTGGCCATACATGCCAGGCTTCTATAGGCAGCCAGTCCAACTACCATTACGATTAAAATTAGAGCAACTATCTATATTAATCGCTTCGCGTATTTTGCGCGATACTTAACATTTTTCCCGAACCAGCATCCTTGCTTTGTTAGAAAAACGAAGGAAATGGCATGGGATGGGAATGGGATCTGCTTCGTAAGAGAGCTCTAATTTATCTCCGGAGTTGCTGTACCTACCTAAGTCATCTCGTTATATATCATTAGATACTTATTGAACAATAGAATAGCCTGTTTGGATATTATATTATATATATCTATACCGTAGCAATTTTAAGCAGGCGCGTCAGCACAGAATGTGTTTCGCACAAAGCAATCTTTGGATGAATGTCAGCAATTTTTCAATGCCTCCTCATCAAACTGCAGACTGTGTATCCTCTGTTCATATATTGTTCATTTGATGACACTGTAATCAATAAAAGTAATGCTCGTCCTAAAATTGTAAATAATAAAAATGCTTACCAAAGACCAAGTTCTACTTCCTTTTTAACTGAAAAATTATGAAATAACGATACGTGGCTACTATTAAACCTAATAGGCTTAAAGAGAAAAGACCACGATATTGTTTGCACTTATTATACCTATACATATATTTTATTATTTTATTATCGGTTACCTTAAGTAGGCTGCTAGACGATCTTTACAGGATATTGACTCTGGAGCTTTGTTTATTCATCAACCGGTGCTTAATTTCCTCGTGGTTTGGAAATTATACAAAAATCGTCACGAATATAGTAACACATATTCTCTGTACTACAAACGTGTGCACCAAAAGGGGTGTATGCCTCATTGTCTGCGTGATTTTTCTTGTTCTTCATTGGCTATTATAGCCGTGATGGCTAATATAATAACTAAATTTTTCTGTTTTTTATTTTCTATTAGTTCTGCTATTATTATTGACAAGGAATTTAATTGACATCAAGTGACAATGACTTAGACAGCTCGGCTGACGTTAGAGACGGGCGGCTCGGGTGGCTCGCGCTCGAGCCGGTGGGCCTCGTGAGCGGAGCGGCGACGCGACGCTCGTGTTAATGTCAATATTCGAGTTTCGGGCCGTTCGGACTCGGACCGTCGAGGTAAGTGAAGCGATAGGTCGACGGTGGGCTCGTGCTCGTGAGGTCGACGTGTAGGAAGCGCGACGGTCTAACGTGAATCATCCTTTACTCGTCATCGGCCTTCAAGGTCTTAAATTGAAAACATTAAAATGAAAAATTAAACTTAAGTTAATTTATTTCTTTTAAAATTACTATGTAGGTACTGCTAATAAAATTACTGTGTACTGTTACATTTATATTCGATATTTAATAATAATAAAATGGCGTAGGGATGTGACGACCCCATCGCCCTCTGGTTTTCTCCAGTGCAATCAGTCAACGCAGGGCAGCTTGTGGCGAGCTGTTGGAGAGTAGCGACTCCACGTACCTTGGACACCTACCTGTCGGACAGGTCGGACAGGTCCCAGGAAATAAAATTGTATATCATTTTATTAGGCAGACGTCCGGTTTTTTATCCAATAGCCCAGTAGCTAGTCCATCCTTCCACCTAATAGCCTAGTACATTCTAGATTCCATTAAAACTCAATAGCCCTTACACTATGGCGGGTGCTGTCTCTGTGCCGTCCCATGATACGGAGAGGGGCAACATCCGCTTAGTGTAGGTACCCCTAACATTTCATTAAATTGTCGAAAAGGCCTCTGGGCATTGGCTCGATCCGACTCTGCGTACGCTTCTCAAATGTCCGGAACACCATTGTTCACCAAGACAAACAAATAAAATAATAATAAATATAATTTGCTGATTTTATATACAAGTATTGCTGGCGCTATCTGTTATCGGGGGGATGAAATTATTTGTTTCGCCACTCGATTTGGGAGGTCGCTAGTGATCGGTGTTTTCGTTAAATATTCTCGGCCCGTGAAAAAAAACAAGTCTTGGCTTTGTTAGTATTATACCGTACAGTTCTGAATGTTGTCTTTTATATTGTCTTGATCGCGTATTTTCAACCTCAGTAGGCCTCATTTTAAAAATTCGCGGTTGTAAGGGGTTTTAGTTCTTCTATCTCTCGCTAGAGGCCAGTTGTGGTACCTGTTCATTGTTGTTAGCCTTGTCTTGTTATGATACCAGTCACCATCAAATAGACCAAATAGTAGCAATCCAAGCAGCCAAATATATCGGTCATAATATCTTTATTAGTATAGCAGTAAGAGTAAGTCACACTGTATTTCGAAACGACTACATGATGCTGTATATAACCTAATTGTAATTACGATGTACTCGTATATCAATTATCAATACATGACAATTGATATACGAGTCAATTGGATTAATTATCAATTATCAATTGGACACATGTCGCCGGTACGGTGCCGTCTACGGTGTCACGGCGCGGCGCCGTCAAACGGCGTCGTACCACGGCGCGGTGCCGCCTACGGTGCCGTACACGGCGCCGCGAACGGCGTCGTACCACGGCGCGGTGCCGTGTACGGCGCCGTGCACGGTGCATCCTAGTTTTCGTTTTGCTGCTGAACGCATAACACGCAAGTAAATACATAAAAATGGCTGAAGATTATGATGTAGATTTTATAATTTCTTTAGTGGAAGCTCGTCTTGTTCTTTAGGATAAGACGAAGGAGGAGTATAAAAATAAAATTTTAAAAACAGAAGCTTGGAAAGACGTCTGCCAAAATATTGTTCCATCTTTCAACGAAAAGGATAAAAAAGAAAAAACAAAAATCGGTAAGTAAGACTATTTATATATTTATTTATATGTGCCGCGGTACGACGCCGTTCGCGACGCCATGTACGGCACCGTACGCGGCACCGCGCCGTGATACGACGCCGTTCGCGGCGCCGTGTACGGCACCGTACGCGGCTCCGTGTTTCGGCACGACGCCGTTTGACGGCGCCGCGCCGTGACACCGTAGACGGCACCGTACCGGCGACATGTGTCCAGGCCCTCACACGTACGCGGCACGACGAGCTCGCGGCCCGCCTGCAGGGCCCGCCGCGCGCTCGCCGGCCTCGGACACGTAGGCGGCACGACGAGCTCGCGGCCCGCCTGCAGGGCCCGCCGCGCGCTCGCCGGCCTCGGACACGTACGCGGCGCACCTGCCCGACACGCCCAATAACCTTTAAGACGACTAAAGGTTAATATTCTTGTATTATTGTTGAACATGTTACTAATTTGACCATGAGTAGGTATACTGTATCTATCTACAACGGTAAGGATGCGTCTTGTCAGTCTCCAATATACATCCATAACGCCCGTTTTATAATAGAATAGAATAGAATAGATTTTTTTTATTCGTAAAACACACGTAATAGGCATGCTTGCACACGTGACTTCATATTTCCTGAATGATCGGTGGTTGGTCGGTGCAGTATAGAGATACTGCAACCGAAGACTAGAACTTGTATCGTATGTATTGCGACATACCTACTGTGTCGTGTCTACTCGTGGTTGGCGTGTAGTCAGCAGCAGAAGTTGCTAGCAGCGTATCGTATCATAACGCCATATCATAAGTATGGATGCTTCCTTTTTGGACACACCGTATCACTGCCATTGTCACGCGAAAAGTGTATCTTCACCATCGACTGTAGATAACCTAACAAGGCTTTGAAATGAAAACAATAGTTTTTAAGAAAAAAACTTTTATTGTGGATGTTGTACACCTAAAACTATATAAATATGTCAGTAATCTAACTAGAGACAAATTAATTTTATGATGATGACTACCGGCCCACCTCCGACACCATACCGTGCAAAGCCTTCCGTTTGACCACCGAGCCCCAACCGAGGCGTTCCGGACTCGAGGCGCACAATATCCTTTAATAAATTAACGTAGCCGTCTCCATTCTGTAGGCGAGAGTCGCCCGGCCGTCTCGGTGATCACGTGATTTATTTCATAGAAAATGAAGTGTTGGTCGCCGCGGGACGGAGACGGGCCGGTCTACGGTGAGCCATCCTTATGTCATCATACTTAAACAACGTACTTATTCTATACATTAAACATTGTATTTGGCGTTTCGTGTGGTATCGAACAACGGCATATTTCATCATATTATATTCTCGTTTATATTCAAAGTTTAACAACCAAACACAACAAACCGTTTGAAACAGTTTTAGTCGGTGACTGAATATATATAGACACAGCTCTCCATACAAAAATGCCTTCCAAAACTGACCCCAGGCGCGCTGACACTGACAGCGATCCCCTCTTCATAAATATGTCAGAGCAGTTTGGAGTTTATCCAATAGACAATTTCGCGCTATTAAAAAAAAGTTGTGATTGGTCAATAAAAGTTTTAAGCGTCAAACCTCATGCGCGGCGTTACAATATTATGGCGTTGTCAAACTTGCATAGATGTTACTAATCGAGATTGAACCAATTTGTATGAATATTATTCTGACACATTTTTTTTATTAAGATTATAGAATTTATAGATTATGCTTGTCCATACTTTATAAGAAGGTACATCGGTAATGACGTACCTATAGGGGAAAACTGTCACGATTTTGCGTTACGACATTGCCTCAGTCTTTCTCTGGTTACCACGGCGGTAATATCGCTCTCGAACATCGGAGGTGAATTTTCGCAAGTTTTCGCACGACTAACCCGGTTTATCGTTAAATTCAAAAGTTGAAACATTATACATATTAATATGTAGTACATATGTATTATGGAATAATCGTAATAGTGTGAGTACAGTCAAGGAATTTAATTTCCAACCCCCCTAAGGTTCAATATCGTATAGGAAACTTACACCATAAGAGCAAGCTAAAACAGACGTTACTTTGATATATCGCACGCATTGTTTTGTGTTAAGAACTAGCCAACAGATAAACTACATTGACGTGGAGTACTGAACTTTAGGACGTTAAGGCACTCTGCCAATTATAGACGATTACCGGGTCTCTGTTCATCTTTTTAGTTCTTGCAATATTCGAATGAAAGGGGGGACGCAAATAACGGAATTTCTATCATTGACACTCGCGATAGACAGATTCGCAAAGAACTCACTAAGAAGTTGACACGCATACAGAATTAGAAAAGAAATTGACAACTTTTTGCAAAGAGGTTATCTGTAATATGCAGGATGGACAATCATTATTCAATGAAATGGGCAGGAAATTAAATTCCCTGACTGTATATGTACATACTTTTAGAAATAGTACATTACTGCAGCAGCCGGGAAAAAGGGGGTTGAAGGCTGAGTTGTATATACGGCCGACTGTAAGGAGGCCGGATAGTATACGAAGCCTGCAAAACCCTTTCACGGCTAGGCATGTATAGTGCTTTTCTCAAACTAATGCAATGAAATAAATAAAAAAATACCACTGAACAAAACAGCTTCACGATATAAGTTTTTAATTTTCCCTCCAATCCCGCTTTGTAGTATTTTTGCCTTCGATGTAATAATTAATGACTATCATAAATAGTCTGGCTATAATTACTATATACAACATTTAGAAAACCACCAAAAAGAATGCACTTACCTTTTAAATGATGGCGCTACGGCATCTGCCTTTGGCGGTACACAATAACAAAATATAGATAAATAAAACCGGGCCCGGTTAGATTATTCAATTTTTATACACCCGTAACACTATATCTAAGTCACAAAAGCATTGAATCACACCATTTACCACTATTTAGTCTTAATAAACAGAGTTTTACACGCCGAGAAACTTTTCCATTCCGCCATTATTAAAACAAGTAAAAGTGTCCTGTGATTGGTTGAGTCAAAAATGCGTTCAAAAACGCGCATGCGTGGAGTAGTGTTTGGTGTTGCCAATACAATTTTAAAATTGAGAGCATGAATAATAAATATAATAATGTAATAACCTGATGATATGAATATTCAATTACATGATAAATAAAATAAATCTCTTCATACCATTTCGTCTGAAATAAGCTAGATTATTTTTAGCCCGCTAATCATTTAGTCACTAAAAATTATAAAAAAATATAACTCAGCTGTTTGAACAGGCTTCATGAACACAGACGCCAGGTATACATAAAAATTAAAAAAAAAATTACTTCCCGGCCTTGGCCTTCAATTTTATATGAAATTCGTCACCTGTCCTCTGGAGTCGATCCGCCCTAAACGTGATACTTCGAAGCCTATTATGACGCACGTAACGAAGACATTTCATTGCATGTTTGAGAAAATTATAATAAATAATAAAACCTTCGGGAACCAAACTAGAATAATTATGACGGAAAGTTTAACAGCGGCACATTTGTAGCGTACTTGCTTATTTAGATACAAGCAAATAATAGGAATTTGTTGTTACTTGAAAATAACATGAATTACTTACTAATACAAATGTTGCATACCCTAATCCCTATTTTGTCACTCAGTATCAAAAAGGCAAAAGTCATTATAAAACTAGTATAGAGTTACGACATTTGGTTCAGCGTCTTAGTCTATACAACAATCTGTTACTTTAAATAATTATTTATCATGTTCAGGGTTAAACTTACACAAACCAATGGACCCCATCATTATTCTTGTATTTTTGTGGAGTTGTTTCGGCACCATTTTACCGCACAAGAAGGCATTTTATAGGGTTTTTAAATTTAACAATTTTATATTAGCTGACATCTTATGTCATAGACAGCTTCTGTACTACTAAAGCTGTCAATCTCCGCCGCGGCTCAGTCGATCGTTCGCAGCACACTAGCCGTGGGGTCATTTTTGAGCTCGAGTCAGGTTTCTATAGTATTACTAGTTCGTTGGTTTTAGTAAGTCGGCATATTTCGATTTCAAATCCCATAGTTCACGCGCACCGGTGGAGCACTGGGGGCACTGGGGGCACTGGCGCGTCAGACGAGCACGACGGCGCGGAAGAGCACCCGCTGGCGGTCGAGCAGCGCGGGCCACACGAAGCTGCGGATGGGCTCGCCGCGCGCGCCGCCCGCCGCCGCCGCGCGCCCCGCGCCCGCCACCCACACCACGTGCTTCTCGGGGTCGAAGCGCGCTGCAACAACACGAGAGCCCACATGTATTGTTACTTGTAGTTTCGCCACGTTTGTCTATCTGTCTATGCTCAGTGACCGTCAGTGCTAGGTAATTTGGCATTTTTTTTATTTTTTTTTTATGGTCCACAAACTGAGTGTCACACTTCAGTCAGTAACAAAGAACAACAAACATAATTAAAAACATATGCGTGCACCCTAAAATAGCAGACACAACATGCTTAAGACAAACAGTAAGTAACTTTAAAAACTAATTAAGGACATAACGAATAAATCTTAACAATAACAATTTAATTTTTGAGAACGCGTTTGATTTTCGTCTTTGCAGAGGCCAGAGAACAAGAAAATATGTCGAAACTAGTTGTAACGCCCATATATGAGGCGATCATCCGATGAGCCCATATATGAGGCATGAATATCAATCAAGCGAACAAAGTGGTCTAACAAAAAATCGGTTCAACCCTAACGTATTAGGTGTTGCTAGATAGGTATTTGTAGAAAAATAGGGGTTTGCCTGATACATTTTTTGATAGAGTGAATATTACATATGAAATTGACGTTTATTCGAACTAACTGTTTGACAAAACGCCAATTTCATAGGTAAGGACCCAATATTTTCGGTATATTCACTTTATTAAAGCTTATTCGGAGCTTATTCTTTAACTTTTTAACGGTAATTCAAAAAAGTTGGAAAAACTCATAAAAGTATAGCTTAATAAAGAGTCTCAAGGAAAATAATTGAACTGAATCGGTTCAACCGATTAAGAGTTACAGATGGAAAACTACGGAACACTATAGTGATCACGTGAGCAGGGCTCCTGGCCAGTTTATATCCATTGAAATAGCTAGACAGTATTTACTGGCGGTGAAGTCGGTGTCGAGCCGCAGCTGCGGCGCGGCCAGCACCAGCCGCCAGGCGGCGCGGCAGCACGCGGCCGCCAGCGCGCGCAGCGCCGCGCTCTCCGCCAGCCCCGCGTACTCGCGCAGCGTGCTCGCCACCTGCAACGCGAGCCGAGTGCTGTTCAACTTGCGATTGAGAACAGACGGCCAGTGAAACAGTAGCTCGAGAGTACAACGGATTCTATAGAAAGGTTTCCCTCATTTACGCGTCGACGCGTATGACGACGTAGTAAAAGCAAAACCCTGACTGGCCGCTGGCTGCCTGCTCGGTACCTGCGTGACGACGGTGCGCTCGGCGTCGTGCAGCGGCGCGGCGTGCGCGCGCGCGCGCAGCACCCGCCTGGCGGCGGCCGCCAGCCGCGCCAGCGCCTCGTCCTCCGCCCCGCGCCCTCCGAGCCGCCGTCGCCGTCCGCCGTCGCCGCCGGCGCTCCTCCGCGCCCAGCAATGCCTTCACCTCGGCGAGTCGTTTGTCGCGCAGACTTATAGCCGCGCGAAACGATAACTGCGAAACGCAATCATCACACACGTTATACAACTGTGATATAAGAACCCTTGAGTACTGTCAGGTCAATCATAAACTATTAGCTGTTACATGTATTCGAACTGTATACGTCTAGGCAGGCAATGTCCTTTTTTTAATTGCCATTTAACACTTTGTGACAATGCTTCATGGCGATTGGCTATTGATCAATCTTGCTGGTTGGTTTGATGACATTCATTTCATTAATTTGTCAAGTTTACCTTTAGTTTTACTAAAAAAAAACTTTAATTCTTCGAGAATTTTCCTTAATGTATTGCATGTTTTAGAAAAGCACTATACATTGTTGGCCTCGTAACAAGCTGATCTACTCATACTCGGCCGGCAATCCCTTACTTTCCTATGTAGCTATATGGCCTATGTTACCTATGTACATTAGTAGGTACATTACTATGTACTATTATTTATTTATTAATATTTATTGAATTTGAACTGAAACTTGCGATCAACGCAGGCCAGTAAGGGTTTGATAGATTCGTATCAATCCCTTAGGGGCCTATAGGGTTGAATATGTATGTACTTTACTTGGTCATTTACACATGTTGTGCTGTCAGGAATCAGAACATCTTCAAGGTACTTACAACAACCACAGAGAAGACGATCTTGTGCGGCAGCGCGGGCGCGCGGCGCAGCGCCGGCAGCGCCGCCAGCGCGGGCAGCCAGCGCGCCGCCGCGCCCGCCCACGCCTCGCCGTACGCCGCTACCGCGCCCGCCACCGCGCCCGCCTCCGCTCCCGCCTCCGCGCCGCTCCTGCCACACACAACAACACGTTAACATATAGCACGTATTATTGGCTGAGTGCCAAGCTGCTTGCCAACTTGAGCGTAAAGATCTAAAAATCCGTGCAATACGCAGAGACAATTGTCTTTCATGGCACCGACACAATAGGTATTTAATATTTATATATAGATAAAAGAGTCGGGACAAGTGATGTAGTACCTTCATTGATAAATACACGTTGAATGTGAACGCCTTGCATGTACATTGATAGATGTTATTGTAGGGTGTATAGTTCACCTGTCAGGAGTGGGGTGCGAGTGGTCGCTGTCGGAGTGGTAGCCGTCGCTGGCGGAGTCGGGCGGCGAGCGCGGCGGCTCCGGCGCGGGCTCCGGCGTGCCCGTGGCCGAGTCCGGCACGTCCGCGTCGGCCGGCGCCGGCGCCGGCGGCGGCGGGCCCCGGCCGTCCGTCATCAGGGACAGCAGCGTGGCGCAGCCGCGCGAGTAGCTCATCAGTACGCCCGCCACCGGCCTGCAACCGTCACCAACAAACCATTGAAACAACATTCATTTATTGCTTTAATATTTTATTTAAGTACCTACATCATCGACAATGATACAAAAAGTATAATTCTTGTAGAAAGTACCGACTTCTCTAAAATAAGATCGCACGATCGATATGAAAATGACGATAACGTTGTAAGAATGGCGTAAAAACGTGTAGACTCGTATTTGAAAACCATTCAATATCGCCACACTTGTGCTCGCGGTCGGCGTTAACTTTTACTCTTGGGAGCCGCTTTCCTCGTCGGTGCGTCCCCGGCCGCGTCGGCAGCGTTGCTCGCACGGACTCGTCTCCGCTCCCGGGCCACAGCTTGACAGTTGTGTTCTTGGAACGATCGGTAAAATGTCGGACTATACAGTCGGCCCGGCGCGCCGCACAATGCTGAGCGGCTCAAAAAGTTACACAATGCCATGTTCTAGCGAAAATATATCATAAAAGTGGAGTGGAGTAGCCGAGCAATTTTATTAAAATATGCCAGTACGAAGACAGTTGGCGCCTCTATGTGACCCAAGTTTCGCCACAATGTTGTAATTATGGCAGACAGTACAAAGGTCGATTAAATTTCTAAATGTTTCTTAACAACAATCATAACGAAGTGGTTAAAAGGCCGAAACAATAAATGGAGGCGAATGAAATCGTACGCGTAAAGTTTTATGACTGTGCGGCGTGCGCAAGAGTGGTGTGACCCCGCGCCGCTCTTAGTTTTCACAATAATCAATAATCGATAGTGACGCACTACACACAGAGAGAGAGAGAGACAGAGAGAAAGATCGGTAGACAATGGGAAAACGTGCGCGATTTACGAGGGAAACGTTTCCTCGAGACTCGAGCGGCTTCCGCGAGAACCCAGGAACACTGTTCGCTTGTTCAGTGAGAGTAATTAAGTAAGCGATCTCTCGCAAGCTAATAGCCTCCGAGCCCGCGGCGCAGCTACCTACCCCGCGGTAGATAGCACATCAGCATAGTTCAACAGCCGAGCTAGAGGAAACGAAAGTAAGTAGATTCGATCACGTAGCGGCCGCGAGACGAGCTAGTTCAATAAAGCCATTGTGAATATGAATGTTGATTCTGACTCATACCTAATGAGTATTTAAATATGAAATTGTTTGCGGAGCTTTGTGGGTAAGGTTGGGGGAAAGCAGAGTTATCTAATGTGCGGTAATGGTAATCTACTTCATGACGCGAGGAGCCGAGGACGGTGCCCATGCGGCGCGCGGCGTTCCGCTCCGGCGCGCCGCGGCTCGCCTCACTAGCTCCGCTGGTCCGCTGCCACCGCGTACGATCGACTCGTATGAAAGTTATCATATATTGGTCGCATGCCGATCGAGGGCAGCGGCCTCACCACTTGTATTATTCTCGTCGGTAAAATTATTCTAAATTGGAAGGACAAGGGTTGCCGGGGCTTGGTTGTGGCCGTGGTTGCAAGCTCGCATTTTGCTGTAATTTACGGTATGAAGTAGAACTGCTTCGTTTGATCCGATGCGGTAAGCGACTGCGATGATAACAGGTGAGAGTGATCAGACTAATGGAAGATGACATGATTGCCCGCATGACCCCGCTCCTCCGTCGTCCGCCGCCGGCGACCATCGCCTCTCCGACCGGCGCCCGGCTGGCCGCGCCGCGATCATATCTCGCCATGTAGGTTATGTGTTCACGCCAAGTTAACAGCCCTATTAATGTTATTAACTTGAAACTGCGAAACACTTCGCGTAACACAAGTTAAAAATGTATGTTTCCTGGTCAGCACTTAATCTACTTTATAATTGCTAAATTACATTTTATATAACAGGAAATGCCGCAATCATAAAGTAAGAAAACATTTAAATGTCCAAGGCTTCGAGTCTCGGATAGAATCAAACGACCCCCGCGTGCATGACTCACTTCGACACCATCCTGTATGTACGCTACAACAGCACATCACATAGTCGCCGCTGCCGCAAGGTGCGGTTAAATATACAAACAAATCGTGCACTGGAGGTTTATGTTCTTAAAACTGGTATAGGGTTGGGGTTTCAAAACAGATCCGTGTGTGTACCTACATAAAAACATTCAATTGTACGGGAGTAAAGTATGAGCTGAGCAATAGGAAGCAAGCGATAGTAACCTGGAGTCGTTGGCGGAGGGCTTGTGGTGCGGGTCGGCGCGGCGCACGAGGCCGGCGCAGGCCAGCACCTGCTTGTCGGCGGCCACGCGCGCGTCCAGCGCCGCGGCCAGCGCGGGCAGCGCGGGCGGCGCGCGGCGCACGGCGGCCAGCAGCGACGCGTTGTCGATGAGGCGGCGCTCCACGGCGGCGGCCGGCAGCGCCAGCAGCCGCTGGTGCGACGACGCGGCGGGCGCGCTCACGGCCGTCACGGCGCTCAGCTCCTGCACCTTGTGCAGCGCCTGCTTGTAGGCCTCCACGTGCGCCGCCAGCGCCTCGCGCAGCGCCGCGTGCAGCGACACCAGCGCGCTGTCGCCGCCGCCCGCCGCCGTCAGCCCGTGCGTGCCCAGACCTGCATGACCACACAATATATAATAACAAATAAACTCTACGTTACTGAACAATATTCATTTTCTTGTTTTTAAATAAATAAAAAATTGTTTAATATCTTAGGATCCTACTCCAAGTGTATGAGCATTATCGTGCGATACGTAATATGATTGTGATATCAAATTCAAATTAAATCAAATCAAATATATTTATTTCATAAATTGATTAAGGTACATGAGGTCTTACAGTGATCACAATAATTGATAATTACTTATTAGGAACGATTATGTCTACGGGTATCTTTTTGCAAATATTCCCAACACAAGCCCCGACTCCGCGTCGGACGTGACAAGGCATGTATTTGACGAACGGTATTACTAGTGGGCCGTTTGAAATACTCAGTTGCTTGCGGTATCGTTGGCGACATAACGCTCCGCGTGACGTGTTATGTTATCAATGTTATGATACCGTAATGCGACTAATGCGCGCAGAAAGAAAAAGTCGGTCAATTGCAAGCTTTAACAAATGAGGTCCGACGAGAGCCTTCCCGCCACACTCAGGCAACCGCCACTTGTCACACAAAATAAATAAGTGCAGACGTAATGAAATACTGAGAGATGTGGCTTTCTCGTTGCGACACGATGACCGCTTCCTTCCTGCGGCTGCGCTCTGCCCGGCCGTGTCCAGTTGTCCGCAGCTGCCGGTATGTTGCTAGACGTAAACGTCTTCTAATTGTTTGCAATTGGGCCGTGTGTCCGTGCCCCAGACATGGGTCACTAATGACCAGGTACGCACTGAAATCTAATAATTCCTATTGCAATCTATCGTGCTCATTATATAGAGATAATTCTGATTTTACTAATATTCCTGTGAGGCAGCATTCTATAATTTATATTGTAGTGCATGCCCGCGTTTTTTTGTGACCCATACATACGTGGAGCAGGGACGTGCGATGGAGGTTATTTGCTTGGACGTATGAGGAAATTAATACTACTTGTATGGGGACGTGAACGTGTTAAGTGTGTAGGGTTAAAATCTGTAGTGCAGGTGCAGGTCGAGCCGCGACCGGCCGGCTGGGAGGCCGGGTGGCGCAACTCGCGGCCTCGGAGGCGGCGGATGTGAACATTACCCTCCGCTTCCACGTTATTACCGCAGCTAATCTTTTCCATGGCTTTCGATATTTATCACGTACTGAAGCCATTATGGTCAAGTTATCAATGCTAGCCGAGCCTTTGCATGAGGAGTAGATATGTTCTCGAGGTAACATAAACATTTGCATATAGTCGAACTCTTTCAAGGACATAATAGATTGGCGTTATTCGGCTAGCTATGTAGCTGCAGCTAGCAACCAAGTTTTGCAATTCAATTCAACATCTTTAATGTCAAAAAACACATTTCAAAAATATTTTTGAAGTGAAATACACAATTTGCCAATAAAAACAATCACAACTACAATTACAATCAATATAACATAAAGTGCTGGCTGCTATGGCTGCGATGCGACAACTCCCATGGTGCGCTCTCGGAGACTCGTCAACACGGGCTCGTGGCTCAGGCTATCCGATGTTTACCAACATGTTATTAATTCGCTATAATTGCGCTAATGGCCCGCGGCGGAGAAAGCTGCCATCCGTCAGCACTGTCGCGAGTTGGAATTCATTTTATAACAATGACGATACGTGTGTTATTTATCAATATACGTATGTTAACTGCGGGCATCAGAAGCTTCATATTGATTAAATTAAGATATTTTTGTAAAGACCGTTATCTCTTTAATTTCGTAAGTAATTATTTTGATGAATCCCTTTGGTTTTACATACATAGACATCAAATTTCCGCATTACGTCTACCTAGTGTTAAGTATATATGACAGTGTCCCGGCGCACTGCCACCTCGGGCCGATATGTCGGCGCCGTGTCGGCAACGGGGCCGGTTACGGTTGTTGTATGAACGGTTACCGTGGTTATTGTTCACCGCGGCCGCGATCCCAGGCCGTCGCCCGCCGGCCGGGCTGCGCTGCGGCCCGAACTGGAGCGAGCCGGCTATCGGCAGTTGGAAAAATATAATGCCATTACCAACTGGCATCACTACAATTAAACGGGACTTGACTGCGTATACAATTTCGAGATCTTACCTAAGATGTTCGTTCGACGTCCTCCAACAAAACTAGAGTTGGTTTAAACATCTACTAGTCACCAACCACCTGTTTTTTTAGATTGCGGGAAGGTATACTCGGTCTTAAGTGTTTATCAACTTGAACGTTGCACACTACATACAGATGTCATCGATCGACAACCAACGACGTGACTGCCTGCAGCGACCCCTGCAGCTGCTCTGTGCGTGGTACTGACCGTGCACGGCCGCGTCCAGCTGCCGGCGGCGCGCGTCCACGGCCGCGGGCAGCTCCGGCTGGTAGCGCGCCAGCGCGCGCGCCGCGCCCGCCAGCCGCGCCGCCTCGCCCGCGCCCGCCGCGCCGCCCAGCAGCGCCGCCAGCCGCCACGCCAGCGCCTCCACCGGCAGCGCCGGCCGCGGCGACACCTCCAGCTCCACCAACCTGCACACGGCGGGAAACGCACACTTGTCACTGCGATAGGCGACATTTGATCATTTGGTTAAATAGCACAAATTAAGTTAGAAGATAATGCAAACTGTAAAATTGATAGCAGCTGTCAGGTCTTCATGCTAGCGAGATTGTGACTTGTGAATTCTCCTTCGATAATAATGCAGTGGCACTGAATCACCAAATATCACTCATAAGCCAAAGTTTACCTCACAGCTTACGAATTAACTGTGGTCGTAAAAAGTCTAAGTACTCTCTACCAGTCCAAGATATTGAAAAATAAAAAAAGTCCATCTTATAGGTAATGCTTAGCTTGTCGAAGCGTGACCGACTTGGAAGATGCTACTCTAATTAGCACGGTGTACCTAATACTGTGATCGTTCCACCGGCGCCGCCGTGTTATTAGCTATTCCCTACGTTTGCAAACGCCACAGAGAGCCCAGTATAAATCCGGCTGCCGAACTCGCGTAAGCATTACAATGTTTGTGTCAAGTTACACAAGCCACGAGCTCTCAGGTGTAAACTGTTTAGTCAGTAGTCAAATGGTTTTGTCGCCGCGGGAGCCGCGAGACAATGGCGCGCGCTCTGATTAATGTTCCGCAAAAACCGATCAACGGTGAGCAGCGCGCGCTAACGGCATCGCCGGCGTCCCGGCGTCGCAGCCTCCCGGCCCGGTATACCCCATATAGTCATTACGAAAAACAAATCTTTCAGCCACGGACGTCAGGGCATATGGGTCCCCTCACAGACTGGCACACTGCTGACTCCCAGCGATCCGTACAGGGTCAGCCGACCATCTAGTTTGTGGACATCAGACACTGCGCTCGTTTATCCGTGGTACAAACAAGTCTAATCCAAGAGACTACTTGGATTAGACTTGAGTAGTCTCCAAGCATCTACTCTAACCGCAAACGACACGCCAATTAAAGAGCGCTCACCTCCTAAAGACTCTTTTAGAAGAAATTTATGATATCCTCGTGCAGAGAAAACTCTTCACTCCTTCCTAGCTGCCTAACGAGCACTTCCCGTGTTGCTTAGTGCAACACGTGAGTTGCAGAGTTCACAGAGGTGCTTCGTGAAAATTCAGTCAAGTTGTTTACTTCACTTACCGACATGCTCAACAGGCTGAGCTGGTATTGTTCCGACACCTATTAGGCTCCTAGTTTCATTCCTCTTTTTGATTTATTATAATATTTCCCATTTCTATGATCCAAAGCTTGTATTTACGATTTCTTTTCCAAAGTTATCGTGTCTTACTCAACATGTGTCGTTGTGTAAACATTAGGATATATTTTATCAACCTATTCACTTTACGCGAACGCTTTCATGTACTTAGAAGGCTATTTGTTCCGCCACCGACGACGGCGAGAGTTGACGTGTATTCAATACTGTTTGTATGTATTGTAAACTTCTACAACACTAAATATCTGGGATGTTTACTGCCTCGTGAGCTGAGTGAGCAATAGCAGGCCCAGTGAGCGCCGGAGCCGGGGCCGGGAGCGGCACGTCGAGCAGGTTTAATTATTCATTGTTCGCTCTCCGCTTTCATTATCCGCTGTTATTAGTTTTCTCTCATATTTAATCATCGCTCCGCGGACCGGCTTATCTCGAGAATCTCGTCTCGCATCCCGCGCCCACGTAATACGAGTGATTTGCAGAATGCTTCTTTTTAGTTACCTATATCCCAAGCCATATTTAAATCGAAAGCTTCTGTTTGCCGCGATTTGTGTATATGTGTAAGTAATTCTATAAGCATTCATTTTGCTTACAAAATGAGACGTATGAAGCACATTTATGTAATCGACAATCGTTGACCAAACATTAGAATTTAGTTGGTCATGTGTTGTCGGGTTGTGAGAGAAGTGTCGGCAGCGTTGCGCTGGCTGTCACTTACATTTAATCTTCAATATCAATATCACAGAACGTTAGGTTAGACAGCGGCACGTGACGTCACGCGGGTTAGTTACCTAACGCCGCGCCGGTGCGCCGCAGTTGCACGAGTGAATGTAAATCTGCGAGTAATGGATGATCGCATGTGCCGATATGAGATCGATGTCACTATCGCTCGCATAAAAATATTAAAACAAAACGAGTTTGGGAGAAAGTCCCGGCAGAAGTGGCCGGACCGGTCCCGCGGCCCGCTCGCCGCGCTCGCGCCTCTCGTCACAATATGCGGTGCAGCGCCCGCGCATACATTATATGATGCTCACATTGACTGACCCTTATTGCATTGAGATAAGACCTGCGCATCGACGATGAAGATTGTACAACAAGCGTAATTTGAAGATGATTTTCGATACCCAGTACGTACGGCCGGGCCGGCGGCGGCGCGGGCGCGGCCTCGGTCGATGATTGTGTTGTTACGGTCACCATGAGCACATGTCGGCGGATTACTCGGTGATGAAAACGTTGCATAAGTAAACATTGTAAGGTAACTCACTTTCAATACAGGTGTACTGTATAGGTGTAATATGTGCGGTTTATTTCATATTAGACAACATTGCTTATTTCTGAGCATATAATTTTATTGAGTCTCTGCATTTCGTTTGATAAGAGGAATACGCTAGCTATTAGGTAGGACATGTAACTAAAATGTCGAAACTCCAGTTCAACGGTAATACATACTTAATACCCTCGAAATTAGTCTTATTCCGATCGAAATAAAGTGATATTATCTGATGGCCCAACACAAGTAAGTTACATCCCAAGAATCTATATATTCTCTTTCTCGGGTGGCGATGGATGGGCAGCAGAGTCCGTTAAAAGAGAATCAGCAAGCATGGCGACTATGGCAACTACTCTTTTAGATAATACAAGTGTCTAGCAGTGGATGTGTTTACTTACTATATTGGATAGATAACGAGAGCTTGCGAGTAGCGAGCGAGTAGTATGGAGCGTACCTGTTGAGCAGCAGCTCTATGAGCACGGCGGAGTGCGGCAGACTGTCGGCCAGCAGGTCGAGCGGCAGTTCGGCGGCCAGCGGCGCCAGCACGGCGGCGCCGGCGCGCGCCACCGCGGCCGCCGCCTCGCGGAACTGGCGGCCCTCGGCCAGCAGCAGCACGCGGCGCAGCGCGGCGCGCGGCGACGTGCCGCGGCCCTCGCGCCCGCGCCCGCGCCCGATGCGCTCGCGGCTCTCCTTCTCCATGCCGCCGTCAGCCCATGTCTGCAACACGCTGCCACATGTATCGTGACGAGACATACCCCGACCTAAACATACCTCGACCCCGATTTAAATATCGAAGATATTCGCTAGCACTCGTTTCTGCATAATACAAAATTATAAAGACATTATTTCTAACTAAACGAATTGTAAACAAAGTTCTGGTTAACGTTCTCACGGGTAGAGTAGGTGTAATGTATTCTAATGTCGCGCTAATGTCGGCGCGCCGGGTAGCGGCGCCCGCGCACGCCACGCGTGCGATTATCTAACTGTACACGGTAACGCGACTGTCATCAACCCGAACCTGTGAAGGTACATGCTAATGCTATTTATAGATTAGCGAAAGTTACACACCACCGATTCTTGTTTTTATTTACGTAAACTTCATGAATAATGCATTTCGAAAAGCTTTTAGAGCCAAAGTCAATCCCTAATGTCCAGTTAGGCTTTCGATGAGCAAGCTGGTTTAATTGCATGCAAACAATAGGTAGGTGTGTGTGTTTCTTCATTCACCAAAATCGCAGTCCGCAGTCCAAACGCATTAGAATCAATTGCCGAATTTTTGTACCTTTGCTTTTCGTATATTTATTCTTAGTTTCGTTACATCAAGTAACCATAGGTATGATATCTTTGGAACGAAACTAATGTGACTCGAAAGCTTTTCTTACGACAATTAGCCATACTTTTGTATAATGAAACTAAGAAAATTTTTGTACAAAAAAGACACAAACATTCTGCAATTCAGCCATGCAACTCGCAGGCCCGTGATAGAGCAACATGCCGAACGGGGCGAAGAGAGTCATTTATTTGTTATTTATTTGCTTAGTTTCTGGTAGTCTGACATTGACATAAATCTTTGCCTGATCCCGCCAAAAGTCGTGCCACTTCACGCACTTTTCATCGGTACGCATAAACCGTGTCTGAGAAACTCGTCTGAGCGACCAGCTGCCAGCTCGTGTTTGCGTTTATGGTTCTGGTAGGTGTGTGTGTGTGTGTGTCTGCCGTGAGGAGAGATTTGCAAGTTTCTCCGTCATCGCAGACTACCAATAGCCATATATTTTATTGACCATTTACATCGTTTATGTCGGCGTGAGAAAGGCTTATTGCTGGCACCTGCGGCGCACCCGCATCGATTACTGGTCAAATAAAAACAGCTAACTATAATGCTCCATTGGTTTCGAAGGATTGTAATAACTTTTTCGATTGGCTAAAACTGGCCAGTAAATTGCAATTAGATAAGCTCAATTGCTTATCGGTCTAATACCTACTCCTGGTAAAGCGGTATTATATAAATTATTTCTGATTTGAAGATAGTTGGATATGAATGGCTAGCATATTGTATGTCTCGTGGGTGTGTCGGTGACGCCTGCGTCGTCGACCACCCGCGTCCTCGCAGCAGCAGACGCGCTGCCGCCCGCGCCGCGGCGGCGTGCTCGTACGCATTATAGGCATCAACGCCTCGCCGTGATTTGTAGCAAAATACCCGTTTGTGTTTGATACCATAATCTGGTGGCGGTGAAATTTGGCGACACACATCCAGAACTGGTATCGCGACGTGCTCGTATAGCGCTCTCTCCGGGAAAGCTCGGCATTCCGCTCCACGCCCAAGAGCTTTTGCATATTTTGGGTAAATGGACAGTATGGCCGTAAACTTGATCGGGGAGAAATGGAAAGTGATGACACGGTGTTTTGAAACATTAACATCGTTTTAAAACATTGACCTGTCCGACTAGAGGCAGAATCAGTCTGATGATGACAATAGAAAACCGGCCAAGTGTGATCGAACTTCGAACCTATGGTTTCGTACCTACAACATTTTTAAAATATATTTTCGGTTGTCTTACAAATATTGAGGCCGAGTTTGAATTCTGGGTTTTAATAATACTTCAATGCCTATTTGTCTTAAAAACATAGTATTCATACTCGTGAAAGATAAAACTCATTCCGCTGCAATTTTGACAAAGGAACCCAATTCATAATTAGGTACACCTATTATGCATAAATGAAATTTCGTTAATATTTTGGGACATCCTTACACAAACCGAACTAGTCCTATAGTAAGCTCAAATGAGGCTAAAAACGTATTAGGTACCTACAAATATCTAAATATAATAGAACAGACGTAAAAATACTAAAATACGTACATATTACACTCATAACCCTGGCACAAATAGCCGTGTTAACATACAATGAATGGCCGGGGTCCGCACCCTGTATATCCTGGTCACAGGGGTTACCCGCGGACCTATTATATTGTAGTGTTATTCAAATTCAAATCTTTTATTTCAGACACCATAAGTCCATATTATTGTTAGTAGTATAATATAACTTAATTCTACTTGTTAGTCTGTCCAATTTTATAACAATGATAAAGGGAAATAGTAATCATTTAAGAATGTCATGTCTGTCATTATAATAAAATTGTGCATATGTTATGCTTAAATAAATTATGCTTATATAAATTCTAGTCAACTTTATACCTACATAAATTCTATTCTATTGTAATTGTATGTGATATTATTCATTAGTTATTGACATGATTACTAATATACCGAACATTGTTCTGTATATCTGTAGCTACTTAATCTATACGTAATTATAATGAGCCTATAAAGTTTTTGATTAACAGCAATAAACAAGTGACCAATCTTTTAATTTAAACTAGTTATAGAATTTTACAATACTCCGACAAAACACTCTAATACATTCTACTGTTCAACCGTTAATATTATTGCTCTTATATGGTCTACTAACTACTTCAAGAACTTGTATACTTTAATATCATAATAATTAGAACCCACTTACCAATAAAAAAAAGTAAATCCAAATGGGAGTGCACACGCGAGACACGCACTGCAAAGATCGCGCGGAGACCGAGTCGAGACGTCTAGCTAGAGCGAGCGGCGACGCGTGCGCAGCGCGAGACACCGGAGAGACAGTGAGCGCGCCGGCCTGCGCGCGCGCCGCAGCGTCCTCCTCGCCCGCACCAGCCGACGCAGCCTGGCCGCGACCCTCGCAGTCACTGCACGCGATCACAGTCACAACTCATCCATCGTGACCAAGTCCAAGTTTCGTGAACAACTTTGCCTGGACCGTGTCTGCGTAGAGAGTGCATCCCTTTTAGACCTTCACCGAGTGAGAGGGACGGATTTCGATCAATCATACAAAATGCATCAAGATGACACGGAGAAGGCGGGATCGTCGGCGCGACACTTCAGTTCTGTTTATTTATTTGTAATTACACCGAAGCTAACTTAGCTTTATTGAGTTGACTGCCCCGCGTGTTTCTGACGTTGATGATACCCCCCGCCCGCTTCTCAGCAAAATAGTGTTGCTACTTAAACTAGTAGCGTAGGGTAAATTATAGAGCTATATGTACCCTCTTGTATCTTCTAGTAAAACTGTCCAGTTATTTTTCAGCGTCCGTCGTTTAAAAAAGAAAAAACTTCGATAAAAAAGGTGAGCATCGAAAATATACTGAGTAGAAAAATAAACAAAAATGGACATACACATCAAAACGAAGTATGTACATACATTCATATTTATAAATACCATATGTGTTATATGTATACAACCTCAACATCGTTAATAAATAGGAAAGTACTTGACTTGTCCATCTGTGATTGTGTCATCAGAGGGGACTACTGATAGAGACGCCGTCACTAGAAAGCAATGCCCACAAGCTCAAGAAACGCATCATTCCATGATGCAACATGTACCAAATTGTTTACAAATTATAAGGTAATTTGTTTGTGTGTGACTGTGTGTTAGTGTTGTGTATCTACACCTGAGAAGCATACGGATTGAATACGGTTATTACGCGTATTAACCAAAACCTAGGGCAAGACGCGCGATGCTTATCTCTATGGCCACTTAATCACCTTCATGGTAGTTCGTCTGCTGAGAATGATTAACTTGGTTATGCCACGTTTTGACATAATATAGATAATTGAGGCTTCAAAGCTTTCGTGGCGGGTCCGTGACGTAACCGAGGCGAGGTCGCGGCGATCAGATACGAGTAGCAGCTCATTATAAACTGACGATAATTAGAGTAAATTAGAGCGCGAGGCACGAGCTTCCTTCCGGCAACAAACGCTGCAGCAATTATAACATAACATAACGCGGAGCTCCCCTCGCGGTTATCGCATCTCCTCCGTCTACCTGATGCTGCGGCTCCTTGAGCTTTGTAATTATATCCCACATAGAACACAGATTATATTTGTATCTGACTATTCATCGTGCTTGTGGCTAGGCTGACTGAAATATTTGAAATAATGACAATACAATAAGTTGGTACTATTGAGCTGTTCTACAATGATGGAGCCAGGACTTAGGTAATCAACTCTTCGGTACGCTCGTTCCTCCACAATGATCGTCTTTTTTAATTAGAAAAAGTAAACGCGAACTCACTTGACCCTATGCATTAAATACATAATACGCACGGTCAGCAGTGATTCTTTATATTTTAGACGTCGATGGTCAGTGTATCGTTGATCCCTTGCGAATGGGCAGCAATGGGTCCACGGAGCCAATCTTAATTAGGAGGTTGTAAAGTGTAGTCGCAAATAAACAGAGTTATTCAAAAAACTTAAACGCATATTTCAGTCATCACGATGATTTAACGAGGTTCAACTCAACCAGGTTATTGTTATTGTTTGTTCCCATAAGGGAAATATGGGCAGCTTTATCGCAGTTCCCAATCAGTGAAGTTTTAGCTCAATCAATGCTAATAAGAAGTGGTTAAATAGAGATTATTGTCGTACAGTCAGCAGAAAAAGTGGCGGAGCGGGTGAAGTGTTCAAAATGACCTACACGCGCTCTTATGCTCTTGACAATAGAGATGTGTTGACCTCAACTTGAATACCTCAACCGCTTAGCCACTTCTGCTGCTGACTGTATGTAGTCAGCATTCATAGGAGCGTATAAAACAATTCACCAAAAGTACTTGTTTATATGTAAGTGTAATTTTTTACTGTTTGTGCTTATCTAGCGTACCTGTCCAATTTTTTGTCGTATTCCGATTGTTCAATTAAATCAAAGAGTCTCTTTTTATTAAGCAATTTGAAAATGGCCGATACTATAAATGCATTGTTCTATACTGCATCGTGTGCAACTATACTATATGTGTATAGTAACTAGTAAATGTAAGTTGAGTAGGTATTTGTAGGGCAGCTCCGTTCACAGTTGTCGGGTGAGGCGATGCGCAGGAGTCGAGGAACGGCCGCCGTGCGACGGCAGGTGTCTACTGTGCCCTCACCATGAGTTGTGACATTGAGGTTTTCGATGACGAGTATCGAGTTTACTATCTGTGCATCTCGCTTGTACTATTTTAGTGCGAAAGAGATGCACAGATAGTAAACTCGATACCCGTTATCGAAAACCTCAAAGTCACAACTCATGGGAAGGGCACTGGATGTTCCGCACCGGCGGCCCGAAAGCATTGCCTCCATGGTTGCGTTTACTATCTACGTGATAAACTGTAAGTAACGCGTTTACCTCGGCTGGTTTGTGATTGAAGCCAAGCGGACCAATATGACAAACAAGAGGGGAAGAGATACATTTTCAAGGACCCTGCTCGGTAACGTTTTCGACTTAAATGTAGGTATGCTCTTGTTCTTGAGCTACTAAACTTTTTTATCATTTAAATTTTTAAAACAGAGTTTTAGGAAAGTTTTTTAAATATGTTTTAGAAATAAATAGGTATGTGGTAATATTTGGCGTGCGAGAGGTGCATGTCCTTCGAAGTCGGTAATTCTAAAGGACGTGGTCGGCCGCGCGTCCTCGGACCTGTTGAGGTGTTAGTGTATTAAATGCAGGTATTATAGTAATCCATATAACGAGAGTTACGAGAGGCATGTAAGATGACTCTCCTCCATAAAAGGTTAATTACGTATGATTGTTGGAATTTAGGTCAAGCTACATGACACCTTTCACGTGTACTCATCCCCACCTAAAACACCTAGATTTATATGTATATATACCAGTGTTAATCAATAAATTATGATTAATATTCCGACAAGACTGGTGGTATTACTGCTACCCGCTCCCAATATTACACTGCAGAGGCCGGACGTCGAGACACGACGTTACGCAACGCGATAGATGAGTATTGACTCGTGTACTTGTCTCGACTGAACATGTCACGATGGTAACGGAAGTGGGAAAGTGTCATCTGCCTTTCGCCTTTGCCATGTTGTAATAATCAGCCTTTGGGCAAGTCTTTGTTGCTCAGTTGATAGAGCGATGGACATGTATCCCAGAGAAATGAGTTCGAGTCTCGCCCGTGGCAGTTGATTTTTCCACTTCTCAGAATTATGGTATAAAAATAATCAGAATCTGACCTAACATTAGGGGTTGGAGGAAGCATGCCATTACAATTTACATATAAAAGCATCACTCTTGAACGTACGGGGTGATCGAGGGTAACTCATTGTTCTCAGATAACTCATGGTCCGCTGTTTCTTAACTTGCGTTCATAATATTAAGGCAATGACATTCATAAAAGTATAATAAACTAATAACTCTTGCAAGTCTTATGTGAAATGATCTTTGATTACAGTTTAATGTTTTATGGCGACAGTTTAGTCTGTCTGCGGAATATAATTTGAACTTGACTGCCACACCTATTGTCAACAGCTTTTAGCGTAATAAGATAAAAATACCTATCTAATGCCTACAGTCTACATTACATCAAAGTAGTTCCTAAGTAGTTCTCATACTGGTAACAGTTGCGTTAGGAGTAACGTCAATAAAATAGATGTGGTCGAGCGGCTCGGGGAGGACCAGAGCATAGCTGCAGCTCGCTCCTGGCGATCCTCGGCCGCGGGCGTGGCGGTGACGCTCGTCTCCGCGCCCGTGCCCAGCCGGAGCGGAGATGCGCGCGCGCCGCGCGTGGGAAACTTTCTCCGCGCACGCGCCCAAGGGCAACAGGTGCGGGAGCAGGTACTTGCAGCGCAGGCGGCGATCACTTTTATTATACTCCTTATCGGCGCTATTAGTTTTTATCGCCTTTTAGATATCGAGAATACATTTTCCTCATAATGCAACCAAGTTCAAATTTAAAGATGCATTCGTTGAGGTAGCCTACTATAGCACCAGCACAGGCAAGTGGTTTGACTAGGAAATAAGTATTTTTAAAATCTGTTTGTCTCTAAGATCATGTACATACATACATTTATAACATTACAGGCACGAGTATTATTTATATGTTCACGTACATGACATAGTTCATATATATGGGTACTTTGTGAAATTATAAACAAAACTTACGTAAATAAAATTAGAAAGATGAGGCACACAACAAGCGTCCTAAAAGTCTTTTATGCATTTATAACTACTAAACTTTCCTATAGCTACTTAATTACTTATCCATACAAAGATCAGTCAATAAGTCAACCCAATGATCCAATGTCAAATAAATAATAAAGAAAATGTTCATCTAATTGATTATTCATAAGAGTCAATAACGTTCAAAATGAGCAGGTGTAAGTAGGTAATGATCATTACATTACACGCAGTTGTTGGACAGATTGCAGTTATAACACGCCTCTAGCAAGAAACGGTTGCGCGCGAGTCGCAAGTGCAGGCGAGCGATGGCGACCGGTGGTGACCAGTGATCAGTGAGCTTACCGCAAAAATCCAAGCATGTCGATATCGGTCATCTTTAATAGAAATATTCGTTTTCGGTAGGCCTGCTGTGGTGCTATGTGGTGGTTAGCTATGGTGAGTGGTGGTGGACGCCTCTCGCGACTCCGTGGGCGATGCATACCATGTATATACAATTGTCCAGTACCCAGTTGCTATTCAATAGACTCAAACTCAAACTCAAACTCAAACGTTTATTCAGTAAGTAGGCCACAAGGGCACTTTTACACGTCGAGTATACAAAAGTAAAAGAGAAAAATAAAAACTACACCGGTTCTAACCCTACACCTCTGACCCGAGAAGTATTTTGACTTTTATGACCGGCAAGAAACTCGGCGGGACTTATTTTTCAAAACAGTTTACAAAAATCTTAAACATACATGCGTAATTCTGTAAGAAAACATGTCAAACAATTTCAGTAATTAAATACCACAAAAAAATATATAGAAAAGAAAATTACCTACCAGTCCAAATATGACCGCTTAGAATTAAATTTACATGACGTTTGGTATGCTTTCTTATCTGAACTGTGTCCTACACTCTAATTTCCAAATTATAATAATTTATCATCAACACTTTAAAATACAAATCGATTTTTTTATAGTTATTTTTGTTCCCAATTGACAAAAATATAAAATATACTTATTACAAATTAACCTTAGAGATGTAAAGGTCTCCAGGTGTCTAGATCTACATATATTATTTAAAACACTTTTTTTTTTTTATAAACAAGCACCGAATGAAGTGTATCACACTAAATATTATAAGCAAAAGGAAATACAATTAGAAGGAAATTATAGCCCCATATAGCCAAAACAGACCGGTCTCCACAAACAGCACCCGTTCACGAGTACGACGCGTATCTCAGCCATCGCCTCCCTCAACCTTTCTTCGGGAAAGTGGCGACCCGATCAACAACGCCACCGTAAGCAAAGACTTTTAAGTGAGCATGACATGTTCAGGCTGGCAGGCTCTATTAATTACTAGTGACATGTATCATGGTGAGAAGCAACATTCTGTGCTGGTCCATTACAAACTTTTACTTAAGTTTATATTTAATAATAAAGGCATATAGAGTTTGAGATTTTTCTATGCGTCATAATCAGTATATAAATCAATAAAAAAAAATGGTATATATATATATATAATATAATTAGGGATGTATAATGTCCCTAACTGTCTGAAGACTAGATTAGAATTAAAACATTATAACAAAAAAGGAAAAAGAACGAGTTCAACATATCTCGTGTCAGACATACTGGAAGCTAGTAGGTAACAGCCATATCGTTAAAAAAAAAAAAAAAATAGTAATTTTTAACTCTGATTGTACTACAGTATCAGGCTACAGGCTTAAAGGCATCTTTATCTCCAATGAATTCTTTTAAAGTATAGTATTCTTTTCTTAGTAGATATAGTTTCACATATGATTTGAATTGATTTAGTGGCAAATTCACTACCTCAGTAGGCACTTTGTTATAAAAGCGTGTACAGTTTCCAGCGAAAGATGAACGAACCTTGGCGAGACGGTGGCCGGGCACAGCAATCTGATTTTTGTTTCTAGTGTTAAAGCTGTGGATATCACTGTTAAGCTTGAATTCCTGGATATTTTTTCGCACATACATTATGTTTTCTAGTATGTATTGAGATGCTACAGTAAGAATATGCGCTTCCTTAAATTTTCCTCTTACAGATGCTCGACCGCGCATTTTATAGATACCGCGGACAGCTCGCTTTTGTAGCACAAATATGGTCTCAATATCAGCCGCTTTACCCCATAACAGAATTCCATACGACATAACACTATGAAAGTAACTGAAGTATACCAGCCTGGCAGTCTCAAAGTTTGTTAAATGGCTGATCCGCCTCACTGCATAAGCTGCCGAACTAAGTTTGCCTGCTAGGGTGGCTATCTGTGGATGCCATTGCAATTTTGAGTCCAGAGTGACTCCCAGGAAAACAGTCTGATTTTCAAATTCCATTGAATCACCGTTTATTACAATCTTGCTGTTGTTAATCTGCTTTACGTTGGGAAGAGTAAATTTGATGCACTTCGTTTTCTTGGCGTTCAACAGTAGGTTATTTGCCGTAAACCAGCTCTCTACTGTGGACAGCGCACTGTTAATGCTATCGAAGCTATTTTCCTTTCTGTCCACTTTAAAAACCAGCGATGTGTCGTCTGCAAACAGCACTATGTCATGTTTATCTTTAACGAGTTTTGGTAGATCATTAATGTAGACCAAGAACATGAACGGGCCAAGTATTGAGCCCTGAGGTACGCCAAGTGCTACAGTGGACCCGGGTGATTGAGCTCCATTAATAACCACTCGTTGTGTTCTGTCCGAAAGATAAGATGAAACAAGATCAAGGGCCCTAGTTTTTATCCCGTAATGGCATAGTTTTCGCTTCAAACTTTCGTGATCAACGCAGTCAAAAGCCTTCGATAGATCGCAGAATATTCCAACAGCATCTTGTTTTGCTTCCCAGGCGGCAAATATGTGATTAAGAAGGACAGCACCTGCATCAGTGGTCGAGCGACCTTTGGTAAAACCAAATTGATTTCTATCAAGCAAATTGTTTCGGTTGAAATGTGTCAGAAGTTGATTTAGAATAAGTTTCTCGAGAACTTTGCTTAATGCCGGCAGTATAGAAATTGGTCTGAAATTGGTTGGTTCCAATCTCGATCCCGATTTAAACAGGGGGATAACTTTACTGTGCTTCATAATATCTGGAAATATTCCTGTTTCAACACACATGTTAAAAATATCAGCTAAGTGTGGCGCAATCGATTCAACAATGGAATGTAGTACTTTAATAGATAGGCCCCAAAGATCTTCAGTTCTTTTTAAATTTAGAGATCTAAAAGTTTTAATGACTGCGTTCGGAGAAATATAAGAAAATTTGAAGAGTTCTGTACACTCCGTTACATTTGTTTTCAATATTGCCTCAGCGACGTCAGGCGATGATTGAAGGGACTTTGTGGTTTCTACCGGTACATTAGAGAAAAACTGCTCAAAATGCTCCGCTACTTCCTGGTCAGAACTTACTAAAGTATTATCAATACGAAGGTTATAGTGTGGATCTTTGATCTTACGTTTCCCAGTTTCGTCATTGATTACTTGCCATACAGTTTTAACTTTGTCCTTGGAATTTTGGATCTTTTTGGATCTGACTGACTGACCCTAAAGACCCTGGCCCGGTACCGCGAACAACGAAGTTCGTATACTTCGGGCATCTTTCTCTTTTACTCCAATAAAGGCGTCATGAGAGTGACAGAGACAATCGTCCGAAATTTACGAATATCGTTCTTCGCGGTAGGGCCGCTGAACTTATTATTTCGTTAATGACGGAACAATGCAAGTTAGCGATTATATAATTACAACTGTTTACAACTATGAAATGATGACAAGCCACCGATTGTCATATTTACGTTGTCAATTGTCATGCTTTCTTCTTCTGTGTCATAAGTAAAATATTGTATTTTTTTGGTAATGATTATTCCGACAAGTTTGCACGTGTCTTTAATCCATTTTCATGTCCACCCGTTGTGTCCACCAGGCAGCCATCAAGTCCAACATGTCTGAGTTTGATTGGAGTTTTAATGGTACCTCTGCCATTTCTAAACGCCAAAACCAATAATGATTTGCTAATACTAATATGTATAGCTCTCGACATCATTGACTGTATACTAGGAGTAGGAGGATACCTACTTCAGACGCTATATTCGCAATTCGTTTTTACTCGTCTGATGAGTTTGAGATTAATTCCCGTTTAATTTGTAGTTAATGTGTATAAACCGTGAGAGTATAAATCAGGCCGGATACCGCGAACATCGAAGTACGTTATTTCGAGCATCCTTCTCTTTTACTCCAATTAAAGCATCATAAGAGTGACAGAGACAATCGTCCGAAATTTACGAATATCGTGTTTCGCGGTAGCGCTGCAGTATAAAATTAGTAATGAATAAAATTTCGTGTACCTACTTTCCAGTTCCTTCCTTGGCTGACGTGTGAGCGCTCCGTACCGCGTAGATCTGATCACGGGCGCCGGCGCTCACGACTCGTCAGAAGTAGTGACGTGTAAAGACGTCCCGTATCGGCGTATCTCTACGCTTTCTAAGCTACCAATATACAGTGTGTAATTCTTATACGGGCGAATCTCTTAACGGAGGGTAGAATACGATATAAGAAATATATTTAGATAACTTGTGATTAGAAAAGCAATTAAAATTTTATCCATATAAAAAAAATCGGCCCGCAATGTAATGCAACACACTCGAGTTAAACACTCGTTGACAGTTAGTTTCAAAATCTCATATCGCGTAATGTTCGCAGTACATTACTGCTCAGAAATTTTCTATGACCAAGGAATCTATGGACTTGGCATATTGTTCTATATATTCAATCAGTTATGCAGATATCATGCATTTCGACATAGAATTCTGAAAAATATAGTTGTCTCTTTTTTCTAAAGCTTTATTTTCAGTTATTTAAAAGAGACAACAATACGCCGGTGGGTTTCAAATTTGGCAACACTTGTCATTGTCGGACGTCTAAATGCCTAAATGCGGCCGGGAGCCATTTTATGTTCCACTCAGTTAATAGTAATTGAACTGTCAAAACACCGTGGTTGTTTTAAAAAATAAATGATATCTCGCGTTTTACGGAATTTTGCTGTGAAAAAACTTTAAAATAAAGTGAAGAAACATTTTATAATAATGCCAAAGTGTAGTGTAGTGGGCTGTGGTATAACAAAACCAAAAACCAAGGATCTTTATCATTGCACCGGTATGTAACATTTATTTATTGAAATATTGGTTACTATCAACATTATTGAGTGTTTAAAGTACAAATTGCAATATTATTATTGTAAAGATTAAGATGTGTTACGTATTAATGTAATCTTTAGCTAATTTATGGATATTTTTACATCTAATATGTCGATCAGTAGATGGCTAGTGTTGTTCTATAAATATCGATATCTCTTATTTAAGTCGGCAATTCTTAACTTTTAAATTTCTGTTCATATGTATATTATAGTTTTTAACCTATTCCTTATTGTATTGGTCTAAAAGAAGCAATAAATTCCAAGCTCTCGCCACAAACGGATGTACTGAAAGATGGATGTTGATCATTTTAAGATATAATATACAAGTTACAAGCAAGGAAAGGTTTTGTAGATTGATTTAAAACTGCATCTTAACATTTTTTAAATCTTTTAGCCTACCAAGAAGCGACTTTAAAACGAAGAAGTGGTTGGAAGCAATCGGTACAGAAAATATCCGGCCTAATTTGACAGATATTTTTATCTGCTCCTTGCATTTCCATGAAGATTCATTCAATAAAACCCTGGGTGTTATTCGATTGCGAGATGACGCAGTGCCATCATTAAAACCATCACGCACCAGATAAGATCAAACATCAAGTATAGGAAGATACCTACGTACTTTACTTTTTAGTAAAAATCTAATAAAGCTATTTAAGTAATCACTAATTTGTTTCATTCTATATGTGATCAAAGTAACCCCACGTAATAAAAATATAAATAACTTAAAAAGTACTGAACCAATTTTTGTGTTTCTATTTTTATGGTTTACTTTACATAATGAGAGTAAAAAGCAGTGGTTTTAAAGTAACCCCATTTTCAATGTAACTTTGATCTAATGTAACGTTTTAATTTTTTTCTGAAAAAACAGTGCTATTTCTTTTCCTGCGAAGATAAAAAACGAGAAAAAAACCGATTACCTATTATAATTTTTTTTCATATTTTTGAGTTTATTAGGATCGCCAAAAAGAAATGTCAAACTCTAAAATTGATCATAGTAACCTCGGGTTACAGTTTTTATATAAAACATAAACATAACTTAATACTAACTAATTTAAACTATTTTTTACATATCATCTTAACTCCTGGTTGTCCTCTAAAAGATAGGACTTTAAGCTTAGTTTTTAATATTTTTTTAAACACAAAACTATCGTGAGATAAATATATTTGTATAGAAGGGGGTAACTCACGTTTTATAAGTCGAATATAAATAAAAACTTTAAACTAAATGCACATACATAAATACAAGTCTTTAAACGTCGTAGCAAGTTTTTGATTCATCGATTAAATTTGTAACATTAGGGCTGCACTAGAATAACTGTCAAGACGCCATTTATTGTTCCAGGCTGGCACGTTTTTCTTGTAGGTATTTCACCTCCTTAGGATTCTTTACTCATTGGAAATTTTACAAAAATTAATTTTATATGTATAATAGGCATAATTAAAGAAAAACCTTTGGATTATTTATTAGAATAATAATTGAACATGTATCAAGGAAATGAAAACTAATATAAAAACCTTTTGGTTAATGATTATACTGGTAAATCCTATGTATGGTTTAATTCTTCGCCCGTATTAGACTTACACACAGTATAGGTACGAATCACGGCGCAACCACACGCCGGTAGCGAATGGATTCGGCTAATTATATAAATAGTCAATGCTTGTCTTTCACAGCCGGTGCAAAATACTCATTTGTGCAAGTGGAGTATTATTCCAAATACACATTTGAATTCCTAAGGATTGATGCTATTTAAACTTCTGTTGTTATGTACGGACGCTGGAGACCCGCGAGCCCTAGTTCAACATCGCCGAGATGCTATTCGCCAGGTGCCAGGTGCCGGGAGATGCCGGGCGGTGCGCACCACATCCTGTCGGAGAAACTTCACATGTTGGTGTATGTCGTAACACTTCCGTGGTCCCGCCTGCGGCGCCGGCGGGAGACACACCTAGTGTTAGCTTACAACTTACGTTTCCCCGCCAACGCGTTGACATTCTTTTTTTTTAACGAATCACGTAATTACAAGTGTCAAATGCGCCAATGAAGAATTGTAGAAACAGGTTTTGTAAGTATACAACGAACTAGTAATACTATAGAAACCTGACTCGAGCTCAAAAATGACCCCACGGCTAGTGTGCCGCGAACGATCGACTGAGCCGCGGCGGAGTTTGACAGATTTAGTAGTACAGAAGCTTTCTATGACATAAGATGTCAGCTAATATAAAATTGTTAAATTAAAAAACCCTATAAAATTCTTGTGCGGTAAAATGGTCCCGCAACAACTGCACAAAAATACAAGAAAAGCGATGGGATCCATTGGTTTGTGTAAGTTTAACCCTGAATGTGATAAACAATTATTTAAAGTAACATATTGTTGTATAGACTAATACGCTGAACCAAATGTCGTATATCTATACTAGTTTTATAATGACTTATGCCTTTATGATACTGAGTGGCAAATTGGGGATTAGGTTATGCGTCAATTATACTCACAAGTAAATTATTCATATATTTTTCAAGTAACAAGCAATCCCTTTTATTTGCTTTTATCTCGAAAAACAAGTAGGTAGGCTTCAAATGTGCCGCTGGTAAACTTTCCGACATAATTATTGTAGTTTCCCGAAGGCCCCGAAAATAATTTATTATTTAAAATAATTTTACAAAAATGTGTACTTACAGTCATAGAATTTAATTTCCTACCTATTTAATTTAAATACAAAGACATTCGCGATACTTTATGGTCGAAGCTTGTATTTCTGTAATAGTATTGAAATGTCAAGACGTATTATCTGTGATTGCACTTATTCTCTTTGCAAAATGTTACCATTTTTTTTTTCTAATTCTGAAAGAGTGTCAGCTTCTTAATGGGTATTATATTCTTTGCGAATCTATCTACTGCGAACCTCGAAAATTGAAATTTCGTTACTTGCATCCCTATCTTTCGAAGATTTCAAGAACGAAAAATATGAACAACTCAGTAGTCATGCGTTTTCGGCAAAGTTCCTTGACGTCCCAAAATTCAGTATTCCGCGTCAATTTAGTAAATCACTTGCCTCATTATTAAGACAAAACAATGCGTGCGATATATCAAAGTAACATCCTATTCTACCTTGCTCTTATGGTCACAGTTTGCTATACGATATTGAATTTAATCTGTAATCCAACTAGGTTAGAAAATAAATTACTTCTCCAACAAATTAACGATATACCTTCTTCTAAAGTATGAACAAGAGTAATCTTAATAACAAAATCGTGTGTAGAATAATATTCATATAAATTGGTTCCATCTCGGTTAGTATCATCCCTGTAAGTTTGACAACGCCAATAATATAGTAACGCCGCGCATGAGGTTTGACACTTTAAACTTTTATGAACCAATCACAACTTTTTTTAATAGCGCGAAATTGTCTATTGGGTAAATTCTAAGCTGCTCTGATATATTTATGAAGAGGGGATAGCTGTCAGTGTCAGCGAGCCTGGGGTCGTTTTTGGAAGGCATTTTTGTATGGAGAGCTGTGTCTATATATATTCAGTCACCGTAAATATACCTTATAACGTAAGTATTAAATGTTTATTTGTCTTTAATTTTTGTTAATACAAATTTTATAATGCCAATGACATAAGAAATCGAGGCGAATACTGCCGTAGCATTAGCTTATAAACTAAATTATTATCATATCAGGCTCATAAGAGGAAACCCGGGAACTCAGGCAGAGAGAGTCAAAGCTTTCCTGTGTGTTCTTCAAGAGATTTAACGAGACGCCTCATTGATTGATAACCCTTTGTCCGCGTCGGCGGCGCGGGCGCGGGTCACACAACGTTCACTTTCGCTGAGCGTGCAATTTCCTGCATCTGCAGGGTGCAGCGGGGGCACACGTGTTGCAGCCGTGCGGTTGTGCACAAGCACAGCCGCCTTTTGGGAAGGCCAACAATTTCAGCCGGATGAGTAGTTTCTAATGGAATGCATTTAATAGTGTGTCTAAAAAAGAAATGCTGAACGTCGCAGAAATGTAGGTCGCTGAGGTACTAACAGCAACATTTCTGAGCAGTAGACTTTACCTCGCCGTGATAAGGTTCACGGTCGGCGCCGGCCGCCGGCTCCGCCGCATCAATTAAAGTCATTAATAACAAATCGTTTTATAAATCGCGAAACATGAGGCTCGGCGTTCCCACGGTGTGGTGCCAGCGCAGGCGAGGCGCGGGATAGCGTCAAGTACCGCTGAGCCCTGTCCCATTAGTGTACGGGGAAGTGGACGCTTGAGTTGACGCGGTGTACTTCTTAAACAAATACGACCATATGGAGCGGCCGCAGCACGCGGCTCTAGCCGCTTGGAAGCTGGACGCGACGCTGCCCGCCCGCCGAGCGCTCCGCTGCCCGCTGCGAGCGCCCGCTCCGCCTCACTTACTATTTCATTGACTGACAGTCATGGTGGATCATGAAGGGGCTCTTCCCATGACTTTGCCACATGCTTTTATACAGGTATGTTTACAACTTACTGTATATTTCTTCTCTTCTTCTTTCTCGTTTTGTCCCGGCATTTTGCCATAGCCCATAGGAGGCGGTAGGGTCCTTGGCAACTACCTAATCCCAGTAATTGACGTACGCTAGTTTTAACAATTAAGCGACTGTCACCTGGCCGTCCAACCCAGAGCGGAAACTAGGCCTACTGGGGCCTGGGATAAATCTAGTCCGGATTAGTCGGGTGTCTCACTAATGTTTTCCTTCACCGAAAATCGGCTGGCAATTAATGTCGTCGTCGTTTCGTCCAAACGATATTTTCGTATGTACATAAGATCCGAAAAACTTATTGATTACTAACCGGGGTACGAACCCGCGATCTCCCGAGCCTCAAGTCGCACATCAGCACTAACTATTGTTCTTACTATACGTCTGTGATATCTTAAAATGACGTTCCTAATGTTTGTATAACAATTTGTAATGTTAAGTTAGATCGGCGCGTGCGACTCGGTACGGTACTAACTAACACCACATTGTGACAAGCGCAGGAACGGTGGTGGCGGCGGCGAGAAGACTCCGCTACACCTCGTGTCTGCGCCGCGCAGTGGAGGCCTGCACGGCGCGGGCCACGGGAGGCGGCGGGGCTGTCAGCAGAAGCAGAGACCGACAGAACAATGATTATTCCATTGGTACGAAAACAGATTTTTTTCTTTGTTTGACTACTTCGTCCTCTAACGGTCACTCCAACCCCAGAAATCCACTAAAAAATACATATAAGAGCCTGTACAGTCAACGACTTTAATTGTTGAGCCACTTACGGTTCATGCTATAGTCTTTTGTTTAGTACTCAATACATGAAATGCCCAATGTAAAGTGAACCCTAAATGGCTCAACAAATAAAGTCCCTGACCGTACATACATGCCTTTTGCGGCACAGAGCGCTTCCTGTAAGGTGTCAGTAGCTTATCAAATAGCGTTCTCTGGTTACTACCAGATTTGATGACTAGGTTTATTTCAGTCATGTAGACGTTGTCATTGTTGACAATTTTCATAAGAACTACTATGAAAATTATAGATCTTATGAAAAACCTATTAAAATAATCTTTAGTTGGTAATGTTGTGCGATAATGCAGGGGTGCACCCTTCCCGCAGCTCTTTAGTAGAAGACCGAGCTCGACTGGGTGTAGCACTGTGTGTGTATGGCCACGAGGGAGCGTGTGTGTGAGGGGGAGCAGGCACCGCGCTCGCGGACGCTCTTCAATGGTGCCACCGCTGAACTGCGAGTTACTTTATATTTCAGCCGAGCATCGACGTTTCGTTCGTCTTTACTTATCATGATGAATGATATCAATTTTGGAAGCGATGGTAATTATAAGGATAGCTTCATGAATAGCTGCGGCGAGAACAGCCGCAGGTGACTCGACGACGGCGAAAGAAAACACCTTTAAAAACTTTAGTATCTTGATACTTATTTAAACTGTGTCACACAACGGAAACAACACAGTCGTTGTCGGATGTGTGTCAAAGTAAAATAATTGTTTTGCATGTAGCCTCGTCCGTAGGTACAGTTAACTAACCGCTGGTAGATTCGAAGCGAGGGCCTTCCGAGATTACTACCACACGTGCATGGTGCGGATCAATCCCAAGTCCCCAATATCGTATAACTAGGTACGGAATACGAGAAAAATTGCGTCGTGAACGTAGCCTAGCAGTAGGGGCGACTGCTCGTACAATCGCATATTACCGTAAACCTAACCTACCTGAACCACCATCGCCATCCATCACCGTCGCTAGGAAACTCGAGACTCGGGTCAAATAAAATGCAAGTTTATGTTTCTTATAATTATTTTATTATTGCACTTAGGTTGTGGTTACTTAAATACACATGTGTTCAGATAGACGCGTTGGACGAGGAGCCGGCGGGCGGCCGCGCCCGCGCAACGAGCGATGCGCGGGCGCGGCGGCGCGGCGCTGCCGGCCTGCGCGCCGGCCCCGTGACACCAACCGCAGAAGTTACAAGTCAAGTCCATATTTAACACTGCCGGTCACGATTATGTAGTTGTTGTCAAGTCAAATAACACTGCCTGTTACGATAATGTAGATGTTAAAGGTTATCACTGCCAATTTTCCGTCCGGGTGAATAGTCAGGCGTTAAACGCCGAGAACCGCCCGGGCGCAGCGCGGCGGCGCGCGGCGCACGGCGCGGTATGCAACGTCCGCGCGCACTGTGTCGGCCGACGCGGGCACCTGGCCTCGCCTGCTCGCAACTGATACATCGCGCAAACAGACTTTATTTTGTATCCTTATCATTGGCAAGGAAACAAAATAAAGTTGGCAGCCAGCAATGCTGCACGCGATGTGCGGGAGGCGCGTTCTCGGAGCCGCCTGCGGAGGAGCGCCCGTCTACTCGGAGACGGTGATGGTGAGCTGCTTGCCGCGGCTGGACTCGAAGCGGTCCATGGTGCGGATGTCGAGTATGAGACACACCGACCCGCCCAGCGCCGCCAGCATTATCGCCGCCACCATCAGCCCCGACCTGCAAACAAACATGCGATCACTTACACGTGTAGATCCGAGTATATAATAAATATGGTTGAATATCGAGACTTCAAAATATAACCCACACACGTACAACTTAGTGCCCGCTGGAGAGGGAGCAGTGCAATTCGTTATTCGTCATGAGATCTTTGGGAGGTGTTACTTACCATATGGGCGCGGTGGTAAAGCCCACGCAGTCGAAGGCGTCTGCAAACTCCTCTGTGCTGTCCATATAGGGCTGCATCTTAAGACAAAGCATTAATAATTAATACATACTTTAAAAATTAGTACCGCCTGCCAAGCGTGGTAACTTTGACTATTCCCCCCAAGATGATGCAAGTCATATTTCGGGGAGGTCTATGTCTAGCGGCGGACCACTCATGGCTGAAATGGTGATGATACTATGATGAATACTTCCATCAAAAAGATTATGTTGGATATACTTATAGACATCGGTATATTTTGATTGCATAAATGAGAAGGAAATGTAGTACCTGTATGTCCGGGAAAGTGAGCGTAGCGCCGTCATCGCCGCGGTAGACCAGAGGCAGCGCGCAGCGGTAGGCCTTGCCGAGCACGGCACCGGGCGCGCCGGGCGCGGGCGGCGCCAGCAGGTGCCACTCGCGCCCGCGCCGGGTCACCTCGGCGCCCACCGCCGCCCACCAGCCGCCCGCCTGCTTGAACGTCAGCTCCAGCGTGATCTGCGACACAAGAACACAACCCTACATATAAATATACATATATTTAGACAACTTTACACAAATCGACATAGGCCTACCCGCGAACATCAACTCGAGCCCTCCGGGATGTCAAATTTTTTCCATTAAAAGTTCTAATAGCTGGTCGATTATCGGTCACCTTATCGCGGGTGTTGGGGTCATCGGCGAAGTTGACGACGAGCGAGGTGTAGAGGCGCGAGGTCTTGAGCGTCTGGTCGCCGATGGGCGCGTCCAGGCGCAGGCGCGTGCCGTCGGCCAGCCACAACTCGGGCCAGCCCGACGACCGCACCAGCGCGCCCGCGCCCTTGCCGGCTTGACCTGTGCACGGCAACCTTTCATAACTCACTTTGGCACAAAAATCATTGAGATGGAAGAAATTGAAATTGATATATGAAAGATTTCGGACAGTCCGCTGATCCTCGGACATCGGCATGGAACTAACAGTTTCGTACACACGGGCGTACGTGCCTTATTGTGTTGATTGCTTGGAGACCGAGGAGCTAGGGCCCTCCGCCCCGTACAACCCGGGCCTGCCGGTACGACCCGACCTGCTCGCGACACTGACCTGACGCGTTGAAGAGCGCCGCGGAGGGCATGGCCCGTGGCGACCGCTCGTCCTCGGGGGCTGCCGACGAGCTCGGCTCCTCCACCGCGCGCTTTACGCGCCACTCCTCGCCGTAGTCCGAAGGACCACTCTGCGTCACTGAGTTGCCTGCAACCAAACATTTCGTCGCTCAAATTATATTCCTCTGCCTGCACTGTCACATGTTCAGGAATAGAAAGAAAGAAAAATAGGTATCTGTTGAAAATTTATATTACATTTAAGGCGACTCCACAAATAAATTGAGGTGCATAAGTCGAAGACAAATGCGAAGGATCTGAGGATAATAGAAGCTCAGTCGAAAAAGGTAACTCACCTAGAATACCTAGGACCTGCCCATCTCCGTAGATGTCCTGAAGACGGGCGAAGGTCTCTGTCATCTGAGCATCGCGCTCAGACCATGGCCCCTGTAGGGTAAGGACCTGCACATAAAACACAAATAAGATAGATGAAGGTACACTAAAACTGCGTCATGCAGTCTGCATCACTTGAACACGGACAACTAACCATGACATGGCCAGGAGGGGACCCGAGGGTTCTGAAGGGATCCGAGACTCGACTGACAGGGATGCGAGCTAGCCGATGCAATTTATACCCTAGACGCCTCCACCCCCTTCCCTCGTGCTGCTATCGACCGGGGCTGGAGCGGGCGCGTGTGGGGGCCGCGTGGGACTGCATCGATCGGCGTCGCGTGCAACAGGTGGGGGGCTGCACGCCCGCTGGGTGCAACAGGCACGCGGGAGGCTGCGGCGCAGTCCCGGATAAAAATAAACCCGGGCGGTGGCTCGCATATGATATTTATTATGAGCTTAAGAAGTAAAGGAAAAAAATCACTGCCTCGGATATTAGGTACGGGAAATCGTATCTGCGCATTTATTTTTTCCACTATATCCTTACTGCATGCTTTAGGATTGATTGACGTATCTTCTTGATACAAAATTGATAACAATGTGGCGATGTATTAAATACGTTTGTTACCCTTAACTTATGAAATAAAATACATAATGACAGAAATAAAAGTAAGACGAAATAATCAAGGGAGTGACTTTGTATTCTGAATGGGACTCATTTTGAGCATTTGATAAATTAAATTGATTAACTTTGAATTTTTTTTAATGTAAAAATGCATGATTTTAGATTTGGAACCCGGGACTTCGCGGTTATACAGGGTCACTATCGACCTACGAGCAGGAGACCTCAAAAAGTTATATTTTCAAACTGCCTAAAAGTTTGTGGGTGCTACGTGCACATTTGTTTGTTGTGAATGAAAAACACAATTTAAGACAAAATAATTCAATCCGTCAGTGAAAACGTTTTACCGAAAACGTCTTAAATTATTATTTATGTTACTACGTAACAGTCGGTCTACGGAGTCCATCTACTAAATAACGGGTTTCACTTTACAAGTGGAGCCACATGATATCGGAGGTCTCGCATACAACGCTATAGTTACAGTAATTACTTTAATTGCTTTTAACTGTTGAAACTATTTTTATGAGTATTCTACCTACTGCGCTATTTTTAAGAATTAAGTCTTAATAGAACGGTCCCATATACATACGATTTACTCTACCATCGTTTCTAACTACGAAACGTAGTCGGTATAACTTTATCCAGTTTGCTTACACTGCCAGATACGCTCTTGAACGATATTACTTGTAGGCGTACGATAAGTTATCGATACATCGCGCCCAAACATTTTTTCTCAACCATTGATTGTTGTCAAAATTGGACGAACTTTGTACATCAGAGTTTAAATTTCTGTCAAAATACCATAGATAAGCATTTCTCAGAAAATTAATTCATTTTGATACCATAACTGCACCAAATTTTTATGTAAGTAGGTATTTCCATACAAATTTTCTGGTGCACTTCTGGAAATAAGTTGAATCTTGCTCAGTATCATTTACTTTACTAATTTTTATCAAAAACCGAAGCCGTGATCCAGATGTACTAACTTAATGAGAAATGCTCACAATGTCTCAAAGAGTAATAATGAAAACCAGAAAACTGTAATTTTCAACGAACTAGTAATACTATAGAAACCTGACTCGAGCTCAAAAATGACCCCACGGCTAATATAGTGTGCCACGAACGATCGACTGAGCCGCGGCGGAGTTTGATAGCTTTATTAGTAGTACAGAAGCTTTCTATGACATAAGATGTCAGCTAATATAAAATTGTTAAATTAAAAAACCCTATAAAATGCCTTCTTGTGCAGTAAAATGGTCCCGAAACAACTGCACAAAAACACAAGAAAAACTATGGGATCCTTTGGTTTATGTAAGTTTAACCCTGAATGTGATAAACAATTATTTAAAGTAACATATTGTTGTATAGACTAATACGCTGAACCAAATGTCGTATCTCCATACTAGTTTTATAATGACTTATGCCTTTATGATACTGAGTGACAAAATGGGGATTAGGTTATGCATCATCTATACTCACTAGTAAATTATTCATGTTATTTTCAAGTAACAAGCAATTCCTATTATTTGCTTTTATCAAAAAACAAGTACCCTGTAAATGTGCCGCTGGTAAACTTTCCGACATAATTATTCTAGTTTCCGGAAGGCCCCAAAAATAATATATTATTTAAAATAATTTTATAAAAATATGAACGTACCTACGTCATGGAATTTAATTTCTTACCCATTTCATTTCAATATCATTAGACATTGTATTTCAGTAATAGTATTCAAATGTCAATACGTATTATCTGGGATTGCACTCTTTGCGAAAAGTTGCTATTTCCTTTTCTAATTCTGAAAGCGTAATCTTAATAACAAAATCGTGTGTAGAATAATATTCATATAAATTGGTTCCATCTCGGTTAGTATCATCCCTGTAAGTTTGACAACGCCATAATATTGTAACGCCGCGCATGAGGTTTGACACTTTAAACTTTTATGAACCAATCACAACTTTTTTTAATAGCGCGAAATTGTCTATTGGATAAATTCTAAGCTGCTCTGACATATTTATGAAGAGGGGATAGCTATCAGTGTCAGCGCGCCTGCGGCGCTACCGCAAAAAACGATATTCGTAAATTTCGGACGATTGTCTCTGTCACTCTCATGACACCTTAATTGGAAAAAAAGAGAAAGATGCTCGCAATATACGAACTTCGATGTTCGCGGTACCGGCCCTGGGGTCATTTTTGGAAGGCATTTTTGTATGGAGAGCTGTGTCTATATATATTCAGTCACCGGTAATTTTATTTAATAAATGTTACTGTCTTATTAGTTATTAAAATATAGTAGTACCAACAAATATATAATAGATTAAAATTGCCAATAAAAGTACCTATACAACATTTCGCAACATAACATAGTCAAACTTTCCTCACTTTACGTTCAAGTGGGACACTTTCATCGCTTTTGTACCAATAGCATGGTGTCCCGGGTTGTCCCAATAGATATCAAACAATAAAGAAGGGCTTCTCTAGCCAGCGCGATGACAGAAACATACGACCCGCCGGCGACAGGTCAGCGTTACGTAACAAAGCTCAAGGTCACCGCGATACGACACCGCTACAATACCTACTTACAATCGATATCAACGAACCACTCGAACAAGTTATGTTCTGTCATTGCAAATTGTACTTATTTACATATCGGACCCCTGATGACTCTACTATAGTTTTCTTACACTTGAAGTAATACTAGTAAGTTACGTAAGAATTTCAGGACATGAATGTACCTAGCTGCCGTTGAACGAGTAGGATGTTCATGTTCATGTGAGGAGTAGGTACCTGGGTCTCGTTGCTGACGTAGTCGGGGTGCACGTCGAGGAAGGCCTGCGGCAGCGCCAGCACGGGGCGGCGCCGCAGCGCGGTCCGCAGGCGCGGCAGCTCGGCGCGCGCGCCGCCGCCGTCCTGGCTGTTGAACACCACCACGCAGGGCTGCTGCGCGTACAGCCGCGTCAGCTCGTCCTGCGTCAGCGCGCGCAGCGCCGGCCGCCGGAACTGCTCCAGCGCCGGCGGCCCGAAGAACAGGAACGGGCCCTCCAGGTTGGCCAGCGCGGGCGCGGCCAGGGCCAGCACCAGCAGGAGGTTGTTCATGGCGATGGCGAGCACGTCCGGCGTCGGCTGTGGGAGCGCGGTCGATAGCCGCGCGGGCACTGCGCATGCCCCGCGCCTGACACACGGCGCGCGCATGCCGCTTGTTGTTGGGTGAGCGGACATATCTGCTACATACACAATGATCTGAAATAAAGCTCATTTTGAATAGGTACCTCGCCCGCTAAGCAACTTCTGCCGCTGACTGTACTTATGCAAGTGTAGCTGACATGTGACTTTAGTAAACAAACAAAAATAATAATGGCGTTATAAGTAACGGTAGACCGTATTTTTAATTATTGAAATGTCCAATGTAGTCACTGTGCCGCCAGCTATATTGAAGATGAGCAATGTTTAAGGATGCCACGTTCTGGGACAGCGCCGAGACGTACTTTGTAAATGTTGTAAACTTTTCACATTAAACCCTTTAATAAGTGCATGTAATGTGTGTAAATTGAAAAATAAAAAACTTTTATCCTTTACTAAATCATAGCAAACCGACGCATGCCTGACGATATTACATATCCTTTGATATTCAATCTATTAAGAATACTATCTATCCAGAAACTGACAAAATGGGAATATGCCTAACATAAAATACGTTTTTTTCAGAAACTGACGTACTCCGAATTCAATGTAGTAAGAACACGATCTACAAAGATCTGAGAAGCTGACTAAATAAGAATCTCCATGGAACAGTCAGAATTAAACCTATTCCGAACATTTGGTAACATCCGCCCAAATCTTATATTTATCTGTGTAGCATTATATTATCCCTGTTGTTCATAGGAACATCAACAACATACATACATATGTATGGAGGTTCTTATATAAGATGCACTGTTTTCGGTGGTGTTGGGTGCACTGTCTGCGCGCATGCGCGGCGCTGGTTGGACCTCAGCGTCGCCTGTTGCGTTCGCCCTACCGCGAATATCGGAATTCGAAAATTAGCTCTTTCTCTCGGGTTCTCATAAAGGTGCGATAAAGAGGCAAATAGATGAAGCTGAAGCTGTACTGGCTTGTCGAAATCAAAAAGAAAAATTCACTGATGGCGATGGTGAAGTTGTTCACTAGCTCGTATCATTGTGGGACTTATGAGATTAACTTACACAATCCAACTTAGTCAGTTCAATAAAGCTCGTTGGAGGTCGGAGGTGCTAGACAACGACATATATATATAAATAAATAAATATTTCGGGACCATCTTACACAAATCGACCTAGTCCTACGGTAAGCTCACTAAGGCTTGTGTTGTAGGTACTAGACGACGATATATATAATAGATAGATACATATAAATACTTAAATACATAGAAAACACCCATGACTCAGGAACAAATATCTGTGCTCATCATACAAATAAATGCCCTGACTGGGATTCGAACCCAGGTCCATCGGCTTCATAGGCAGAGTCACTACCCACTAGGCCAAACCGGTCGGTCGAGTAGGTATAATAGGTACATGGTAGTATTCTAACCCGGGACCTCCTGCATCGAAGACAGGGTCAATAAGTTTAGGAGTCCGAATTTTATTATGAAACATATTTCCAACACGTTGGCGTACCTACTGGGAAGCAGAATCCACGAAGCGTCTGATTAAATTAACTGGGGACCAAAGGCGTCCTCGCACAATACCGGGAAATGCCGCCAGCGTCCTAGGTACAGTCGCCATCAGATATATCGGGGTCACAATTAAATGATCATGCACTTTATCGCCTTGACAATAGAAGCGTTGTTCAGATATATTTGTCATCACCTCAGCAGCTCCGATATACCTGATGGCGACTTTACATACAATACAATGCCTCAAAGCCCTTTTTAAAGGTATTGTGCAGTGTTGAGTAACTTAGCTTGAAGGTATATTATTTAAAACAAAGTATTATTATATGAATGGAGCAGCTACAAAAGGGATACCTACACCAGCTATGACGAAGGCCCAGATGTATACGCTTGTCCGAGTCATTCTAGATGGATAAGCAGGTTCAACATATGGATGTTATGATTACATAGCTTCAATGAAAAGTTACGTAAACCCATAGAAATTGGCTGCTCAACCCACTCGACACTTCATTTGGCTCCGGTTTTCCCGCGCTCCCAACTTTCACTGCTAATCGTATTTGCGCAGAGTTGCGAGCTATCGTAATTAATTATTACATCACTTAATCAAATTGATTATAGTAATATAATGCAGTTAATTGACGACGTACTGTACGTACATTACTTGACGTAAGTATCTACTTAAACTCAGTTATATCACTCTCTTAAAACTGATATGTTTTTTAATAAATATATCGAGAATAAGTACGTAGGCGGTCACGTATGAAAATATAGCTGCATTTAATGTAACAAAAACATGTATCCAAGCCTATACGCACGATAAAGAGTCGTGGCTACACATTTTTGTTCAATGTTTGCTTTGGTTTTGTAGTGTAGTGCTAGAATGTGGGTAGTCGGTTGATAAGTGATAACGCCAGCGGAGTGCGCTGCACAGCTGCCGTGTACATGCAGGATAGCCTAAGAAAATATAATAAAGTGTTTTCATCAATCCCATGACCCAGGTTTCATGACGGCTACATTTCAAAACGACTCGATGTCAAATTACGTGAATCCCAGAATGCAGAAGTGATTTTCTCTAAATACCTAATTATTAATATGGCGAAATTAAGAATTTCAATACATTCATGTATCATAATGACAAAATTTTACCAATTACCAAAATACCTAAAATTCATAAAGTCTCAAGGCTCAGACTTAACCTCCGTAATTGCTTAATCATGGATACCTACTAGCCACTCGTAATCGTAAAAGATAATAACGTCGGGTGTCAAGCAAAAGTCACTAGGTACCTACACTCAAAAAATTTAAGTATCAACAAACTTTCGTGTCATGATAGTGACTCTTGCTTGTCAGCCGACGATATAGGAACCGATTGGGTACAGAGCAATAAAAAAAAAATTGGCATTTTTAGACCGTGACATTTTGCTTTTCTGGTATTCTCGATTTACGCTATTGTAGGATTTAGCCCTACATCTCATATCATTCGGTATTTGAATTATTAGGCATTTCGGGAAATGGTGGTTTTACGAAAAAGTCCTAATGATATATTTTTTGTCATTTTAAGTGCATTTTAAAATGTTATATTTATACATCTCGAAGAGAAAAACTAAAAAGTTCCTGAAGATACTAATTAATATATTATTGGATACTCATTACTGTTTTGCTTTTAATGAGACTACAAGTAGACCAGGAAAATTAGCTTACCCTGGACATAATTCAATAACTCGTTGTTTTTGTTATTTTATTGGATATTCATATTCAGTATTCAATATAAATTAGATATATTCAGTAAAATATCCCCGGTCGTAACTATATAAAAAAAAAATCGAGGGTTATCGTATACTACCTAACTTTTTTCTAAAAGCAAAAAAGATAACCAAATACCTTGTTAGTATAATTTAGACTAGCCTTTAAATGCTATCACTTCATAGCAAAATTAAACTGAAACCAATTTCGCATGTACGTTTTTTTTTTGTAGTTTGTATCTGATCTCAATATCTAGATAAGTAAAAATGTTAACTATGATATTTATATCTTTTTAAGCTTTATAACGTCTATTAAGACAATTAAGACATAAATTAAACGTTTGTGTTTAACGTTTCAATAATAATGCATTTCTCGGTAGTTAAAAATTATAACTGAGAATTTTTTGTTTAATAATAGCTTATTGTGTACTATGATCACGTTTTCGTCAAAATTAAACATATTTATTACACAGATAAGAAATAATAAATCTAATTGAATAGATAATATTATACACACGGCCCTGTCGAGGAGGGTGATGCTCGCGGGGAGTGCGAGACGTAGGGAGAGCGGACGCCGGCGGCGAGCCGGCTAATGTGCGCCGCCAGACCAGTTGTAACCAGTTTATTTCAAAAATGCACTTGTTTTATGGCAGTGACGTCTATCTTATCTTCTACAAATCACCTTGATTTTTATAACTAAAGAGGCTACATATATCATTATTTATCTTTATACAGAGCGTCCCAAACTTATGGGACATGAAGAGGAAGTACCTTAAATATATAGAGTATTGAAAGAAGACATTATGTTATTATTAAAAGTTATTAATTCTGCATTCATAGATTTTCTAAAAATAACTTGCTTCGTCTGGAAATCGAAGCGACTTAAGTGTCAAAAAAAAAATCATCCTACTTTTATGATGCCAATCGAAAGAATAGCTAAAAATTAATAACTCTGCTTAAGTAACATTGTATTTTAAAAGAAAGGATCAAAGTAAAATTAATCATTTTAATGAAATGAAAAACATCATGAAATTGCCGTAGTCAATTAAGTGGGTATTTTTTTGTAAATTAGTTTATTCTTGAAATTTGATTCAATCATTCTCGATACTAATCTGTCGAGAAAAACACCGTCCGGGTTAATTTTAAACCAACTTCAACCCCTAAAATCCGGTCACAAAACTTAACAGTTACCGGCACAGACCAAATTCCACGCCACACGCGGGCGCAGCCGCGGTCACAGCTAGTATAATATCTACTTGTTGTGAATCGCCCATCATATTTTGATTTAGGTTAATGTGGGTAAGACCGTCTGCCAACCAATTTCTTACATTATCTCATCGGTATTTAGTGTCATATGACGGACTTCCCTTCAAAATAAAGTATCCGGTCTTACCCACATTGACATAAATGATTCTGTAGAGAAATGAAAGCTTAAAAATCGGTATTACAAGTTAACAATTTCTTGAAAATCAAAGGTGTAGCATACACCGTGTTTTTGATAACTTTAAAGGAGGTCAATTAAAGTTATTTTTTTAAAGTAACTAGTGTTACTTAAAACTTAATTTTATCCCTGCATCAGTGTAAAATTATTCTTTAAATTAAAATTTCTTCAGTAGTTTTCGTTTCATAGCATAGGTTATTCGGTTCGGTTCATATTGCGGAGATTATTAAGATGAGTTTGTTTGACGTTATTTAATGTGTCTATTACTATGTGTCATTAAAACGACCATAACTTAATTGTCATAAAAGTCCTAATATAAAATTAGACATCAGAAATTATTTATGTGCATAGACACAGTACAGGGATGTTATAATGGTAATTATGTAACATTATGATTTATGTATCTAGCTTGCATGCAATCGTGCAAATATAATATAAGCGTTTGACGGCTCGTCTCCACTCTTCCCTGACGGCTGCTAGTTTAGCGCATTTGTGCAAGGGCGGTCCTTGGCTGCCTTTATTTGGTCCGTCTCTCTCATGGGCATCCTTCCTCGCGCTTGGGCACCCTCTACTCTTCCCTGCACCACTAGTCGCTCTATGGATACCAGTAACGGCGGCCATTTATTTTTTCTTAGGCAAGAGGAGCTGACATGGCTTCGCCTTCTCTTTATGTGTCCAATGAAAATTGTTGAACTGTGGGAAAGTTAGTTAAGCTTGTATGGACGCGCCGCCGCTGATGGATACATTTTCACGCCGAGAAACGTGTCTAAAAAGGCGAGGATGCGAGCTTGAACGATGGAGGATAGACGAGAGGCTGCTTGATGCCAAGCTCTTGGAGTATGGAGACGTTGGTTCGATTTTTGGTCCACGATACCGAAAGCATTATTCGCCAGCACCACATTTCCAGCGCATCCACCGTCTTTTACTCTCTGTTCCGCAGGGTCTACGTCTCAGTGGCGTAGACAAATATGGCCAATACAAGCGCTTTAAGGAGCCTGATTTTTGTAATTTTGTGGTGTTACGAATCCGCCATATTTTTCGTCACCTGTCCATAGCGCTTCTAGTGATTGCCATTTGATTCGGTTGATCTCATCTACACATCCTCTGTTGATAGAAATTAGAGCTCCTAGATAAATATACGATTTAACGACACCACAATTCGCTACTTGTGTGACTTCGGGTGTTGTTGTTGACAAGATCGATAATAATTGGTCTTACTGAGGTTGATCTTAATACCAACTTCCAGGCTAATCCTCTCCATCCTGCGCAGCAGATCCTCCATATTACAATCACTAGTAGCAAATAAGGTGGTATCATCCGCGTAAGAGAGGTTTGAGATCTTTAGTCCTCCGATTGCAACTCCGTCGGAATACTAAGTATTAAGTATAATATTAAGTAGTCGGATGGAATTTCAATATAAATAAAGCCAAGCAAAATGCATTGCCGTTTCCTCTGACTCTTGGCAGAACCTGCACGTGGCGTTCTTACCCATCTGAAACATTTGTTTGTTCAACTTGCAGTGGCCTGTCAAGATTCGAGTCACTGCGCAAGTTTTGTGCCTCTTGAGCTCTTAGTAGCTCTTTAGCAATTTTGGTGTTGAATCCTTTTATTAGGGCTTTCGAGTGTTCAAGAGCTCTCTCTAGTCAGCTTCCACCCAGTAATTGCTCTCGATTTTTTTAGGTTATTGAGCAGAGAGTATACTTCCCATTTTGTAATACCACAAATCGGTTCCGGGCCGGCCAGGTCAGCCAGCGGCCAGCTTTCTCATTTCCGTCAATGTCGGAGTGTCCTGGTACCAATTTAAGTATGACTTTGTTGGAGTTAGCCAGTGCGTTTAGGTTTGTTTTACATATCTGAACTAGTTTTTAGTTTGTTTCCAAAGAATCTAGTGCCAGCAGAGCAGCTTGGCTGTCCGAGTTAATGTAGATGTGTTGGTTTCTTAGGTTTCTATCCAGGTTAATTTCCTCACATTTGTTAATGGCGAAGACTTCGGTCTGGAATATTGAGGCACTCGTCCCCATGCTGACGTTAGCTCTGAATCTAGGTCTCCCCCATAAACCTTTTTGGATCCATCTGTGTGCCATAGGTGGCTTCTCTCTTCTACGTACATTTGGTCTTCAATCCATTTGTCTCTTGGAGGTATTTCAACTGTGTAGAGTTTAGAGAATTGACATTTGCTGTGCATGTCGTCTATTGGCATGCTAAAAGCCCAGGCGTTCAGTTTGATTAGGGCTTCACAGCGCCATTTAGGCCAATTTAGCGTGCATATTCTGTAGACGCACTGCTTGGCCTCCCTTTTGCACCTGCATGGGGAGTGTCGTCTAAGGCCGCCCACGGTGTTGAGGTAAAGGCCCCTGTTGCTGTTATACAGGCCATGCTTTGCAGGCTGTTTAACATTGTTGACTGCTGTCTTTTGGTTGGTCTTGTTATACCAGACCGCGGAGCCATAAGTAATTTTGGGCCTTACTACCGCTGTAAAAAGCCACAGAGGAATTTTGGGTCTTATCCCCCATCTTGCTCCTGCCATTCGACAGCACGTTCACAAGGCCATTTTTGCCTTTTGTAAAATGTTTTTCAGGTGAGGGTACCAAGTTAGCTTTTGGTCGAAAGTGATTCCTAGGTTCTTAACCTCATCTGAGACCGGTATGTCCTGTCCATTCAGTTGTATTTTTGTAAGCTTATCATTTATCAAATTTCATCTTATGCCGGTCTTACTCACATTGACTATAGCCACTAAGCCGGTCGTACTCACATTGATTAGAGTTATATTGACTAATACTTTACTTTTAAGGGACGTCCATCATATAACTCTACACCGCGTAACATGAGGAAACCGAATAAATTTGCCAGAGTTACCCTGACCATATTTCGAGACTAAAATATCCAATAAACCTTTTAGAAATAAATTAAATTAAGTTATAACCCATTACAAAAAATAATTGATTATAACTAGACCCCGCTATCGGAGGTGCAAAATGGTAGCTGTCTAGTTCTTAGGGATGGGTAATCAACTAATCATATTTGAAATGTCGATATCGATACTCGATTTTTCAATACATTTTTTGTATTAACAGTACCATTTATTTGTATACAATTTAACTTTTTTTGGGATCTATGATAATCATTGACATTAAAAATATAAATAGTTATTAGTACAACACAAAATCTATGGATGCTATTACTTTTCTTATGTTTCTTTTCCTAAAAATTAATATAAATTGTATACAAATAAATGGTACTAATATTACTTACTGGTTTGTAGTACTTAGATACATAACCCGCCCTCTACCCCAATGTCCTTCTACCTCCTTATCGATCCCGTTATTATCTCAGTCATATGTAGAAATTTCTTAAATGTTTTTCTATATTCTTATCAAATATATAATATTCTAAAATTCTAGATTAATCTGAAAAAAAATAATAATGAATAAATGGTACTTTAACATAAAAAAAAAAATATATTGAAAAATCGAGTATCGATATCGACATCACAAATATGATTAGTTGATTACCCATCCATAAGAACTTGACAGCTACCATTTTGCACCTCTGATAGCGGGGTCTAATTATAACTCAGCACCGTTCGCTTTATTAAAGGCGATTTTACCACTTTTGTACTCATTGTTTGTTTTCAGGCATAGTTTTCTCAATAAAATGTATTTTTTATATCAAAAAATATGAAAAACGAAACAATTTTTTTTTTTGCCGGAGTTTATCAAAAGTTACATGATATTTTTTACTTCTTTTGGCCTCAGGAATGCGCTGTCAAAATTATTCGGTTTCCTCATGTTACACAGTGTATATACCTATCAGAGAATGTAGGAAATTGGTTGGCAAACGGACTTTCCTGATAGACGGTCTTGTCCACATTGACTCTCATCCTGAACAATTTAGTTGTTATCGACCCAATAAACACACTATTTCAATAAATCTCTCTTCTAGCCGAACCGTGGTGATGTAGGTATATGTACCCCACGTGTTTATTAAATTTAATAATCATTGACTTAGCCTATGTATCTATGAGACGATTTCTTCTACGCGAGAATTGCTCGCGGCTCGCGGGAGTCACGCACGAAAATAACAACCTTACGGTGCAAGAAATAACGTTCATATTAATACGAAAGTAAGAAAAAATGAGAAATTATAAATAACCGTGGATATATTCTGTTTAATTTGTATTTTATTATAATAATAATATGCTGACGACATGAATTAAACACTTTTGAAGAAGTTATGTATTTTGGTTTTGCAGAAACTACCCATATTTGTGTTATTAGAGATCTGCAAAGAGAAACTGTTTAATTTTCAACAATTTATCATCAAACATGATATACTATTCAGTATAAATTGTTCAATTACAGTTATCAATATTTTCCGGGATGATAAGCCAGAAAACGTGTAATTTACGGAATCTTCTTTTTTAATGATAGTCCCGGTCGGTTAATTTGTTTAATTTTGATTATTTTTACCGAAATACAAGCATCATATCATAATAGAGGCACTTTTACGAAGTTATTTATTATGCTGCACTTATGAAATTAAAAAGTGTCCTAAATTTAGTTTTTAGGGATTTTCATATTGACGCGGAACCCTAATTTGTTTAATTTTTTATATTTTAACAAGAACTAACATTACTTTAGTTTATAGAAAAATAAAATTACAGTTATCGAATTATGTCCAGGTTTCGGTAATTTTACTGGTCTAAAGTTATTTTAGACTTATTTATACACATTTGTGACATTTGGTACAAAAACAAAGCGCCTGCTCTTTTACCATTAGCAATGTTGCACCATCAGACAATTATGTTCGTTTTACCATCAGGAACTTACCGAATGCATGGTATGGTAGGATTGGTAGGTAGGTTAGGTATTTATTTTCTACAGTATAATAATATATAAAACAATGAAGTTCCCTGTACCGCCTGAGCCATTGAAGGTCGTAATGCTGCTCTAATAAAAGGCTTGTTAAACCTCTAAGAAACTGAAAACAGCGTTGAAAGTTTTCAGCGTAACTTAACAACACTTAATTATGATGATGATTGTTTAAAGTAGCGGTTGCCGTGGCCCAGGCGCTACCCCAGTCAGCCCCGCAGCTGTCATCTCCTCCCGCGCTCCGCACCCCTCAATCGCCTGCGTTGTTGCCGTGCGTCCCGGCGCTAGCCCAGTGACCTCGCAGCTGTAACCACCCATCCCATACAGGATACAGGACTTGATAGTGTGCCTGCTATGACTTAACCGCTCCGTCCCCGCTCCCGGCACCGGCCGGCCCTGATGACCCTACCGCCCTAGTGACCCGCGGGTGCGGCCGACATATCCCCTCTCCCGCCCTCCACACCCCTCGGTCGCCTGCAGCGTACCTCGGTCTCCGGATACAGGATACTAGTTAGCGTGCCTGCGATGACCTAGTTCCTCCGGCCCCGCTCCCCGCGCCGCCCCCGCCGGCGCCCACACTGTTGCCGGGTGACGAGAGATATTTCCGGAATCAGGAATCAGGAGTAGCGTCACAGTCTATAACTGGATACAGTAAGTCAGCTTAAAGGTGGGTGGGAAGTGTCTACATTATTTTTATATTTTAATTATCCTATGACTGTACAATAATTTTAAAAAATTAAATATTGCCCTTCCTAGGCAAGCTGCCTCTTTACTGGCCCGTGTACCATCCAATGACCCCACATTCCAAGACAATGTGTGTGGTAGTCTAGTCTATCCAGACCACAGTCGCAGTTTATAAGACTTTAATATAAAACAAAGTAGGTACGCCCCGGGGTTTTGACACAGTCTTCATCAATAGATATAACACATAACATATTAGAAATGTTACTAAAATGGGGTAGTTTCAAAGTTTGTTTATTTTGATGAGTTTCCGATATTTCGAGCCATGCAACGGTGCTGAAATATCAGAAACTCATCAAAATAAACATACAGTGCGATAAGGACAACTGCAGCTCAGACGAAAAATCCCTCGTAAAAATAAAAATAAATCGTAATTTCGCTCTCGACTGACTTCTCCAAAACTCAACCAATCTAAATGATATTTTTGGAACATAATGATGAAATTGATGAATAAAGAGTTATTCTGTGTCAAATAAAAAGCCACTGTTTATGATATAGTTGAGTGAGCCATTTTTATCAATGTTTACAGAGCTCTAAAACTTAAAAAAAAAATAAACGAAAATATACAAAAAAAACGAAACAATCACTGATGTAGGGTTAAAAACCAAGGACTGAAAGAGTCGAGAGAGTTTATTTAAAAAATGCGTAGGTACTCCCGTTTTCTCTTAACTATCCCGTTTTAAGTAAAAGTTGCAATGTGAACAACTAATTATAAATGAAAACATATTTATTGATGGTAGTAACCCTACATGAACATTATTAGGTATAAAGAATAGGTTGCTGCTTTACATTAAACTGTAATTAGGTTTGGTAGCGTCAGGTAGACTTGACCGACATTTGTTGATGAGAACTTATTTGAGATGAATTTAGTGAGTGTTTTTTCTCAATAAATATCGGTCAAGTATGCTTGACGTTTTACGCTTGCAATAATAAGCATATTTGAAGTTGAATTTACGGTAAGAGGCCTATCCCAGACCAGCAGAGCCGGGCGTGATGGAGTACTGTACAAAGTGTGTAGACTGCGCCTTTGCTCTGCGGCACTGGTTCCAGGAAGTGAGGCTGCAGCGCGGGCCGGGCCGGCGCAGGGCGGAGGCTGCAGGGCGCAGGCTGCAGGGCGCAGGGTGCAGGGCGGAGGCCGTGCAGGGTGCATCCCACCCCCTGGGCTTTCCGGACCCAGGCGACCTCGATATTGATTTATTGCCACGCCGGGCATATGCTACACAAATAATGAAACAGAATAATTTAATACTAAATTATGATAAGATGAAGTGACACCAGTAGCGGCCGCAGGCAATGTCTATTCGAGATTAAGGTCCCTGGTGTTTACCGCCTTATGAAGTTAAATAATTTAAGTTAATGTACACAGCCCCAATTTTTTGAATGGGTCCCGGCCCCAATCCACATTGACGTCAATTCCTTTTCTATTCCATCTTAACGGGTTACAGAAACATAATTTATAGCACACAAGCTGTCAACTATTGACCACGGCAGAAACATAAACAAAGAAATACAATAATTTTGATCCAGCTCTATCTAGCTATTTTAACAAGTGCGAAACCAAGCTATATATTTTATTAAAATGAGACCTGTGAGTGACTTCCTATTACAACTAAGATATTGATTATACAAACATTTATTTAATTTCGCATGATACATGCGTACAGGTGATCGGTTCTACAACTGGATGCACCACTACTTGACTGTGGCTATGTTTAAGTTAGGTGCATAAATAAAGACACACGACACGTCATGAAAGTAGGAAACATGTTACATGCCTCTTTGTACTAGCGCGTCTCATACCACTAATAGCGCACTGAAGCTCGAAGACCATGGCACAAGCAGTCACATGCAACACTTCCAGCTTCATCGCATGCCCCGGGAGTCTTTAGCAATCGGGGGCAGTCCTTCGCAGCAACTAACGCTTGGTAAATCTTCTCCAATTCAAGATTTTTGTATCGGTTTCTGATGTTACCTAACTCGTCCATTTTCTGAAAATCTGACAACCGGCGGCCTTGGAGATAATTATACATTTAGCGAGCCTAGTTTTGGGTGTGACGGCGCCATATCCTTAAAACTAATAAAATAACTATGAAATGTCTCGATTCCATGTAAAGGGATGACTTTCATTAGCACAATGCAAGTAGTAACAAATGCGAGTAGTAACAAGTGTAACAAAGACAATGTAGGTAACTCAAACGTTAATACTCACGCTGTGAAGTTGCTATGAAGCGTATTCAATTTTGGTTTTTTGAATCTCTAGATTATTATTTATTTATTATTTATTAATCAGGCAGGCAGTTGCAATAACTGATAGTTGCCTGTATCTGTATTAGGCCAAAAAAAGTTTGTATAAACACTAGATTTATGCAAAAATGTATAAATAAAAATTCCTTGGACTCATGACACTGTGACAGATCATGTCAAGTACGACTCGTGCCCATCAAGCAAATTAGTATAACAGCAATCTATTTCTTATTTTACTGTGTTTGGTGTTACTAACTTTATGTTGCACCTACAATACTATATTTTCAAAAGAGAAATGTGAAGGCCCAATAAGTATTGTTCAATGATCACCAATCATCATCAACTTCTCGGACTATAGAGCACTAACTCAAGGACCACCTCTGCAGCACACAAGTCTATGGTCCACTCCACTCATGGTTTAGTTAAATTCTTTGAACAGCTATAGTGAAGTTTTGTCAGTACTTCGTTATAAGTACATGTAGAATGTACCCACCTTCAGGCGTACCCAATGCTCGAAAATGTAAGCATGCTAATTGCCACATGGAATGCTGATCCAATCAATGTTAAGTACAAACAGGTGATCTATTTAATTTTGCAAGATCGCTCACGGAAAACTAATCAACTAAAAGCGGAATCACAAAATTAGAAATGGTTAATTTATCGTATCCAGCCTTCCTCACCACCGCGCTGCTGCTGTGCGCTTACATCTCTTTACCACATGTCACACGGAGACGAGAAGAGGCGAACACGGTTAGATATATCCTGCTGTGGCCCGATCCAAAACTGGCTCCTCTGAGAATGTTGCGCCACGGGTTTGACGCGTTCACGTCGAACAAGTGCGAATACAGGAACTGTTTCGTGTCGCACAACGAGAGCGACCTGGGAGATGCGAGTCGGTTCGATGCGGTCGTGTTCAACGGCAGGCAGCTGCCGGCCACGCGCGGCGCGGCGCGGCGCTGGGCGCGGCCCGGGCGCAGGGCCGCTCGCCAGAAGTACGTCTATGCGAACATCGAGTCGCCCCAGTTCTTCCCCGTCTGCGACACGCATTTCGACGGCTTTTTTAATTGGACGTGGACATATAAGCTGGAGTCCGATGTGCGTTGGGGCTACATCACCGTGTACGACCGAACGGGAAGAGTCGTCGGGCCTAAAAAGGACATGCACTGGCAAGAGATGGGTCCCGTAGACCAGCAGATAAAGCGCCGCTTGTCATCGAAGAGAGTAGCGGCGGCCTGGTTCGTCTCCCACTGTAGAACTAGGAGCAAAAGAGAGGCATTTGTGAAGGATTTAGAAAAGGAGCTCCGCCGGCGCGGGCTGGTGCTGCACGTGTACGGGTCGTGCGGGACGCACGTGTGTCCGCGCGGGAGACCGGCGTGCCACAGGTTGTTGGAAAAGAAATACTACTTCTACTTGTCCTTGGAGAACTCCTTGTACGAAGACTACGTGACAGAAAAGGTGCTGACGGCTCTGGACCACTACACGGTGCCCGTTGTGTTCGGGGGAGCCAACTATTCTAGGTCAAGTATAATGTTTTTCCCAAAATAAAAGTCATTAGATCTATAACCTCGTAAGGCCCACGGGCCTACCTGTAGTACTAATTATTATAATGAAATTTGAATTTTATACAATTGGAACAGAGTTGAATTTCATTTGTTTCGTTCGATTTTGACACTAAAGAGGATTCTACTTTATTTTCTATACTATTTGAAACAAATTCGAGTAGGATATTATTTGTATGGTGGGCCTTAGGAGGGTAATGCCACATACCTACGTACCTATAGCTATACGACAATACGACAAAGATAGAGGGAGAGAAGAAAAAAGACATATTAAAATATATTGGGATCAACCACCGATTCATAACAGAGCGATATGTGTTACATAGAGCTATATTAATATGTATATTATTAAAACACTCACGACCAATATTGATCGACATGGCGCAACGTCTTCCGTGAGCCGACGCGAACTGCTCTTGAAAAAAGCTTCGCAGTGTCCTGCCGTAACTCTACTCGTTTCACAAAATACCGTAAATTGAACTGAGGACCATATTTTAAGCAGAGATGTGGTGAACAAGCGGTCAATTACGGCACGCACACGGTACATTTACGGAACGTCACTGCGATTTCGTAACGTCAACGTATTTTGAGCAGCGATGTGGTCGAACCTTTGGTCGTCGCGATAGTTTCAAATAGAATAGTGTCGTAGGTTCCTGCCACCGGGCAGCTTCCTGGACGCGCGCGCGCTGGGCGCGGCGCGGCTGGCGGCGCGCATGGCCTCGGTCATCGTCGACCACCGCCAGGGCAACGGCAGCCAGTACCTCGACTTCTTCCGGTATTCCCTCATCTACCTCCACACCCTGCCCTGCCCGAGTGCCCATAATATAGGGAATATGAAGAGTTTTGAGGAGTCTATGCTAAATGCAGTCAGACTTGTAGACTTGTGACTTTGTCAGATCATTTGTATGGGGACAGTAAACGTGTTGAAAGTTATTGTCGCAATGCAACACGTACTCGTTCACTCTTATCAGTAGTACTAGTGAGTGTCCCGCCCTGGACTTTCAGTGTCTACGATTGTATCCAGATTCGGGATTCCAAATTCTGATTAAAACTTTAAACACAAGTATAGACTCTTGCCTCAGTTTTTCTTCAGGTCTACAAGGACAGTATCGATCAATCTACTCACACGGTAAAAAGAGGAGAAAGTATTTGTCGGTTGTTTTGCAGATGGCGGAACCACTACAAGTTCAAGCTGACGACGGAGAAGGAGGACGTGTGCAGCATCTGCCGGCTGCTCAACGACCCGGCGGCGCTGGCGGCGCCCTCCGTCTACCAGCACTTCCAGGAGTGGTGGATCGGGCACGGCATGCAGTGCACCGACCTGTGTGTCAACTGAACGTTGGACAGGTTCCCTGTTCCAATGGGTCACGGGGTGAGGATGTCAATGGGTTAGCGTTACGGGTTAATCACAACTTTCATGGTCTTTATTCTGTCTTATAAGCAAGAGATTGTCCTCTCCAGTACGCTTTGTTAGAGGAAATTTTGTTGTAATCGTTTAACTCAGGAGACAGTACCTAACTATTTGATATGATATTTGGTGGGCCATGAATGGGATATTTATATAAACATATTAATATTTGATTTCCTCTTTAATTTATTTCACTTTCGTATTACGTAGAAGCCTGACCTAATAAGCTTTGCGCTATGACACAAGCAAACATCAATATCATTCCAATGCCTTATTCATTGACTGCTAGGAACATTATAGCAAAAAGTGAGCAAAGTGAAAGAAGGGAAATCTGGAAGTCGGGGAAATAGTGTCCAAAGTTAGATAGATGGATGTTTAGATTGCGCGTATAAAGCACTATATGATATCTGAATATTCAATGAAACAGTAAGTACGAATGTACAAAAGTATAATTAATTAAATAAATAAGTTAAACAACAACAGCAGCGAGAGAGCGGCAGCGAGAGACGCAGGCGTCGCCGCTGCGGGCGCGCGCGACGGTCGCGGCGCGAACAGCGGCCGCTCTGCAACAAACACAACATGCAATCAATTTGTTGTGGCAGCTACATATACATATTATTGTTATAACTGAGTAGTCCTAGTGAAATTTATTGGGTACTCGCACATTTTTTTGTTAACCGTTAATATTTCATGGCGCCTATTTCGGCCTCTAGATGTTGGGTGTTTATAGTTTATAAGTGTTTCGTACTCGAGAGAGAATTCGACTCAAGAGGAAATTGCTGCGACGAGCATTCCAGCAGATTTGGCCGAAGTGCGTCTGCATAGGTCAAGCTGCTTCGGGCGACAATTCTCGGTCCATGTGGACGGTTATGACGTATAATGTATCAGACAATAAAATAGCAAGTGGTCCTATCCATTGGTCAGTCCATGTTGAAATAATGAGTGTTATTATAACAAAACAGAGCGCAGATGTAGGTAGGAAGCAGATGTAGGTAGGAAGCAGTAACACGTACGCCTGTCGCTGGGGTCGGCCACGCCGCACTGCCGGTACGAGGTGGTGCGCTTCCGCTTGGCGTCCACGTGGCCCGGGATGAAGATGCTGGGCGAGTCCAGCCGACCCGTCGCCAGCAACCTGCACACACAGAAGTAGCCTTCACTTCTGGATATTATACAAGCTCGTTAGAGTGATAAACGTGAGCATCAGATAAAACTTTTTCTTGTAAAAATAAAGGGAAAGAAGAAGAAAAAGAAGCGTCATCAGACTACCTGATTAGTGATTACCAACAGGCATCCAGAGACGCCATAAATAAATAAATAAAGTAGCAAATGGCAACGTAGCACACAGATTTTTGTCGACGTGATTTGCAGCCATTAGCTATAAAAAAAAGCAAAGACACAATAAAGATTGAAAAGGATGACTGGAAAATCAAGAAACGTGTCTTACCCTTAGTTAACGACAGTGATGGACAGAATGGGTGTGACTTGCAACGCTAACTTCCATCTTCAACACTCGGTTGCACACACCGCACAAGTATGCAATAATATGCTCCACAACGTAGGCTGCAGGAGTGTGTGTCACGTTCTTGCGTCTTTCTTTGTGTGAGACGGCTTGTAGTGCATGTGCAGTCGAAGTCACACATCCTGCGACGTACTACATCGGAGGCACCCGGTACCATCCGAGCGTGGCCAACTATGGAAAGACAACGTCACCTGGCGAAGTCCTGCTCCAGCCGCGCCGCGCTGGGCCCCGAGAAGTGCAGCAGCAGCTGCAGACAGGCGCCGCTGTGCAGTGGCTTGGAGCGCCGCGCCTCCGCCCACAGCAGCCACGGCGGCACGCCCATCACGCGCCGCACCTCCGCCAGGAACTGCCCGCTGACCGAACAATTTGCAATTAAAAGTAGTCCCGACACAGGGATTTGGGAGCGGGCCATCAGAATTGATGACAGGAGCAGTTGTACCTATGGGTTAATTTATCTCAAGTTTTTGGCTTAGAAACATTATCTGCTGATGATCTGAAGAATTTAAGATATCAACTGACTACAATAGCACTGCTGCTGGCGATTATGATTGATCTCCCCAAGCTCAATATCGCTTCCTGTGGCCATCCAAGGGACGTTCATAATTGACAAGTAGATGAACAGACTCCTATTAATTTTTAAATTCGTTATTATATTTTTTTATTATGGGTGTTAAGCTGGACCTGGACCTGGGCCCAGTGTTCCGAGACTCACATGGCGAAGCGCGGCGGCTTCAAAATGTTGACGTATTTGACGATGTCGTGGTCCTCCTCGATGTTGGCGCAGGCCAGGCGGTCGCTGCCGCCGCCCGCCGCGAACACCACCAGCGAGCGGCCCAGCGCGCGCGCCGCGCCCTCCAGCGGCAGGTTGGCGTCCGTCAGCAGCTGCCGGCCCGCGCCCACGCCTGCGGGCAGTCGGGAGTCGGAGTCGGCCGAGACAAGCGGTCGCGCGGGAATAGAAAACTCAGGAGGACTATTCCAGCAGTATAAATCAATATTTCTTTCGACTTAAATAGTATAAATCAAGTCTGATGCGCCAATTTTGAATTAGTAACCTACATGATAAAACCCCATTATCTGATTTATTCGGCATTTTTTATTGATATGATTATTTATAATTACAACCAATAGCATGATTTTATTCACTTTGTTTTCAATTATACATTTTTTTTTCTCCAAAACTTCCTGACATTTAAGTAACGCAGCCTCATTTCTGACATCTGGTTACCCTGTGCGGGAGGGGCCTGGATTTTCCCCAAACTACCTTCCTCCCATATAATCCGCCTGCTCGAACATTCCAAAACAGAGCCTAAGTCTAACAAAAGTTCAACATAACTCACTGATGGTGCCGAGCCGGGAAGTAAGATCTCCGGCGTCGCACCGCAGGGGGTTGTCCGCGCCGCACTCTTCGTTGTACAACTCGTGCTGCAAGGAAACAACATCGTTCGAGTTTCTATAGCAAAACATTCCAAGCTAAATCAAAGAACCCCAAAATGTGCCGCTGCCGAGAAGAGGTTGCAAACTGACTTCGTAGCGGCAAGGTGTCTGAGTTAGATGTGTTCACTAGACGGATACTTACGTTGAGAGGGTCGGCCAGCTGCGTGAAGTAGGGGTTCCAGCGGTAGCCGCCGGCCACGCAGCGCGTCCCCGCCACCGCCACCGCCGCGTCCACGCCCACCGGGTTCACCCACACCTCCCAGCGGTGCCCGTGCGTCTGCAACATTGTTATACTCTTCAAACTTACAATCCTACTTAACTCTAACCTCTACTTGTGTATACACGGCTACTTTAAATCTACATTTACAATTTTATTATGATTTGAAACTGCGGATCATCACTAGAACCATCACTTTTGTGTTTCTATATGAAGCCTTAAAAGAATTCAAGCGTATGGGGGAGGGCGGCCCAGCAGTGGGCGTCCGTGGCGGGTGCAAGTTAGTTGCTGACCATGTTGCGGTCCTTATCGCCTGGGTAGCGCAGCTTGAGCTCGAGCACGGTGTCGCTGGCGCCACCGCCGGCCACCAGCTGCGTGAGGCGCACGTAGCCCCACGCGAAGCCCCCCGGGTGGTGGAAGGACGCGATGGCCCGCAGCTCGCGAGCCTCCGACGGCGCGTAGCCGCGCTGCAGGGTGCCGCATGCCCACCTGTTACAGTTTTGTTTCTTATAGCTAATGCTAAGCAGAAAGCTACACATTCGTTCACGAGCTGATCAGAGACAACGTGTGACATTTATGTTGCGACTTAACGACGCTTAGCGCAGTGAACACTCTGCTTATGTATGGTTACGCCACGATTATGTATGTAAAGTTTTCACTGCGTTAAGCGTCGTTAAAACAACAACTACGCTGCAAGTCGGCGCAATGTTGTGTTTTTTTATTAATCCCCTAAACAGATCAACAATTTGATCAGAATTGAAGCTCGAGCGCAGTGATAATATCTACCTAAGATATTTGGAGTATGTTTTGTGCAGCTGTTGGAATATTTATAAAATGAAGTTCTGGAGAGCGGCGGTGCCAAGAAAACATTAAAAGAGTTTTACGAAATGTATCGCGTGGCCATAAAGTACTTGATCGGCGTCCTCAGAAGACACGGTGAAAGTAGACCTTCCACAAGGTGGGCCGACAACGAGATCCCGCTGGAGGGCCCTAACAGCGCAAGGTCTATGTCCAGCAGCGGAAGTAGAGCTGGAATGATGACGTACCTCCTGGTGCCCCGGGCGCGCGCGAGCAGCAGCGAGCGGCCGAGCACGCTGCGCGCCCCGAACAGCGTGAGCGCGGAGTCGTTGCCGGCGCCGCGCGCGCGCCGCTGCCGCTCCAGCAGCCCGAACTTGTCGCCCAGCGCGCCCACCGCGTACTCGTCCGCCGTGCCTGCCGCACACACAGAACTGTTCAGCGATCCAAAGCTGGGTTCACATTTGTAACGGGTTTCCGTTAAGGACGGCCACAATATATATACATGAAGTGTGGCAACACAGTACCTTTCGTGGGCGGCGGGCTCGTGGCCTTGCTGACGTTGTAAGGGTTATACACGTCGAGCAGCGAGCTGGTCTCGCAGGGGAACTCCAGCTCCTTCTCCACCGGGGCCTGGAACAACAACGACAGCAAAGATTAAGTTCCATCTCTGCTGATGCCACGTGTGAAAATATGGATACATTTAAACTGATAAAAACATGTATATAAGACTTGACGAAAAGGTACGCCTACAAATTTATCTATCGACGTTACATTAAATGTATCAATTTTCAAAAGCATTGCATACATGCCTACCTTTTTTTCTGTAAAAAATGCATGACGCACATCCGCCGTCCGACGGCCCGGGGAAAGACCAAATGGGATTCTTCCCGTCACCCCTCTACTAGCTAGAAGAGCGTATACCCACTAAGACACCTTGCCCTGGCTGCCTGCCCGGGGCGTCATGGGCTCGCGAATATTTCGCTATTTATTTATTTATTTAATTTATTTATTTATTTATTTAAAATCACAAGAACGGTTTACCAATTACACTTGCTTAAGTACTAAAATTATTTTTACAAGAAAATATGTTTATTTAATTCAGCTTTCATTCACTCTCACAGTGAGGCACCTCGAACCTATCTTAGGCCAGCTGTCATAGAAAATCCGCCTGTACCTACCACCGTGCGAAGGAGCCCGTTGAGTGAGTTGAGCATGTCGCACAGCGGCGAGCGGCGGCGCGCAGTTGTCGCGCGCGGTGCCGTGCCGTCCCACAGCTGCAGACACGCTCGTCGGCGAGACTTGTTGGGGGGCACGACTAGGCAGTTGAGAACATTATGCAGTTCAGTGCTGTTAATTTTGTGACGAAGCACCTTACACGCTGTAATCAACCGCTCGCAACCTCTACGTACCTCGAGTGAGTTAAATCCAACAACGCCAAGTAAAAACTTGGTCGGGTACATAAATGGATAATATCCATACAACTTCTTGTAAAAGAAGCGTAGGAAAGCTTTTTGGACCTTTTCCAACATTAGCTTGTACTTGGCCTCGCCTGGACTCCAGACGCAGGCACCAGTCTCAAGTTTGCACCTTACTAGAGCCGTATAAAGGAGTTTGATAACGGTTGAGTTGTGAAAGTCCTTAACATTGCGTGTCACGAACCCCAACCTTCTATACGACTCTTTGGCGAGGTTGATGATATGCTCATGGAATGTAAGCTCGCGGTCGAACCTTACTCCGAGGTCCTTAATAGAAACTACACGATTTATCGTCTGGCTATCTATTTCGTAATTGAAGTTTATAGGACTATGGCGACGCGTGAATGTCATGACTTGACACTTGTTGTTATTGAAGTGCAATTTATTTGCGAGGCTCCAGCTGTGCACCCGGTCGAGATCCTCCTGTAGCTTGACACAATCAGAGTCCTGTTTAATCTCCATTACCAACTTGAGATCATCTGCATAGAGCAGGCATTTGGCGTTCTGAAGGTCATTCACTAGGTCATTTATCATAATTAAGAACAGCAAAGGGCCAAGACTAGATCCTTGGCTTACTCCTGACTGGGTATGATATGAAGAGGAGATATAAGGTCCATATTTAACATATTGTGACCTGTCTTTCAAGTAATTAGCAAAAAACGCAAGTAATTCTTGACTGAAACCTATATCCCTTAGTTTAAGCAGGAGCACCGAGTTGTCTACGGTATCGAAAGCTTTCTGAAAATCTAGGTATATGACATCAGCCTGGGTTCCCTTGTCAAGGCACTTACTGATGTAAGGTAATCGACGTGAATAAGTAGGTTCGTATTAGTTGACCTTCCTGACCTGAAAGCATGCTGAGCGTCAGAGATAAATGGTTCGATTTGTCGGTATATTTCCTTGTGTAATATAGTTTCAAACGTTTTGGCTGCTGAGTTGAGGACGGCAATCGGTCGGTACCCGTCGACATTCACTTTGTCTTCGGTTTTTGGTATTGGTGAGACACGGGATATTTTCCATAGTGACGGATATGTAGATGTTTTCAGAGATAAGTTGAATATGTGGCAAAGTGGTTTGGCGAGCATACCATTACAAGCACGTAAAATATATGGGGGCACTCCATCTGGTCCAATCGCACTTTGGGGTTTTAACATTTTAAGCGCCTCACAGACTTGCTTCATGGAAATCAAACCAATACTAATATCTAAGTTATAATTAGGTAAATGCAAATCTGGTGTTAAATTACAATGGTCAATGTTAAGGGTCGGATTACCTGGCAGGAACACACTATAAAAGAATCTGGCGAATGCATTTGCAGCTGCAATTCCACTGTGTGTTTCACCTTTGTATGACAGAGATTGCACTAATCCACCCTTTGACTTTAAACTGGAGATGTGTTTCCAAAAATCGGGGGATTGGATTTAATGTTCCTTTCAATAGATTTTAAATGCTCATCGTACGCGTCGGCTATTCGTACCTTCAAGTCGTTCCGTAGAGAACTGTACTGCCGACCCTTTTCTTGGTCTCCAGTGCGTTTCCATCTGCGGTGAAGTTCATTTTTTTTGCGTAGATCATTTATAATCTCGCCCGTGAACCATACAGGGTAGATCCTACTTCTACCTTTAGCACGTCTTTTCTTAGGTATGCACACGTTAAAAACAGTATACAAGGCTTCGTAAAAATATTTGGTAGCTCTATTCACGCATTCAGATTCGCGTAATACTTCTTGCCCTTGTTCATTTTGAGCAAATCATACAAACGTGAATAGTCCCTTTTTAAAATTCCAATCATGATCTTTTTGAAGGTTACTAGTGTCCTGTGGTTTAGATTTTAACACGGTGTTAAATATTACATCAATGTATAGCAGGGGGTGGTAGGCGTCCTGGGGCACCAGGCCTATATCACCTTTAAAGACACTCACCTCATCAACGCGCTCCTGAGCTAAGATAACATCCAAGGTACCTCCTCTATCATTAATCACATCATTCCTCTCTTTCATGCTACAGAAACTTAAGAAATAGTTATAGTAATTAACAATATTTTGCGATGCGCTATTTAAATTTAAGTCGCCAAAAATTAATACAGGATATTTCACTTGACTGCAGACTGACTCCACTTTACAAAACCAATCCATATATGAAAAGTCTGCCGCGCTAGGTTTAATATAGACAACACATACATAAAAATTTAAACCATTGATATTTAAAACTGCCCATAGGTCTTCACCTTTCTCAGTCTCAAAGTCGCGGCGACGTTGCATCGTGATGTGTGAACGGGCGGCAAGCAGCACGCCTCCACATGGTGTCCCGCGGTCTCGTCGTAGTATGTTCCAACCTAAGTCAACTAACTCTGCATCCTCCACCGTACTATCGAGAAAGCTTTCAGTCACGGCTATTAAGTCTTGTTCGAGTATTGCTATATTTTGCCTCAATTTCACTAATTTAGTTTTTAATCCACGTACATTTTGGTATATAACTTGTAAATATTGCCGTCTTTTGGAAGCTAGCGGCCTCTTCGAATAGTAGTGTTTGCTATTATTACGTACTCGTGGCGGGCGCGGTGGCGATGTCGGCACGAGCGGCGGGGTTGGCGTCCGGCGCGGCGAGGTGCGGGGCGGCGAGACATGCAGGCTCAGTGGTCTTGTTGGAGTCTCTTGATGAATGTGAGCATCTATTGATGAAATCGCTGGTGCCTTGACCCCCCCGCTGCCCACGGGGGCCCGTATGAAACCACTCGGTGAATCGGACGTACTGAGGCCATACCTCAGGCAAATTAAATTTATCAAATAAGCTTTCTGGAATGCCGATAACAAACGACGCATGTCGGCTCGTACGGATAGCACGTTTTTCCACAAAATAGTCTTCATGTTTTTCGATTTTATTTAAAAAGTTTCGAACATTTTCAATAGTTCTCTATAGCTATATCGGCCCCTAGCTTACTAACCTGCATATATTTGAGATTTTTTAGGGGAAATATCCGTCCGTCGTCATCGTGCAGTCGTCCTGATTTTCAAGTTTATGCATGTAAAATACCAATATCATTTACTGATCGGTGTATTTACTGAGCAGTAGAGCCGGCTACCTCGTGTATCTGGTAGTCTCGCACGTCGTCCAAGTTGTCCAGCTTGAGCTCCAGGTTGGCGACGTCGTACGCCGACTGCTGCGTGATCTCCAGCCGGCCCTGCAGCCCCGCGCCCGCGCCCTCGCCGAACCAGTCGTGCACCACCGCCTTGCGCCGGGCTGAACCCACGATCCTGCATTCAGGAAACCATTTATATAGCCACCAATGCACAGATCTTTGTAATCTACATACACTCATCTTCATAGTTCTTAATCATACATGGTACTCAATCAGTATTGCATGAAAACTTGGATTACCAGAATCATTAATGTAACTTAAATGATGAATTGAATGGATGAAATTGATGAAAGAAATTCACTAGAATAGTCCCTACGGGAACTAGCACTACGGGAACATCATAAAACTGAGCAGCGATCGCTCCAAGGCAGAGTATCTGACCTGCTGACATGTCAGCATCGGGCTAGCTGTATGTTAGGGTGAGAAAGGAATAGTTACACGGAGCAGGCCATGCGCTCGCCGCGGGCGACGGGGCCGTGGTCGTCGAGGATGAGCAGCGAGCGCTTCAGAGCGGAGTACCTCCCGGACAGCGCCAGCACGGGGTCGGAGAACAGCCGCCGGGTGAGCCGCGGCGCCGCGCGCTTGCGCCCCGCCACCGCTAGCACGCCGTGCCTGCAATACAGCCAATCCCCATTCTTTACAGCCTCATTAATACACTGCATGTTTGAGAGCTCTCATCATCATGAGCGTCCCCCACTACGAGTATACCCATTACAATACACATTTAACTCGTTCCCTATACTGGTGCTCCCGGCGGGTCACTCGATTCTTTTTCACGAGTCCATGTTTGCTATATTGAGTCACATCATCATACTGAATACACAGTTGGACTTGTGAGACAGTAAACGCGCTAATAGTTAATTGGTCTTAGTTGCTCTGAATTTATACAAGATTTTTTTGAAGATGTTCAAGAGCAAAGCCTAGGGATTAAGGATGGATATACCTGGTGGTGAGGTCGCCGAGCCGGCAGAGCGGCGCGTGGCCGCAGTAGAGGTCGGGCTGGCGCGGGTCCACCTGCAGGCCGCGCGGCTCCCACTCCTCACCGGCGCTCTCGCAGCGCCGCGACCAGTTGTACCAGTCGGCGCCCGGCGCGCGCTCGTGCAGCGCCCAGCGGTGCCCCCGCGTGTCGTTCACGTTGGCACCGTCCGCGTGGATCTGAAGCATGAGAACGATTCAACAAGTGGTCTTCAACTTTAAATAAATATAGCACTAGCTGTGGGTGGACAGTCCAGGACATGTAATTGTCGACACCAGTGAATGACGGCGCCATATTTTTTTTCTAAGACAACCCGGAATTTCTGGACCGCAACTATGCAGTTTGGTGTTCCTTTTTTTATGATCCGAAGGAAAACTGCTCACTGTTGTGAAAATAAGTCAAGCTAGTGGAAATCTGGTTGTACCTATGGACGCGCCGCCACTTGCACCTACACAGGAAATTGTTGAATTTCCAAGATTTTTTTTACAAAAATAAGATACGAAGGTTATTATTAGTATACCAACCAAGCTCTCGATGATGATAGTGGTATCTTCCCAGGGGCGCTCTTGGGGCTGCCGGAACAGGACCTTGCCGACCAACGGATACCGGAACACCGCCTCGGCCGTCGTCATGGGCGTCTGGTAGCCGGTGTCCGACTCGTACGGCACTACCGAGCCGCACACCGACGGATAAGGCGCGCGTCTAAAACACAAACATTACATATAGCTGATATAGCCACGTCCAGGAAACATTGAAAATAACTTCTGATTAGTCTGAGAATCTCAATGTGGTCCTAAAATAATGCTCTCACGAAGCCGCCAGTATTAATAAATGAAGAAACAATAAAAAGTGACTACGGCCAACATCTATGAATAAGACAAAATAATTTGAAGAAAAGTTCTATCCTATTAGCCATGGCCGTCCACTGCTGCGCATAGGTCTCCCCCACATATCGCCACAGGCCGCGATCTCTGAGCATGTTTCCTAATGGGTTCAATGCCATAATCACTACAGCGCTTGCAGGCGCAGGCGCGGCTTGGTAGGTAGTTTTTCGAATGCAGTATAATTAACCATTCCACGGAACGCTGCTGCCCGTGCTCCGGTGTGGTTTCTGGTTTAGAATAGTCATAATGAATGCATACCTCTCGACGAGCAGCGCACGGTGGCGCACGGAGGCGGGCCCGCGCAGCGGCAGGAACACGTCCCAGTAACTGCCCACCAGCTCGGGCGCCAGCCCCGGCAGCAGGTAGGCGTGCGGCAGCCGCGGCGCGCGGCCCAGCAGCTTGCCCAGCAGGTCGCCCACCGCGTACTGGTCCTGCGTGCCCATGCCTGCACCGCAACAGTAGCAACCATGGGATCATCCTATACGCTCTACGAGTCTACATGTGTACAAGAGTTTGCGACAGTTGTGACTTAACGAAACTTAAATGTAATTATCATATTTTGTTTGGTCTCACTATTCGTATTCCTCAAATCCCATATTTTGGCATTAGACACAAACCCCCAAACTAATTTCAGAAGAGAAAGATGGATGCCATACTATTTCCTTTCGACATTATCGATGATGTCATGGATTCCTCAAAGTAACAGAAACAAGTATCAAAGTCAAAACAAGTCTGGCCTAGATTCCCTTCGACGACAAACATAATGCAAACAATACAATAGACTGCGGCGTGCGGTGGTTGTGGTCTTCCGAGAAGTGAGACGCATTCCATAAGTGTCACAAAGTCACAATAAACTTGCAAACTGTAAGCCATAAAAGTAAATCTCCGCCTCTACGGAATATTCTTATTTGGTAAGGCTTATAGCTCTTACTCGTATATTATTCCTTGACAATAATTAAAGACCGACTATATTATATGGCGTGTTATTTATATTTCATCAAACATAACAAAAGTACAAACGAACCGTTTCTTATGCCATTACCTATTAGTCAGCATTCACATACGCAACTTCCAATACAACCGACATATACAAGTACTTAGGTATAGCTCCAGGCTATAGGACCAGATAGTTTCTATGAATACGCACACAAAGCGTGTTATGTGAAATTAACGAACATCAATAAAAATAATGTGTATAAGAAATCGCCCAAATGATATTATAATTTGCGCTCAGTGATATACACATTACTTAATCACCCGTTAATTGCTGGCGTGTTGCCCACGGGACAGCCCGCGCGCGGTAATCACCTAATTACCTATACCATAATATGTCATCGCCGCAATGATACGCTCATTACTTGCGCATCAACTCATGCGCATCAAAATACGTCACCAAATAGAACCTTGTCTCCGCGTCGTAAGGTACACGATGCACGTGTACCTTACACGTCTCTGCACTGTCCGTGGCACCAACAGTCACATGTTGTGATGTGGACTGACCGTCGGTGGGCCTTACACTGTTGAAATATGGGTCACGAATGGTCACTTGTGGTTCACGGTGGATCACTTATTTGCGTGGATTTCACAATTTCCAAGACTCGATTTCCAAGTTTCCTCGTCCATGTAGAGTCATAGTAGGTATATTTATTACAAGGTTACTCGAATAAGAAAGCCTTAATTCAATTTGCGATAGACAAATGGGAACCCATGGCTACCTCCATGCTACATTTTATTGATCGTAGAATTTTAAGTCACAAAGTAGGTATACCTAATGTTGGTAGACTAGGCGAAGCAGAGAATGAGAACCAAGTAATAGAAGAGATTGCCTGACCTGCTGGAGGCACGGACCCGAGGTCGATGTTAGTGGGATTGAAGATTCCGCCAGTGGTGTTGCAGCGAAGGTCCGGAGCCACGTAGGGGTCGGGTGGCAGCTCACGCACCGAGTAGCGCAGCGTGGAGCCCGCGAGCCGCAGGTTGGCCTCGTAGTCGCCGGCGGCCGCGCTCAGCTCGAAGCTGGCCCACGTGGGCGCCCAGGGCGCGGGCTGCCGCAGCGACACCGACCCGCGCACGCCCGCCATGTTTACCAGAACCCTGCACAACAGGCGATGCCAAAGTTATGGCCCAAAGAGTAACAGCTAGTTTGTCACGATACAGATTCAATAAAAGGGGAGTATCATCATGGTCGCATTCATTGAAACGACACAGTAATTGTTTTTTTTTTTATGACATAGGCGGCAAACGAGCAGACCGATTGCCTGGTGTTAAGCAATTACCGTCGCCCATGGGCACTCGCAATACCAGGGGAGTCACAAGCGCGTTGCCGGCCTTTAAGGGGGGTTGGAGCTCTGGGAACCTTACTCACCATCAGGAACACAACACTACATACCTGAAAGGTGGCAGTGCTATTATGGCTGTGGTCTTCTGTAAGGAGGAGGAGGTATAATTAGCATTCTTACATGCGTAATGGAAAATAACGAGCGCGACGCTGCATCAATCAAACTGCTCTTGACACTGTAGAACGCCACGCGTTACGGTGCTCATTGAAAATGCGTTGGTCGGAGGTTTGAATATTTGTGGAGGATACTAGCTAAAGCGACCCAGACACCTACGTTCCGGGTAACAGCGAAGCGGCACATACTTAGCGGTCTGTGGCGGCATGAGCCTGAGCTTGGCGCAGGCGAGGAAGCTGTCCTCGTGCTGGTGGTCGTACAGCACCACGTAGAGGTTGCGGCGCGTGGCGTCCATGTCGGCGCGCAGCGCGCGCAGCACGGCGTGCTTGAACACGGCGCGCGCGGACTCGCGGCCGTCGCGGGCCACCTGCGCCGTGCCCAGCTGCGCGTCCAGGTCCCCCACGCTGAGCCCGTCGCCGCCTGCAACCGAGGACTCGTCGCTTGTAAGTCTATCTACGCAGTTTTGCACCTCTTTTTCTCTGGTGGAACAGCGTCATACGAGTTAACACTAATGAAAGTAAGTTTATTCCACCAGTAGGAGCCTTACCCGTGGCGGGATCGAAGACGGCTTGCAGCACGTCGCAGCTGTCGTCGTGGCTGCGCGAGGTGTCGAAGATGTCGGTGACGAACAGCTTCCACTTGTGCCGCGTGAACGGCTCGGCGCCGCGCACGGCCCGCATGTGGTACAGGTCCGTGGTCACGTCCGCGTCCGGCTCGGACGCGTCGCGGGGTATAAGCCACCTAAAAGTTAAATATGTTCAATTCTAAATCCATTATGGCTACGATGATTCAGGTGACATGGGGCCAATATCTATCTTAGGTGTGACTGGATTCAAACACCGGCAGCCTGTTAAAGAATATAGAATAAAAGGCTGTTAAAACTACCTAACAATCCTTAGATTGTCTTCACCTCGTAATAAGCTAATGATGATGATGATGATGGTGCGATAGAGTAGTGCATTCTCAAGAACGTAAACTCATTATTTACGAAGAACGTTCTCTCTCAAGAATATTCTCCAGGAAAAACCTCGACGACCATCAACGTCTTCGAGAAACCATAACGCTAGGGTTCGAACCTTCTGAGTGCCCAATGCCTTATCAGCAACAGTTCTGGGTGTTTCCGTACCTGAAGATGACGGAGCCGGCCACCGGCGAGTTGAACTGCGCCTCCGCGTAGGACTCTGCGTCCTCGTCCACGGCGAGGATGGAGGCGCACATGACGTGGCCCTCGGCGGACTCCAGGCGCAGGCTGCGGCCCCAGAGGCCGGTGGGGCCGGTCAGCGGGACTTTGGTCTCGAATTCAGCGTTGTCCTATAGTAACATCGTCACACTTTAGAATTAATGTAATGTTTTGGAGTCTGACTGAAAACACGGGAATCGCCTCTAAAACTACTAGTTACAAACGTATTCAATAAAATTTAAGACATTAACAATACGGACATCCGTCTTTTTTACACTTTTACTACCGATTTATTATTAGCTAAATGAGCTACCTTACAAGAAAACGTGATATAACACCAACAGACCTTGCCGGGCACCAGCAGGTATCCGAGCTCATCCGTCAGGTCGTGCAGCACGGCGCCGAGCCGCGAGCACCGGGCGCCGGCCACGTCTCGGTGGTCCACGGGAAAGGCGTGCACGGCCCACCGCAGCGCGTGCTCGGGGTGCTCCAGCGTGGGCGCCAGGGCCGTGCGCACGGCCACCACGCCCTCGGCCTTGCGGGAGAACTCCACCTCGCCATGCAGACCGTGCTGCGACAGGAGCGCGCGCAGCACCAGCCCTGAACACGCGTCTGGAAACAAACACGAATGCATCAGGCTAATACTTAATAGATACGCATTCGTTTATTTTTCTGCTTTCCTTTTAGGTTGATCGCGGTAGAAATTGCCTTTAGGCACAGCTTTTGTACGTTAGTGTCTCACTCTCAATGCATTTGCGATGCGTTTGCATAAAAGTTGGCGTATTGCCTTTCTTATACAAGACTAACCACCGTTTGACTTCAGTCACACCGAGTGACAAGTGTCGACGAGTTCGAGGGTGTTTTGCGTTGAAAATACCCAACAGGGCTGGCTCCCAAATTTACTATATAACCCTGCAAGTGCATAAAGAAGCGTAACCTAGAAAGTTCCACCGATATGTAAACAGTCACAGAATCGCGAAATTATATCTTTCTGGGAATACAGACGAAGGGAGCGAATTCCATTCCTTAGCAGTCCGCATTAGGAAGGTAGAAGCGAATTTCATGCGAATGAATGGAATATTCACAACGTAAGGATGAAACCTCTCCCCTCACCTGGACGTCCGGTGGTGGCGGAATAATATATCCAGTAAAACAGAGACAAACTAGCAACCCTGGGACGGTGCTCTGTAACCTTATACTCTAGTTAGTGACTTAGTACTCGTCAGGATCGCCAACGAGTCTGCGAGCTCAGTGCTCTATTTAATCCAAAGCGGCCAATGAATACTAGGCAGACTCGTCGTCCGTCGTTGTCTTGGTAAAGTGTTAGAAGCTGTTCCGGTATGATTTACCGCGTACTTTTATACAAGGCGCAGTTAATTATTTATGGACCTTTGATACTTTGTTTTAAATTAAAAATAAGCTAAGATGTAGTTTAAATACTTCGCGTGCACGCGCAGTCTATGTAAGTTAAGTACGTAGCCTGCGCCTGCCCTACCTCAATACTGCGAAAGGCCAGGTCCTTCTCTGTTCTCTGGTCGTGTTCTGTGCAGCGCCACTAGCATTGTTTACGTATTATTATTTTTTTTCCTTCTTTCGACTGACATCCATTCACGGAAATTTATAATTTCAGACTTACGGTTGAAACTATTTCCTTTTATTCCTATATTTTCTTTCGTTTAATACTTACTCTAAGAAATGCTCAATGTTAAGTAGCCATAAATAGCTCAACAAATATAGTCCCTGACCGTAGACTTCGTGAAGTGGCCCAGTGGAGCCCTGATATTATCTTAGACACCAAGGTTGTTGATAAAACAAATAAAACATCGAGCCCATAAAATTAAATAGTAAAAGTAAGTAAACCTTCGATATTCTAGAAAGTCTGCAGGTTTGACTTGCGGTCACATCCGGAATTACATTGTTGTACTTAAGTACTAGTAATATTTCCGGCAATTCTAATAAGATTCTGCTCATAATGTTTTATTGTTAAGACTATTTGTGGAAAAACATACTTTTCGTCCGGTTATGATTTAACTATTAACAAATCGAAAAATGCTGTGCAATATTGCTCAACGAACTAAAAAAGAGAAAACAACTGCCGACCGTAGAGCAGGGACAGCGCTCACCTGCGAACAATAACACTAGATAACCTAACAGCTTTGGCACCACATGACTAACACCGTTACACATCTTCACTCTCTGTTTACATGTTATCACTTATTTACGAATATCACAACGACCGCTAGTCGCACGCGCATACTCGCGGGGCCGCGCCAAGTGAAAGGCAGACTGGCTTCAAGTTCAACTTAGCGGCTGAGGGGGGGGTGACGTCATAGGCTGTTGTCGTTGAAGTTGAACAGACGAGAGAAAAGGCAACAAACGTCACCGACCCTGCAGTCTGCTGCAACGGCGGCCTGGGTGCAGCGAGGCTACCAGTACATTTAGATTGATTGTTTCACTCTCATGACGCCTTAATTGGAATAAAAAAAAAAGATGCTCGAAAACGAACTACGCTGTTTGCGGTACCAGGCCTGCGTCTCTTACAGGTCCACATTTGCGTTTGTCTGATGTGTTGTGTCGGGCTGCATCAGAACAATACCACGCGTGTGTGCAATGTACAGTCAAGGTCCAAGATAACTACCTAACCATAGTGCCAAAATATTTATACATGTATAATATATAATAGGACAAAAAGGTGCGTTTACACAAATGACACCACTTTGACCGCATCTATATTTTTGACCTTGACTGTACATAGTATTGTCTTCGGTTGCCGCGATAATTACTCATGAAATAAAACAACTAGAACGGATTTTTATCGCGTATACTAATTTAAACCTCATCCCGACGTTTCGAACCCTTTAGCTGACATTTAGATGACCATCACGAACGCTGCTAAAGGGTATACGCGATAAAAAATCTGTTGTAGTTGTTTTATTTCTCGACTGTACAGTCAACATGTAATAATTATTGGCAAAAAGTGGCCAAATATATCAATTCAGATCTTTATTTGGGATACATCGCTCTACCAACTGAGCAACAGAGGCTTGCCCAAAGACTGCGAATTTCTCCACCATATCCTTCAAAGCGCTTAGGTTCCGTAAATGTGTTGACACTTTTTTAGCGGCATCTGCTTTATTTGTAAGAATTACCTACTTACATCTTGTATTCTAGATAGTACTGCACTTATTACATCCTCCCCGACATTCTCGACCACGAACCACGAACTCTGCAACGGATTCGAAACGTACCCGATATAATCCATTTATTTTAGTGTGTATGCTACCGCGTGCGCGTGTTATTATAGCGCCAGTAGAGTTATTAGAGGTACACATTTGAGAGTACACTCAATAGTTTGGCGGTGGCACTAAAAAAGAATAGACGGGTTTATTTAAAGTTTCTAGTTAGGTATTGCCATGCATATTTGTCTGTCAAATAATCCTGTACCCTGTAATAGCACTAATAGCCATTGGACACCAAAGATTGTAGTTCAACTGCACTGCAGTGTACAGTCAACCAATTAGATTTATGGAGTGTTTATGGGCCACTTTGTTCCTTGTCACAGCAGTGGCGGCGGGTCAATATTTTTCTAAGGCATGATGGAGCCATATGGCTTTGCTTTTTCTTCATCAGCCCAATGAAAACTTTTTGAACTGCGGAAATGTTAGTAAAGCCGGCAGGAATCGGCTTGTATGGACGCGCCGCCGCTATGACACAGTGAAAATCTATATGAAAGAGACGCAAAAGATCTCTTATTAACGTCACTGTGACAAGGGTCGAAGTGGCCTAGAAATCAAATTGGTTGACTATATGTGTGGTGTATGTCTGTCCGCCCGTGGTTAAGCTAAATCATAAGTAAGATAGTTTTAAATTATTGATTTATCCATTGAAGACTGACCAAGTCGTGCGGTGCACTGGCATTAAGTAATGCAGAGATCGGCGCCCGCGCCATTCACATTCACGACGGCGCACGAGTTGCATAATAATACGTTACGACTAAAGTGTCAAAAAAGTCGTCGTGTCAGTCATAAAAACCTCTATGTCCACGCAGTAAGGGTGAAAGTATGCTAAACTGTTTAAATAAACAACAAAATTGCATATACTTGAGAAATTTCGACGGGTTCCGCGGTGTCCGGGTGGTCTAATTGTTTACGGTGTCAACCGCCAAAGCTGGAGATGCGGGTTCATGCCTGCCTCGGATGCCGGAGACCTGCTCAGTTTTTCTGTAGTATTTGTCATCTATCTATTTCATTTTATGACTGAAATACCTTTTAGTAAAATTAAAAATACTTGTTCATGTTATAAATTATTCCCATCATTAACGCTGCAAGTTTGGACGAAATCGGCTCGATATAAATAATCTAACCTAACATTTTAAGTCTTATTTTTAACCGATTTCAAAAAAAAGAGGAGGTTATCAATTCCGTTGTATGTTGTTTTTTTTATGTGCGTGTTACCTCAGAACTCCGTCATTTATGGGCCGATTTCAGAAATTCTTGCATTGTTTGATAGCATATACTTCAAGGTTGGTCCCATTGTTACCAGAATTCAGATCTGAAGATGGGATCCATGAGGAGTTAAGAGAAATCTTCAAAATTTAAAGGTACATGTATAGCGATTTTAGTATTTTCGGTGACAAGTCAAGCATTTGCATTCAGAAAATAGTATTTGGGGAAAACTGATGAAGAAGACCATAGGTGGTCATACAAAACTCCTTATATTTCCATCAGGTTAATAGTAACATTTCGTCAGAAATATTTAAGTTGGCTTTGTCATAGTCGCTTCAGTATATCAATCGAAATATCACAGCGCCATCGATGATTGAACCCGGGAGGTAGGCAACTGAACACAGAGATAAAAAAGTGTAGAGTGGCCGTGTTTGGACTTAATGGACTTGTCATGAGATGCAGTCTTATAACCTTCACTAATATATTAACCGACATTTAAATAGGAGAAGATTGTCAATTCGATTGCATGTTAATTTTTTGCGTGTTACCTTAGAACTCCGTCATTTATGAACGAATTTGGTAGTGTTTCGTAGTTTGACTACATATACTACAAGGTTTCCGAGGAAGTTTCCCCTCGGTGCACTCTGCACTACATATGTCACCGTAAAATTGTAAATTCCGTTAGTTTATAATCTAACTCGCGAGATTGTAAACTACCGAAATATTGTGAACTGTCACACACAGTTCACAATTTAACGCATTCATTTTAGTTAGATTATAAACTATCCGCGACAAACCGTCAAATTGTCAAATGACACGCCCCTCGAGCGCTGCGGCGCTACCGCCAAGAACGATATTCGTAAATTTTGGACGATTGTCTCTGTCACTCTCATGGCGCCTTAATGGGAGTAAAAGAGAAAAATGCCCGAAATATACGAACTTCGTTGTTCGCGGTACCGGGCCTGATTGGCTAAGACTTTCGGTAAGTCATTCTGTATCCATAGAATTAAGAATGAAATATAATAATGTAATAGGTGCCAGTTAAAAAAAGTAAATGCACTACAAAAAGTCAAAAACATGAGTACAGGTATTATTTATAAATGAAAAAAAAAACAATAGTTAAAAGAAATTAAAATGTTTGTAAATAAAATAAAAACAAAATTGTAACAATAAGTATTTTTTCGTTAAACGGGTCTATATTGACTCCCATAATGTTAAACTATCGATTTTTTAAATCCATACCGATGTTTTTCATACTTGTTGGTAGACATATTGCCATTAGTTATAATTTCAAAAGTCAGAATTTTCTTTTACCCGTTATCATTAGTCACGACTATTGAATTTCATACCGTTATTGCCTTATTGGTCATAACGTTCAATATAGGAATTGTATTGACAGGTAGTTGGACCAGTGAGGGTCGCAGTTCTAACCTAACCTAACTCACTTTTCTGGTAACAGTTCTTGTCTGTGGGGGTCGCAGTTCTAACCTAACCTAACCCACTTTTCTGGTAACAGTTTGTATCTGTAGGGGTCGCTGTTCAGCCCTAACCTCTTTTCTTTTTTTCTTTTTTTTTTGGAAAATAATCGTTATGAATTTTGATATTAGGTATGCTGTTTAGTTTTATGATTTTTGTCTTATATGATGTGTAACATTATAGCCTTTAATTATTATATTTATTTAGTTGTATGTCTGATAACTATTATGACTATTGATAGTTATGTCTTAAAGAATTATGGGTAACAATTTCTGACTTTTGAAAATCGGAATATTAAAATTATGGGAATCAAAGGGATCCCGTTATACTCATCTAACAATTTTATTACATTCTGTATTTTTTCATGCGTCCATTCTAATTTTATACTATTGTCACTATGTCCACTGTAATCGTTTTGTAACTCTATGGTAAATTCTTCCTGATCGTCAATTACTGGTATTTCTACATTATTTTGGTGTACAAGTTGAATATGTGACATTGTCAATGTTATTATTTAATATATTAAATGAGATTACACAGGCTCACATGAGAAATCGTATCATAAATGAAAAATATTACTTAGGTAGCACGGTAATTATAATTGACACCCAGACACACATTTCAAATTCACTATCTTTGTTATTTGCTGACTCGTTTAACTTACAAAAATATGACACATAAGTAATTCTAAAGGTTTGAGTTATAACGGTAAATCTAATTATATTATACAATCAAACTGTTACACTGTTGTTTAACAGTGTAAGCGCGCCAAATTGACTAACAAACATGGCGCCGCGGGGCCCATGACATTCAACCAATCAGCGTTCGAGTAGCGTTCTGATACATGTCATTTCATAATTTGACGGTTTGTCGCGGATAGTTTATAATCTAACTAAAATGAATGCGTTAAATTGTGAACTGTGTGTGACAGTTCACAATATTTCGGTAGTTTACAATCTCGCGAGTTAGATTATAAACTAACGGAATTTACAATTTTACGGTGACATATACACGTACTATATTGTTTCTTAGTCCATTTGCCAATAAATCAAAATCAAAACAGCTGACATGCACGTGCAGGCAGCGGTGTAAAAAATGTGAGTTTCAATTGTATGTTGAATTGTTGATTAGCGAGGCTGGCACCGACTCCAAAACCAAAAATAATTGTATAAAATTGTCCTAAGAAATTGATTTGTTCTAAATAGTCCAAAAGTACTTATCATATTTGAAGTCGGGTTTATTTTGTGTTAAAAGTTTATTTAATTATATGTACCACTTTCCAATTTTATAAACTCCAACCCGACACTACATCCATAGTCGCCTATACAATATAGAGGTCAGAAAATAAATATGTAATATTTCAAAATTCTCTTGTCAGTAGTGAATCTCTTGCACGTTGGATTTGGACTCAGTGTGGACTCGTTAAGTCCGTTGTAGGTCGGGTGACGAATTGAGCTCAAGGGATAAATAGCCAAGTATAGTTAGAGTTCAGTAGTCAACTAGGAATCAGTTTTGCGATATCTGTCTGTCTGTCCCCGGCTATGCTCAGTGACTGTTGGCTAAGATGTAATTTTGTATGAAAATAAAGAACGCAGATAAAGTAGTAAAATAAAAATAGGAAAAAATGTATTTACGGTATCCTAAAGATCGATAGGTATTTGAAAAATAATTGTAATTAAAAATGATTTGTAAAACTAAAACTTTTTTTGATAAAGTATTTTAAGAATTATTCTAGAAGTGAGAATAAAAAACCCGCCAAGAGCGCGTCGGGCCACGCTTAGTATAGGGTTCCGTATTTTCCGTCCGTCACAGTAAGTCTCCCCACTTAAGAGTAAAAACAATGGGCAATTTGTTACATTGAGTTCACATATTGAGTACAGAACCCTAAAAACGGGCCCACAAAGGAGACGGTAATAACTAAAGAAACGAATCTACAATTTTATTATTATTATTATGACATCGCCATATAGGATATGAGCGTTCCACGTAAAGCGACATCTATCGGCAAATTAAGTAAAGACAGAGTACAATGAAGCTGGCCCGGTACCGCGAACAACGAAGTTCGTATATTTCGGGCATCTTTCTCTTTTACTCCGATTAAGGCGCCGTGAGAGTGACAGAGACAATCGTCCGAAATTTACGAATATCGTTCTTCGCGGTAGCGCCGCTGGTGTCCCGACAACAGTGTCGTGGCGTGTGCGCTCCGGGCGGCGTGGGCCGCGCGCGCTATTCTCGGCGCCTGAGTCACATGCTGCGTTTACATTACATATTCCTGCCGACCATTCTACTCATGAGCTACCAACAGTAATAATATAATGGTTTGAAGACTAGATTTTCACCATACGTCTGTTATATAACAGGTTAGACGAATAAACCGTCTGGTGGCTACAACACAAGCCTTATCGGGCTAGAATCTTGTGTTACAGTGGCGCTACCGCGAAACACGATATTCGTAAATTTTGGAAGATTGTCTCTGTCACTCTTTATGACGCCTTAATTGAAGTAAAAGACAAAGTAATCCGAAATTTACGAATATCTTTTTTGGCGGTAGTGCCACAGTATGGTTCCAGTAAAGTACAATTAGGTCGATTTTAGCTAGATATCTTTGTCTTATGATATGTACATAAAATATTTAGTTATCATTTATTTAAACCAAGAATATGTTATTTGTGTAATTTTAATACATTAATTTAAACTATCAAAGTAGCCCCAAAATCTCCTAAAGTCACCCCGTTATACGGTACAGGGTTAACCTGTAACATCATGCATATTTCTCTTTTACTCAAAGTAAGACATAATTAGAGTGGCAGAGACAATCATTCGAAATTTTGCGACCTTCGATTTCTGACGCGGCCATTCGCCTTTAGAAGGGAATAGCAACAATGAGTCACATATTGTTATATTTGTAATCCACACCTCCCCACATCTCAGCCCCGAAATTCATAGATGCGTTATGCATGGTGTAATTGTATGTCGAAGTGTATGAGTATTTCTTCTTGCTGAAAGGGTGCAGCTAAGGGGTTTACTGCATACGTCGATGTTCTAGAATTTCATGCAACTTTCTCTTTTACTCTAGTTAGAGTGACAGAGATAATCGTTCAAAATTTCCCTCTACTGAGCACTCTGGACATCCCTTTATAAAAGCCCCCAAAGTTTTGAATTCCTTGCCTTGCTCTTTATACTATGCAGTTTACAATTAATGCTTTGCACACCAAAAAAGATAAACACACAGCGGAACGTAGAATATTCGTTATTGATACAAAAATACAAACAGGCACTGAATAGGTCAATTATTAAATTATACGAACAATGCAGTATGCATGTTCGTTTTTTGATTGATTAACCTACCTGTCGTTTCTTAACAGAGTTACTTTAACAAAGTAGCAAATGAAAATAGTTATTTGATATACAAGGGAGCTAAGTAGTGTTTAGAGCAAAGGTCTTCTCGTGCTAATTGAGACCCGAACTAGCGAAAGATTCCAAAATTGAACCTTGAATAGAATAGAATCTTGAATATTGTGAGGGTTTCAAAGCACGAGAGGGGAACACACTTTGCTACCGAGTGAAACACACACTTTCAAAAAATGAACTGTAAAACTTTAAAAATGTTATCAAAATTATTGGCATCCATCATTTATCATTAAAAAACTAACATCAAAATAACACTCAAGTAGTAATAAATAATTTGTGTGAAATTACATTGCACTTTCGTGAAAATGCAACTTTGCTACATGTTTTTAAAGAATAAAACAGTTCTTTCCGAGCTAGTGAAGAAGAAATTCTGGGGTCGCATTCGTGCAGCCACCGCACCGCAACTCCTCCCTCCATTTTACAGTAGGTATAGTCAGCAGAAATAGTTGCTAAGCTTCCATAAGCTTGCCTGCAACTTCTGCTGCAGACTGTATTTAGGTAAATATAATAAACAATAATCAATTTTATTTATACAAACTTATAAAAGCTTTTCGCTTTTTCCATGAATTTTAAACACAAAACTATCGCGAGATTGAAACATATTAATTGTATAAAAGCGGGTAACTCACGTTTTATAAGTCGAATATTGCTCTACATGTTTCACTCCGTAACGAGGAGCATAATCATGACTATCATGAGCACACAATCACGAGTTACCCGCTTTTATACAATTAATATTTTTCCATGAACTTTACTTTAATGTATACAAAACAAAATATGTTATTTTTACCTCCCATCTACATGTTAGGCCTCCCCCATAGACGTAGGGAGCGATCTCTAGCTTACTGCAGCCAGTGACACTTAGAGAGCATTCGACCATCTCACTTGTGGACCTTAAAACCAAACAATCATGACAGGATCGATTCTATTTATTTATTTAAACTTTATATGACATACAAATAAAAATGTACAAATGGCGGACTTAATGTCAAATGGTATTTTCTGCTAGTCAACCATTGGGCCAAACAGAGACATAGAAGTTGATGCAGGAGGATTCTAATCACTTAGAGATATTTGACATTAGCATAATGATAGCTCTTTCGTTTCCCGTCGAGTGACTACAACTGCCTGGTAAATCCCACAGTGATCGACCATATTTCAGATCCATATGACATATACAATCACTGACAATACACACGTTGTTCGAAGACCTTGGTCGTCAGACGCTGATAAGATATATTATAACGCAGCAGCCTGAATGAGATGAATATGCCGATCGACCTGCTTTTCGAAGACGGATTTGCCTACATGGACTAAGTACCATTTCGGAAACAGCTTCGATACCGGAGTTCGCAACGATTATAGAGTTGGGTGCGACATGGAAATTATGGCAATAATTTTTGTTCCTCGAGCATAATATATTAGAACTAGGTACTTAGTTACACCAATACCTACCTTCGTAACGACAAGTAGCAATGGCTGGCAACCAATCTTATCAAATTTTCAGAAATATAAGCACTAATACAATACAGCTCACGATAATGATATCAAATTACTCCCAGCCTCTAGAATACATTGTAGACGCGTCGCCATGCACTGAGGCGCTACCGCCAAAAACGATATTCGTTAATTTCGGGCATCTTTCTGTTTTACCCCAATTAAGACGTCATGAGTGTGACAGAGACAATCGTCCGAAATTTACGAATTTCGTTTTTGGCGGTAGCGCCTCTGTCGCCACTGTTTAGGTATGTGGGGTAGGTAAATAGAAATGCATGTTAATAAATCCTGGCAGGGTCGCCATGTAATGTGGGGACCTTGGGGTCTGGTAAATGATATACGTAGTCTGGTTAAGTACCAAAGTACTAATGAATGCTTTATTGGTTGCTATACATGTTTATATAGTAAGTACAGGCTACGTGCGTGGCATCTAGGTGATATTTAACTACCTAATCTAGAACATCTTGTTATGGTGGACTCTATTAAGTCCATAACCTTTACGAGTACCTACGTAGCATAGGTACGTCATGCCCTCATACTCGAAAGGACAAGTGGAATTATTAACAGGGAAATGTGCAGTTTGTTGGCAGTTCTCACGTTGTAAATACCAAGGAACACATGCGAGAGTAATATAGAAGGCCCCTGATGGCTCAAAGCTATCTTGGAAATACAACGACATGCTTTGTCTTTTACGTTAGGAAACGTACAGGTGAAGCATTAATCGAGTCATAAACTGGGTCCTGGAATGATTCCAGCTGTGTTACTATTCTAGTACAGAAGGTCAGGCAGAGTCCTTGCTCTTCCAGCCAAAAGCTCCCTATCAATCTGATCCGATATTCGATCAACCTATGATAATGTACCTAACATTTATGTTGAGGTGTTTTGCAGTTCTATCATAGAACTACGTATATATAAACAACTGAATCATTTAGCAATCGTATGAAGTAGGTACCGTAGTTTAGTAGGCATATGCCTAGTTACGATTATGGTAGGTGCTTATTTGAACATCTGACCGATCCTAGGTACTAAGTAGCATGGCATAGCTGACGCGGAATTGTGTTTTCAGCTCAATGAGTAGCGGCATTCCACAAAGTCAGGAATAACTCTGTATGACGAGCATCATCGATATCGGGCGATTGTCGGTCGCGGGGCGCGGGGGGTCGAGACAGTCACCTCAGGTGCGCTACTTCTGGTCTTTACAAAAATAAACAAAAGATCGCGCGGCCGAGCCCGCGAGTGGCCCGGACCGCTCTGAGCCCGCGGCCGCTCCAGACACGTCGAACTATAAATGGTAGCATGCGCAAGCGGCGTGGGGGCAGGGGAGGGGAGCAACCTCTGCTCCTCCGGGAACCGCCAGCAGCTCGGAGTCAGGGCGGGACTGCCGAGCGGTACAGTCTCTCCTTCGTTACCTTCCACAACACAGCACAATGGTGAGTAACGTGACATAGTGAGTGAAGTGCAATGTGTAGTGCCGTGATGTGACGCCAGCGCCGGAAGCCTGCGTACAGCTGTTCGCTGCAGTAGGCCTCGTGTTTGTAGACAAATATTTCGTCAATTTCCCAAGTTGCGATTTCACTTAAACGTTTACTTGTCTACGTGTCTTCGGTTCGCAATCAAACCACCTCTAAGGACAGTCACAGATGATAACAACGCCATTTAAGTGCACACCGGGAAGTGCTCGAGATTCTTAGGGTCCTTAGAACTTAGGATAACTGAAGAAGGCGCGCTCGAGCCGCTTGACATAATTTCGGAGATGTGACATCGTCGACCACATGTAGGGAAAGGTGGACTGGATTTGTAGACTTTTCACTCTTAGACTTTGTAAAAAATACCAGCATTTTTTAAAATAAGATGAATGCTGAGTACTTCTTCGTGCACTCATGTGGCTACAGTAGGTACGCATGTACCTGACCGCGCATTTCGGTTTTTGTTCAAAGAGACATTAATATTTTTTATTTTCTTTTACATGGGGTACCTAGTTGTACTTTCGTACAACAAAAAGTTACAAATATTTTGAGTGTAGGTACAAAAGAACCCCAACGCAATTGGTAATACACAATATGCCAAAATACCTAATTTTTACATAAAAATCTTATGCATCTAGTTATGCAATTTATATTAAAGTGTTCTTCCTAATTCAAATCCAACTAGCTAATATAATAGTATGAATACAATGAATTTTCCTGAGCATGTCGCCCAATCGAAGGTTAATAATATAAACAACAGCGGGAAATAGTATTATTTCTGAGAAGAACTTTACACATTCCGGTGCGAGTTTAATTCAAAGTTTAACATAATTTATCAACAAGCTCTAAAGTGGTTAAGATAATAGAGGGATTAGCATAATTAATGCATAATGATAGGTAAATACATTAAATAAAACTAAAATTGTTAAAATCGCGACTTTTAAAAGTTATTTAAGAACTTCAAAGCATAGAAACGACATTGCAGTCACCCTGGATACCTGCCACATACTTCAATAGAAAATAAACACCAACCTTATAAGAAAAAGCAGTAGGACATGTGATAACATTCCAATATAAAAGAAACCTGGCGCGCTGCCGAATTATTTTGGGATCTTTGCATAACACTGGAACAGTGGAGATGTAAGCCGAGCCGCGCTAAATATAGAGGCGGCGCGGGCGCTGGGCGGCTGCGGGATGTAGGGAAGACCATAGTACTCGGATCTATGACTACGCATAAATTGTGTGCATCTAGGGATCTAGTATATTAAAAGCAGTTCCCAGTGTAGGCGGGATAATGGAGCGGCGATTTTTAGTTAATTAAGAAGTAATTATCACCTGCCGATGAGGATCATTTTTAATGATGCCACAAATTCAGAAGGCTGACCTTAAACAAATAATGAGGCGAGTAAACTTTTAAAAACAAATTCGATTAGCGTATGCGTAAGTAATTCGTAATTAGATCAAATGTAAGAAAAGTAATCTCCTCAGCTGCAGGTTGAATGCGATAATATGATAACTAAACTTCGGAATACCGCGGCGTCGGCAAGGATGCTGTAGAAGCCTGACTCGTCGGTATATGTAGGTCATGCGGTTAATGGGTATGAATATTAGTTCGAGAAGTCTAAAGTTAGGTTACCCAAGAACAATAAAACGGCGGATAATATCGCATTATAGGCACGAAATAATTAGTACCAACCACCGTACAGAAGAACCACTCTTTCAAAAAAGTCTGCTATCTGCTATGCTCGTCGGAGCAAGCAAAATCGAAATTTAATGGAATAATGGCGCAAGAACAGTGAATCTTCTTTTTGCGCCGCAGTTTTATAAAAGAACTGTGAGTGTCGGCACGGGGTTGTCACTTGAGAAGTTTACCCTATAACTCTGCTATAACTATACTTCATTTATTAGGTATTTTAAGGATAAATAAATAGGAATTAAAAACGTTGATTTTGAAACATGCAAATTTTATCCTTTAAGTAAGTAGTGACTTGACAGTTTATAACTGCTGAATTTTAATTACCTAACTACAATCTTTACGTTTCGAACAGCAGTCGACCCATTATTGATTGTTTTATACAATGAAAACTTAATTGTCACGGCAACGGTAATACCCAAGAGTTTATCTTTCTAACAGTTTCTATTCGTTTTCAGGCGACAATATTACCCAAGAGTTTATCTTTCTAACAGTTTCTATTCGTTTTCAGGCGGATAAGGACAAGAAGGTAAAGAAGAAGAAGGCGAAGGAAGACGCGCCCGAAGAGGCCGCGCCCGCCGCGGCCGCGCCCGCGCCGTCCAGCGGCAGCGAGCGCCAGAGCTCGCGCGGCAGCCGCAAGGCCAAGCGCACCGGCTCCAATGTCTTCTCCATGTTCACGCAGAAGCAGGTCGCCGAGTTCAAGGAGGTGAGATCCACCGTTGTGAGCACGATCACAAGGGCATGCCCACAACGCTAATTAGGCTTGTGAACCTTAAGCCCTGATACTCTGAATTCACTAAAGTAAAGAAGTATATTAAAGATGGTGAATAAGTGGGCCTTTCTCAACACAATTGTACCATTTGTACCTAAATCATATCTGCTGTTGTGATAAAGTGTCCTAACGACATAGTAATGGCCTAAACATACTATAGTTTTCTTAAAGAACTCCTGTCGCTTTATTCAGTTTGAATAAGCAACAAGTGTAAGTAGGTCATACTCATAATATTTCCATGAACTGGATTGTAAGTAACGTCGGAGATGCGGCGCGTGCGCGTGTTTGTAAACACGGACCTCGTCGCCATTGTTCCGAATACCGGACAGATAGCCGTGACGTCATCGCCCTAATGCATCACAAAAATCCACCATACATCCTCCACTGTCGTAAATATTTAAGTGCTAAACGCGATCCTTGTTGTTGCAGGCCTTCCAGCTGATGGACCATGACAAAGATGGCATCATCGGCAAGAACGACCTGCGCGCCACCTTCGACTCCCTCGGCAGGCTGGCCTCCGAGAAGGAGCTGGACGAGATGGTGAACGAGGCCCCCGGCCCCATCAACTTCACGCAGCTGCTGACGCTATTCGGCGCCCGCATGTCCGGCGGCTCCGACGAGGACGACGTCGTCATCAACGCCTTCAAGACCTTCGACGAGGACGGCGTGATCGACTCCGAGCGTCTGCGACACGCGCTCATGACCTGGGGCGACAAGTTCAGCGCCGACGAGGTGGACGAGGCGTACGACCAGATGGACATCGACGACAAGGGCTTCATCAACACCACCGCGCTCATCACCATGCTCACCGCCAGCGGCGAGGAGGAGGAGGGCGGCGAGGCCGCGTAACGCGCGACACGCAGCCCAGAAGCGCCCGCCCGGCCGGTTCCACCACCACACTCGACCACACCTCGACGTGAACCGAATACATCATTTTATTTCTTTATGTAATAATTTATTGTTTCCATTTTTTTATTTATAAATAATGAAAATATAGTATTACTATTACCAACTCGTGTAGTACTGTCCCCGTCGGCGGAACCTGATCATTGTAAGAATACTATGTATTCAATTTTGTTGGAATAAATATTTAAAGCAAGTCTGACTGAAGTGAGATGTGCCGACACTCGGCCTTTTTTAAACACGATGTTGTCATTCACACTCCTCTCACACCCACACACCACAGCCTGGCTCGAGGCCGCAGCCCTGGTGCTCGTGCCACCAGCTACTACACAATGATCTGACGGATGACCCATATATGGTCTGATGAGGCCTTAGCACCACAGATAAATGCAAAAATAACATAACTCAAGTTAACAGACAATGGTGTTAAAGAACAGTTACTCTACTCAAACTATTTGTATGTGTCGGGTGCCATTTTCAGCTCATGTCGTTGGTGCTGATTACACCAACATCATAATAGATGCAAAGAAAATAAAGGAAAAATTATAAAACCTTCTCGGGTTACAGAAAATATATTTATAAACTGGATAACTCTACCCAAAGGGCTGACTGACCTAATAACTAAAAATAGTAGTACTTTTATTTAGTACTCTTAGCTAGGTCAAATAATTTTAGATTTAGAACGATACAACAACATAATCTGACCAAAGGAAAAAATAAAGAAAGACACAAACAAGCTGATGATGAAAGATACCCGACATAATTACATAACACGGACAAGCCCCTTTTAAATTTCTTTAGAATGAAGGAGTAAGTCCGGTAGTGCGACGAATATTCAGCAATGCACTATTTTCTAGCTAGAACTTGCTAAAACCAACTAGAACTCAATTATCTTTATTTTTATCAACAAGAATTTGCGTATTGTGTAGCCATTTACCATATAGGGGAGACTAATAATAAATAATCGTCTCAGGACTCATAAGCTAAAGCTGACCGCTCGCAGGTCCTACACCAAACATCATATCACTTCATAAGCAACAAAGTTAAAAAGCATAGGTAATTCAATATGCACTACTTATATATGCCATCGTATCCATCTTATACATGACATCATACGGTAAATGTGTTGTAATTAATAATTACTGTATGCATAAATACTGCAGCTCATAGAAAATATTACAGGTATTAAATAAACGCCGGAATTCAGGAAAACGATGTAATAATTATTATTTACTTAATGGCATAGGCTCTTTAGAGAATTTTTAAATAGAATCGTACTAAGTAAGAAATTAAAATATAAGAACATTATTTATTATAAATTACGAAAACAGTAGTTATTTATTTAGTTAAGACGTTTTTGCTTGAAAAGATAAATCGCTGTATAAAATGCAGTATGGCTTCGTGCTTAAGCCTGTCCTATACGAGAAGAAGTTCAAGCTGTCACTGTCAGTGGAGTGCAGTGTTGCCGGGCCTCCTATTTTTACAGGAAATCTCCTGGATTTAGGGTGTGTCTACTAACTATAAAAAATCTAAGATTCTTGTAATGTAAGGCAACTTTAAATTTAATTGTACTATCATCTTTGGCAGTATGTAAAATCCTAACATCTACGTCACAGTTTCTTTCTTATCTAATTAAACGAAGCAAAAGGAGAAAAGTAAACAAATTTAACATAATATTTTATCACTATAAGGAAATTGAATAGATTCCACGCCTCCGGCTTACGCGGCCGAGTCCTTATTCACATTTTCAGGACATATCTAAATATATAAAAGAAGAAACTGACTGATTGACTGACATATCAACGCACAGCCCAAGCCGCTGGTCCTAGAGAATCCAAATTTGGCACGTAGGATCCTTATAAGTTCTAGGGGTTCCAAAGTTTGTTTTGGAAAAAAACAATAGTTGACCATTTTCATGTGAAATTTCACAAGAGTATTTCTAACAATACATCATTAAACACGTGTTTGCGGATTTTGGAAAATTCAACCCCACAAGGGTGAAATGTGATGACAAAGTCCAAAATCCACAATGGTATTGTTTCTTCCACATATCGGTCTGCTAATTACAAAAACAATGACAATTATAAAATACAACGTGTGGACGTGAAATACCAACCTCCTGTTGGGGGTGGAATGGGGTTGAAATCTCAAATCACGCGCGTCGACAGATCTTTATATGGTCGGCGTGCTAGGGCCCCAAAGTTTCGACGCTAAACGCCGCAAATATGTAGCTACTTCCCAAAGTAATAAACTTGCGGCGTTTGAAGTCTTAATTTTAGTGCTTGGAGTATAGGACGGTGCCGGTAGGGTCCCAAACTAGCGGCCGGCCCATACTCCAAGTCGTCATGGGTCCTCTTGCCACCGTCTCTGGCTAGACCGGTCGGCTCCAAAACTGCACGCAGTTTGGCGCTGACAAGGGCCCTTCCAGCACTGCGGACACACGAGAGGCCGTGGCCCAGACTGTCCACCATGACGCGGCATTGACATGGATGTGAATGGTTTTTTGATGCCCCTAAACGTAAACTGGCTACTAAGCGGAAGGCGGTATTGTTTAAAAGAGTGCCATTATTGGGGGAAATTACCCTCAAAATGACCGCAGATCTGGACTTCGAATGAATTGCAAGTTGAAACAGTGGGAAAGCGTAGAATGAGTTCGCCATACTGCCTCTAAACTGCGTACTTTTCATCACTTCCCAGCTGTTTTGCGTCTGTGATATATTTACTACATCAAACACGTATGGTGTGCAACTGTGCATATACAAAACATACGGGTCTAACAGAGAACCTCTTTTTTGGAGACTGTTAAGTTACGTTTACCGTTATCTGCAATAACCTAAGAAACCTAAGAAAAAGGACATTTCCTTTGAATATCTTAGAATTAAATGAACAATTATGTAAATAAAATCACACAAGTCCAAAAAGGATGGAAATAATAAATATTTAGGTAATCTGATTAGTTTTTAGTTTAGTTTCAGCTGCGCAACTCGGACACTTTTATATTATTTTTTTTTTTAACAAAGTGATTATAATGTATAATAAAACGTTGCCTCCTGTTTTTTCGGACATATATCTACTATTTATTTCAGATTGGACCTGGCAACACTGGTGGTGTGGCAAGTCACTGTCATCGACATAGTTTGACATATTTTGACGCTGTTCTCGTTATTTATATGTATTTTTACGAAGCAAAAACTAGTCTTAACACAAAGCAGCAAAGTTCAAAATAGGGAACACGATACAGTGAAACTGTTTACCGTAGACGCCAGCCGCGAGCCGACAGTCAACAAGAATGACCCGAGAAGCGCAGGAGAACACGACGAAAACCTTCAAGTTTTCTTACCCGACATGCACGAACGAGGAGGTGCTGTTCCACCTGGAGTTGCCGGTGCGGATCCCGGGCGCGCGCGGCGCCGGCCGCGAGCTGGTGCAGCGCGCCGTGGCCATGTTCCACGTGCCCGTCTACCTCGAGGACGGTCGGTGCACACTCTTGCTTATTGGTTCAACATGCCAGTTTAAGTTTAGCTGGCGCGGTATTCATTATCCCTTTTCGTAGTTTTATTTAAACTGAGTGAGACCCTTGTTCGATGTTGACGCCCCTCAAATTACCAATTAAATGTAATGACAGTGCTGTAATCTCAAGATACTATGGATGTAGTTTTTAACATTTATTTTTTTATAGCCTGTGTTTGTGTCCCACTGCTGGGCAAAGGCCTCCCCTCTTTTTCTCCACTCAACCCTGTCACTTGTGTGATCCTGCCACTGTATGCAGAACGCATCCAAGTCATAGCTTGTTACCATTATTGAAATTTTATTTGTTATTGTTTTGTATTTTTCTGTTATTGTTATGGATGCTTGTAATCAATACAGGATAAAGTATGAAAAAAGACTAAGTACTTAATTTAATTCATATATCAGTTAATTGGTTCAATATAAAGTAAGAAGGTACAAAGGGTTGCAAGTTAGTTCATGTAATAATGGCTTCAAGTTGAACACATTATTTAAGTAAAAATTGTAATGGCCAATGTGCCAGAATAATATTTTGTTACTTGTGGTTTTTTGTGAAAGGGTAGGTATTGTCCCAATGTCACATGAAATCTTGTAAGATTATCAATAGATATTTATATATCAGAGATATTCTTAAGATACCTTTGTGGTTCAACTCTGTACGGAGTCAATTGCATTGTAGCACCACATGAGTAGCTGTATTTTTTTCATGCACCTTCAGAACTACCTATTCTAAACAGCCGCAGTATTAATGGTCAGGAATAGAGATGTCAATGAATATGGACAACCAAATGCAAACCTTCTTCCTTTTCTTCATGTTAATATTAGGTTGTATGCAATATATTTTTTCTCATATCTTTGACAATATTTTTCATTATTGTGATCTGATAAACCCGTTTATATTTGCTACATAAGTTCTTTTTGTTTACATCGGTAACACTCAATGACATACAATACAACATCAAAAGAGTACATAATAGTACAGGAGTTGTACGAAAATTTGTAGGCGAGGGTCAAAATAATTCCCACAGAAGCGGCGTTTGTTTTTTTTAGTTATTTGTGTGCATCTATTTAACATACTAAAAATATAGAAAAATACATGTGTGCAAAATGTGATTTTTCATACGGCAAAGATTTGAAAAACTGAGAATTCTCCATATAAAACTCATATTTTGTGTGGTCTGAAATTACAGGAAATTACACACTTAAAACTACAATGAGGTTAATTTTATAATATAAACGTAAATAACAAAGTGGTGAATAAAAAAAAAAACATTTTCAAGCAAAAATTTTTTTTTCTTTATATTGAAAATTAAACTTTACCTGTATAGACTATACACATCAATATACGTTATAAAAATAATAGCATGTTTAAAACATGAATATTTCTAATTATACTTATATTATACAAAACATATAGGCTGTATTTTAATTAGCACGAGAAAATATAGACCTCACCCATAGACTGCCACATGGAGCAATCTTCAACATAATGTAAACACTGCTACCAGCGTTAGTTTAATAGCGTTTGTGGATGTCCGATATTACGCTTTCCTAGACGTAGTCGCCACGAAGATTTTTCTGTCTTAACGGCCATCGACTCTCCGAGCAATATATGTGTGAAAAATGCGTTCTTTTGCCCCACAAAAATTGTATCTTCGAAAATTCATAAAATTTATTAAAAATCGTGTGTGGCATCGAATTACAGGAAAATTAATGGTAAAAAAAGGTTATGACGTTAATTTCTAAAATTAAAATTAAATAACCAGATGGTAGAAGATTAAAAATAAGCTTGTGCAGTGTTCAATATGTTATATCATCATCAAAATTTAAGAATGTTGGTGGAGTCTACTTTTCCCTCTGCTAGCCTTATAACAACAGCCTTCTTCTTTACGTGTCTGAGATATGCATATCTTGGCCTTCCTCGGTCTGTCATCCTCTCGATCTTGGTCTCCAAAATTTTAAAATAAAAGGTCTTATACCTCATCAGATGCCCTATCTATGTCTCACCTTTTATCTGTAATAAACAAATTTTGCAAGACGTCTCCATTAGTCATGATTTCTGTCCAGCATTTGTTATGAGGTTTTTGGTAATAACAAAATTATTGTATTACTGTTAATTTTAAGGCTGAATCTATCAAAGATTTCATCATTTTTAAAGTGTCTGCTGTAACTTGTTACTATTCTCTGCAAATGGCGCAATGTAGTCTGCTAATCTTGTCAATTAAATTAAATTTCACAATTAACGTGTTCTTCATATTTAAACTTATATGCTGTTTTAGAATAGGAATTCCGCCATCTTCTGCAGCTTTGCCATTTGGAATATTCGACATGGCTTTCAAAAACTCTTCTTCAAGTATTATTTTCCAATCTATTACCTATTTTACTAACTATGTATACCTATCTTACTACCTATTCTATCATCTCTAGTCTATTAGCTGTTCATCTTCCATATCCTCTTCATCGAACTCGACAGGACTTATAAAGTTCTTCCATGTATCTTTTCCAATTGTTTAATGTTATTTGTAAATCTAATAATCTTAAATCACAGAGCAATAGAGAACATTTAAAACATTCTATGCCATATGTCGATAATATCTGCCACTACAACATTACTCATTTGTATACGGTTTACGAGAGTATCGACCATATTTACTATTACTATATTAATTAAAAATTCTAGTGTAGGGCTCAATTGACATATTGAGTAGTTGTTTTTTTCCAACCCTCCTTCAAAGGCTTTCTCATAGTCCACAAGCGCCAAGCATAGTGGCTGATTACATCGTGGTTCGATCGAGACATTAGCTGTACTTCTATTTCTTCAGCGATCACCGATATTCAGAACCAAGAGCTCTGAGCCAATCCACCCGCACCGAGGTGTAAGACAGGAAGATGTCATTCTCCGAACCTGTTTGCTGCACTGGACGATGCCTTTAAGGTACTGGATCAATGTTAATTGCGAACACCTCACTCACCTTCGGTTCCTAGACTATGTCATTTTCATGTGTGAGCACTTCAGGACCTTAGTAGAGTTTCAGAACAGATAGGGCTGAAAGTTAACATAATAGAAGCATCAAATATGTCCTTGTCGCCATGTATACGATATCGGTTGGGAACGTTGCTGTCGAAGTTGTTGACGAATATTTGTATCTGGGACATGTAGTCCAGTTAAGCGAATTAAACTTCGTAAAGGCAATATCAAACTCGGCTGTGGAGCATTAAGGAAGACTGACCGTGAAGGTAGCGCGCACTGGAAAGACCTATCGCTCGGACTATCGCCACGTAGATGCAGTTCAATGATGTTCCGTAAAAAAAAAACAGGAAAACCGCCATGGCTCGTAGAATTGCACTGTTGAAGTGGCAGTGGTAGTCGATGGCCGTTAGGACAGAAAAGTCCTAGTATAGTGGCGACTACATCTAGGAAAGCGCAATATCGGACATCCACAAACGCTAAACTAACGCTGGTAGTCAGTGTCCGCAGTATGTTGAAGATTGCTCCATGTGGCGGTCTATGGAGGAGCTGTATATTTTGTCGTGTTAATTAAAAGTCTATTTTTTGTATTATTTAAGTATAATAGGAAATATTCATGTACGAGTATTAAACATGCTTTTCTTTTTGTCACGTATATTGATGTGTATATAGTCTATATACGAGTAGTTTAATTTTATCAAATTATCAAATTTAACAAAAAAAAATTTTTTTGCTTGAAAAATCTTTTTTTTTTAGTCACCACTTTTTAATTTACGTTTATTTTATAAGATTAACCTTATAAACTTTTTGTGTGTAATTTCCGGTACATAATTGAAGACCATACAATATTTGGGTTTTTCTGGGAGAATTTGAATTTTTTAAATCCTTTGACGTGTGGAAAATCGCATTTTGCACACATATATTTTTCTATATTTTTAGTATGTCAAAAAGATACACACAAAGAACTAAAAACACCAAACTCCGGTTCTGTGGCAATTATTTTGACCCCAAACGCTATATCTCCTCTACTATAACGGGTGATAACAAAAAAATGAGAATACATTTTATAGGTGTTTACAAGAAACTCTTGTGATGTTATTAAAATTGGTTATAATTGTCGAATATATACAAGAATAATGTGTTCAAAAATATTAATTAACCGTGGCATAGGGTCCATGCTCAGCTGTCTGTAGAAGCCGGGACATGATGTTGGTGCAAGACCGCTGGACGGCAGTTTTGTCCATTTTACGAACACATGTCCTTATTTTTTTAATTAGTTGGGCATAATTTTTAGCTCTCCAATTGATTTTATATACCAAATTGTTCAAATTACCGAAAAAATCTTCTATCTGACGACATTGAGGAAGATTTGTAGGTTTACGCTTTTTTGGTACAAATGGCAGCAAATCTGCATTATTTGCCTCTAGGAAGTGTATCGTTTTTTTCTTATAGTGCGATGATGTTTATCGGGCCAAAAAACATATTCCCCATCTGAGGGATGTTAACGAATAAAAGGCACCAACATTTTATCAGACACTTACTCTCATAACATAAATTTTTTGATTGACTGCTAAACCGCTTGGCTTGAACCATAGTCTTGATCTTGATATACCTTTTTCAGAAATGGTGAGATAGAGCATAACTTTCTGCTCAAACTTACGCCTGTACTTATGCTTATGTCCTCTGGTGTATTAGAAACATCGCTAGTATAACACAGGTCATTTCCAGGAATATGGGTTTTACTTACTCGTAAAGTAAAATAACTTTCATCCTCTAAAATAAACGATTTTCCTTTATAATTTCGCATCATCCAACGACATTGTGACATTACCCTCGATTTTTGGTCGTCAGTGTATTCTGGTGCTCTTACCTTCTTTCTGCATTTCAGACATTTTTTTTTTTAACGATTTACAAATGTACAGTTGAGTGCATTTGAATTTTTTTTCGGCATCTCGTTGGCTTAAGGAAATGTTGTCGTTAAAATTACTGTGGAGTAACTTCAACGCCCTCTTTGGTCTTAATCTTCGCTGGTCGACCGCTGCCACCCTTTCGAGGTACCGTCAAGGATGCTAGAATTCTATAAATGGTAGAAATTTGCACATTTTCCTTGCTGAAATGGTCCACTGTGAACTTTTTACCGAAATTAATGTTGGAATTACTCGTATAAAAATGTACAAGGCGTTGTCTCAAAGCTTCTAGCTTAGTGGCCACCGTTGACAAACTAATCATTTGTCAAAAAAAACAAATGAAGATTATGATACACAAAAGATGTTGCAACAACTTCTAGAACAAACTTTTTTTTCAATAAACACAGTATTAATTTTAGAGCTACAAAAACGCATTCTCAATTTTTTGTTATCACCCGTTATTCATTGCCAGTAAATGAAATTAATTCCATTGAAAATCTGTAACATGGTGAGGGTCAAATAGAAAATATTGATTATGATTTTCTGACATACCCCACCAGAGCCAGACATTGCTACCATTCTCAGCAGAAGCCTATAGCCTCCAGGTGGTATGCGGACAATGTTTAGCCCTTTTTTTCAGGAATTTTCCATGTCAGCCCTGTCTTGGATAAGTGGTAATAAAATTATGTTTTAAAATAAAATTAAGTTAGAGATCATTAACAAGTAATGGATCAGATCCATTACTTGTTAATGATCCATTCAAAACATCTGATGATCGGTGACATCAGATTATACAATGAAATATATAACTTTTTAGATTGAAATTGAAATTATGACATTTGTTTGATGCTAGTTCCTTATGTGCCTTCCTTATCTGTATAGTCTCCTTTTTTATTTAAATTATTTAGTGAGCAATTTTGGTGAAGGATCAAAGATAAGTTTGGGAGTATCTGTTGTAACTGAAGGAAACATCATCAACTTGTAGAGCTGAATGAGAAGCTGGCGCAGTTCATAGCCGAGGAGAGCAAGAAGTACCACGACGAGCGAGACGCACGGCTGCTGCCGGCGCTGCGGGGCGGCGGGGAGGGCGCGGAGGGGGCGGAGGGCGCGGTCCGGCGCGGGGAGCGGCGGTTCAGGGAGCACGTGCGCGAGTACGCCGAGCACAAGGACACCTCCGACGAGGAGGTACGAGCTGATCAGCTGATGGACATAATTACATCGAAAAAGTATTTGTACTTATACCCGAGGATAGAGAAGGTTTCAGTTGGAAGGCGGTCAAATACTGTTTGAGAAGCTTGCATATTTTTTTATTTATCTAGTCGGGCTATTAATTAACCAGCTTATTGATAAACATATAACAAACTTATATTAGTTAATTTATACAGTATCTAGACACGCGGTAGCGTGTCAAGCCAAGTTCAAGCGAATTAACTATAACTAACGTAGATTTGACAGACCGTTATGACTAAGTGGGTAAATATTTATTGGAAATAAATGCTAATTTTTCTAGCAATAATGAATATTTCCTCGACCATTCCTACGCTAAATATACGTTAAGGTGTCGTGGGCGACGTCGGCTGACCTGCCTACCACGCCACTGACACCTAGTCGTTATGACGGTAGTAGTAGTGGTTATATGACCTGATAATTAACATGTTGGCTAAGTAAAGTGCATGTGGCAGGTGTTCGCGGCCATGTACCACAAGCTGGTGCACTCGCCGGCGCTGGAGGCCGTGCTGCGCGCCGAGGCGGAGTACGCGGCCGACGCGCGCGCCGCCGCCGCCGCGCGCGACGCCGACGTGGCGCAGCTCACGCGCAGGTGCGTCCCCTCCGGCGCCAAGCGGCCGAGCTCACAGACCTTATAGAAAAAGAGTAGAAGTCGCGCTACACTTCGTAGCGTTGTATTTTTGTGCGACTTCACGCTCGTTTGCACTTCGTTGCTCATAATGCCGTTCCTGTCTAGTTTGTGTTACATGTCACAGTCGTTTTCAATTGTAAACTCGCGCACAAATAATTGCACCTCCGACTGTGTACAGACAAACGGAGGAGATGGAGGAGGCGCTCCGCAACCTGAACGTGACGACGAGCGAGGCGGAGATCAACGCGCTGGCGGCGCGGCAGCTCGAGGAGCAGGCGCTGGCGGCGGCGCGCTGGGGCTCGCAGCTGGACGCGCCGCCGCCCGCGCAGCGCGCCGCGCACCGCGACCTGCTGGCGCGCGCGCTGCAGCAGCAGGCGCCGCCGCCGTGAGTGCCAGGCACACAGACGCACGCTACGTCACACCGCTAGTTCTATGACACCATAAAAAAAAATGAATAAGATGACACTTGCGTATGTTTTGATCAAATACTATCAAATACTGGTCACTTCTAGAGTGAGAATTGTCAGAAAGTGTGTTTAGGATCCAGACATTCTCATGTATTTTACTTTAATCTACTTTCCTTTGTCTCCGTTTCTGTTTAAAACAGTGCGCACTATCTGAAGAGGTTTCATGCTATGTATTATATAAAATTCATAAACTTGGCTTGTCACGTCACACCTTTAAATTAGCATAATCCAGATACCGCCAATCAGTTCCACGGAGAACTGTCTCCCATGCGATGTCCACAAATACAATTCCTGAGATAGCGTCAAGATACCTTAGCCAGTCTAGTATCCCTCCCATTGTTCACCCAACGCCCGGGCTGACGGTCGGTCGCGGTGCAGGTCGTCCCCGCTGTCGCCGCTGCCGCAGCCGGCGCCGGCGCGGCGGCCGGACGCGGCGCCGGGCGGCCGGCCCGACATGGAGGAGAGCTTCACCATCCACCTCGGCTCGCAGCTCAAGCAGACGCACAACATCCGCATCGTCGCCATGGACGTGGACGAGCTGTTCGACACCTCGGGCGACAGGTACGGTCTACAAGAAACACATACGATTAGGTATTCCTGTGCTGTGTTGCTATGAGCTTGTTCAGTGTTTTTGGGTCGAATTTTCTCGAATTTTAATTGACCCGTAGTAACGTCAACCCGTAACTGTCAGCCAAGTCCACAAATCGGCCAGCCGGTTGTGTGATTTGTCAGATTTTACTGCCCAAACTATTGTTAGTCACTCATCTAATTTTTGACCCATGTACGATTTCGCACATAAGACAATATTTTGATTATCATTATCACACCCCAAATTAGACGAGTGGTCTGTGGGGAGAACGGCGACACCGGGAACTGTGAACATCAATAAGTATTGTCTGTTATGTCCCGCGCCGGCGCAGCTCGTGGGCCGGCGCGCGGCTGCAGACGGCGCTGGCGCTGTACTCCGGCGAGCTGAGCGGCGCCGTGCTGCCCGGCGCCGCCTGGCGCCCGCCCGCCGCGCTGCTGGCCGCGGCCCGCGCCGCGCCCGACCACCACTTCCCGCCGCTCGACGAGCAGCTGCGCCGCGTGGCCGAGCACGCCGCGGGCCCCGTGAGTGTAGTATCATACCCGGCGCCGCCCGCCGCGCTGCTGGCCGCGGCCCGCGCCGCGCCCGACCACCACTTCCCGCCGCTCGACGAGCAGCTGCGCCGCGTGGCCGAGCACGCCGCGGGCCCCGTGAGTGTAGTATCATACCCGGCGCCGCCCGCCGCGCTGCTGGCCGCGGCCCGCGCCGCGCCCGACCACCACTTCCCGCCGCTCGACGAGCAGCTGCGCCGCGTGGCCGAGCACGCCGCGGGCCCCGTGAGTGTAGTATCATACCCGGCGTTGCCGCTGTACACGGGCGAGCTGAGCGGTGCCGGGCAGATCGTTTCATATGGATGCCCTGCAGCTGACTGTCTCAAGCTGGCCACTTCTCGTGTTAAGATTGGTATAATCCTCGGGTGGGTGGATTAAATATTGACCGAACGGTAATATGTCAGCCTAGTACGCAATGTTAAACGCCAAATTGTACATATAACATTTTTAGTTATCATTCAAATTGTCACTAGATCGAGAAGCGCAACGCGGCGCGGCACGAGCGCAGCGTGGCGGAGGCGGCGGCGGTGGCGGGTGGTGGTGGTGGCGGGACCGGGAGCGGCGCGGCGGCGGCGCGGGCGCGGCGCGGGCCCGGCACGGGGGACGTGTTCGTGTCGCGGCACAGCAACCTGCCCGACGCGCACGTCGTGTTCCACCTCGTCATCGATGACGACACCAGGGACAGCGGTGCGCGCCGACACTTCACACTACCGACACCTCACCCTCACCCCTCAATCACACTACCGCGATACCAATTTTAGAGGGAGGGCGCAAATGTTATTACGAAATTAATCTAGTCACCTATAGGAAATAATCGAATACCTACGAATAAAAACTAATGTTTTGTTTGTAAAATCGGATCCTTGTAAAATTTTAAGGCGCAGGGTGGATAAACCCCCCACAAGGTGAGCGACGATCGCAGGAACCCACTGGACGCGGGTGGCGTAAAACCGATCATTGTGGATCGCACTGAGGGAGGCCTATGTCCAGCAGTGAACGTCCTTCGGCCGATATGATGATTTACAATTCCCTAACCGCCCTATAATTAAAGCTTGCCAAAATAATCGCTGATCCGATAAAAAATCGAATATGAGTGATGACGATACGTAATAGTACATTGTGCAACGAGGATGGTAAGTAAGGTATAGTAAACGCGAGTCTATTAGAAGCCCGACGACGAAGTTGGAGGGCTTTTAATGACTCAAGTTTGTTATACACTTGCCACCCGTGGTACATACAATGTTTTTCATCACATTTGCGAGGAAATAAAATAAATTCGTTGGTGAAATATTAGTTACTAGTGTAGTTTTACCTATCAGACCGCATCCACTATAAAAGATTGTCAACAATGTCAAATTTGTTCAATGTCTTCCACAGATAATGTTAACAACTGCGTTTTGTTTTCGAAGTTGATAGATCATCCTGCCAAATAGTATCAATTATCAAAATCAAATAGAAAACAACTATTTTTAATAAATACTATACATTAAATTGCAGTCAAATTTAATATAAAGATATGTTTTATACATATTAAAAGTTGGTTGTAGCAAACTTTTGAAGATATGAAATACACCTTGGCTGTTTAGAAACATCCTCAGTCCAAGTGAAGTATAGGTTCTGTATATTTTTAAAACTAAACTTAACAGCCTGTGTGAGCTAAATCGGCTATAACTTATCTGTACTCTCGCAAGTAACAACGCCATTGACGAGCAAGTGTGATGAAAAAAAATTAACATTACGTAGTGCCTAACTTGTACACATTTAGTGTCATGTCCCCTTTGTAAGTCCCGACGTTTACAGGGGAGATGACCTCCCGGCACCCCGCCATCTTGGGCCTGCGCTCCGTGCTGCAGGGCGCCAGCAACAACGACGTCACCAGTCTGGCGCTGCCGCTGCTCCTGCGGCACGAACTTACGGAGGTCAGTACTACGAAATACATTATATGCATTACAGCATATGAACATAGACACTATTTTTTTTTTATATATTCACAAGGTTTGTTGTGGCAGCTTAGGATTCCCTTTAAACTTTCGTGATTCTTTCTAACATTAGTGCTTGAAAATGTTCTCCGAAACATATTTGTCGCGCATGGATGAAGCCGTATGTTTGATAAAAAGCTTTATGACACAATTGTCAAGTGATAAATAAAGACAAAACTTAGTTTAACTAAAGTAGGTTTGAAAGGTTTACGAATAAGTGGGTACGACTATAGCTGTTTTTCGGTAGGAGATGACAGCGGCGTGGGTGGCGCGGCGCGCGGAGCTGGTGCTGAAGTGCGTGAAGGGCTTCATGCTGGAAGCGGCCGGCGGCGGCGGAGCCCAGCTCAAGACCCTGACGCTGTACGTGCCTAGGAACTTGTCGCCGCCCGTGTTCTCCGCCCTGCGGGCGCTGTTGCCTGCGGTCTTCAGGATATCTACCCCACTGAAGATCAAACCGCGCGAGTAGACCGGTCACAATTGGTGTCGTGACCAGGATCGTAAAGAATGAAACTAGTGTTATATAACTGTGAAGTTTCGTGCTTGAAGTAACCGGCGGTTGAAATGTACAGCTCCTACATGCCACCGGGAATCATTTTGTAACTTAAGAACCGACACTGAAGATTATTTCGGTTGTTTGTAAATAAATAAACATAGATATTTATTAACCAAAATTATTGATTATATAAATTAAAGGATTTTCAATGACTCCGACACTAAAGCTGTTTGTTAGAAGTCAGAAAAGTTACTAAATATGAACTTAATATTAAAGATGATATTAAATATAAAGTTCAAATGAGATCTCAACTGAATATAACAAAAGTTGAAGACTCAAAACGTCTAGCGAACTTAGTCCGGATTCGAGGAACAATTATGTATATTAATTAGCCTTTTAGGGTAGGAAAGTTAATTTACAATTACTATTATTCTTTATAAGGTTCATAATTGATTATTGAAAATTAATTCTAGGTATGCATAGTATATTCTACTAGCGATTTACGTGAATATTATTATTGTTTCTTTACATATACCACTAGAAATATAGTCGCGCGACGTATTGTAATTGGTGCCGTGACCATGACTTTGGCAAAGTCTATGTTGTCTATATAGGCTCGGTTCGTAATCGCTTACTTACCTCAGTAAAACAGAAAAATGCTGGGATCGGCTACTCGTTTACCACGCAGACTGCGCCACGGAAAGTTTGAAGTGTAGAGCCTAACCGTACCACAAAAATAATTAGTGTGGCCAGGGTCAATTTATCGTCTAACGTCTAGGGTGACGGCGCCAGTAATGGACAAGGAACCAATCATGAACATTAGTGCTTATATAAAAGGAGTCAAGTGTTGTTCATTTGTTGGTACATATTTATAACATTATGTTTTTGAATTAAGAACAAAGCGTCCATCATTGGTGCCTGTCAGCTTAAAGTGTCCAACATTGGTGCCATCTCCCTATAATATGGATCATTATCAAATAAAAATGCTCACACAAACTCTCTACATTTATTCTGTATTCCAAAGTACAATATTCATTTTTCAACATTCGAATATTTCCACAATATGTGTATCTAATAATTAAAATAATCAATATAATATATCTAATAAAAGTGATTTGGTTAGACCTCAGTTTGTTCCCTTCAATGAACCTACATACCGTATACATAGGCAATCAGTACTGTCGCTTACTTAAGATAAAATGTCCGTTAACCTTGTCGACGCCATGTCAAACGCCACGTCACCGAAATGTCAAAACAGTTGAATTTTACGCATGTGCAGTAGGTCTATTTTGCTCTGTGGTCTGTTAACGCCAACGCCAGGGGGACTGACCAATATCAGTCGTTGGCGTTGGATCTGCGGTGCAGATATATGACTCTTTGGCGTCGAAAAGGTTAAGCCGCCTTTAGACATGGCTAAGTTTAAACTGCATGAAACAGACAAGTCCTGTGTAAAGTCTGCCTGCATGTAAACTGACTTTACTCTTATTTTACGACAAATATTGTTCATGCCGTTATACGAAGCCATATCCATTAAAGTTGGCTTTATATTTGTCTACTAAAACTAAGTTAAAGTATACAGTCCGGCTCCAACATCAAGTAGCATGTATTCTCTAATGACATGGTCAAGTCAAGTCGAAGCGCATTACAATCTATTATATATCTAAATATACCTCCTTGCAAAGAAATCGGTCAGTTTTACCTTTTTACAGGAAATAATTATTATGACAAAAAAGCGGGTATTACAAACTTCTACCCCAGCATTACGTTACCAAAAGATACATCTTGCGTCGAGTTTTAAGACATCTTACTTATTATACTTTGTTATTTCGTGTTAAGAACTAAGCGATCTTGAAAAATATCGTAATAAACTGACCCATTTCTTTACACGAGACCGCAGTCACAACTGCGCACTATCACTACGTAGGAAGCGTACATTGGAGAGCGTGCGTAGCTACTACAATAAAATTGTACTTATAAAACGTAAATTCAAACCAACACGTAACACGCACCGTCACAGCATCCGGCCCGGTGTGGGTTTGACGTAAATGGCTCCATCCTTGAAGTTAAATTATTTTACTCTATCCATGTAAATTCGGTACGAGAAATAGTTTAGTTAAATCCCGAGACTTGGCGCGTCCAATTGGTTTTAGAAATCGTTGTATGTTCAAGTAACACAAATACAGAAAATCCTACGAAAGTAGCGTTATGGACAGTCAAAAGTACTATGTACTCGTATTCATTTAGTTTCCTACTTGAATCTATTTAACTGTCCAACACTTGAACTTACAACAATTTGTAAAAACACCCATGTACGTACAGTCAGCGTCAATTAGCAACAAAAGTATCCAAATATATCAGTACCGATATTTATTTGTAGCGGAGTGAGAATTTGCTATTTATTTAGTGTTTATGACGCTGACGAACGAACCAACGAAACCTATCAGAAAAGTTTCGCCGTGACATAAGTTGCAATGTTCTAGTCACGATATTTTCGAGTATGTCATGTCATAATTCATAAACTTGATATGTCCGATACTACTGGCAACTGTAGTGCGACTTATAACTAAATCAATTCCATTTTGCTCGGCCGGTCCGTAATCTTACAAAATAAATAAGATAAAACATTATTCAGTTAATCGATATTATTTAAAACGATCTTCTAAAATTATCAGCGACCTCTGTGCACCTGAAAGTAAGAAATAATTATTGTTAATTTAAGTTGTAATATTTAAGAGTGTAATTACAATATTAAGATAAATGAAAGTACTTTGCCGTGCGATGCCGGCTGACTAGAATAGCATTTGATGTTTTTGTCAGATATTATTTGATAATCAACACTTTTATATTATTAGAGTAAACCGCTACAATGATATATTTCTAGCGTAAGAAATTAGTTCCAATGAAATTCCGAAACATGGCACGTGATCATATATTTGTCAGGCTTTGGTTTTACGAGATTTGCTCTCCCTCGCGCGGCGCTGGTGGCGACCTCTCGTGCGAGCACAATGCAGAAGTGTCCGCGCGTACGTACCCTCGTGTAGTTTGTACTGGCGGCGGCGGCGGCGGCGGCGGCGGCGGCGCTACCGGCGGCGGCGGGCCGGCGCGGCGGCGGCTGGAATACAAACAGACACGCTTTATTACGCAATTACGGGATGTCAAGCGGTTCACTTGAATGAATGCTCCGTTGGTCACTGGGTTCAACGCTTCTTAATTCTTTTATTTCCTGTTCACGCTACTTAGCTAGCATGCCATAGACATGAACATTCACCACTCTTTTCTGGCAATATGGCGTCGCATGAAGTCAGGACATCTAGTCGTGTCTGAGAATAAATTTAGTTTGTGATCATCCGAGTGAATCTCTCTGTTAATTTTTGGTTCATTTGGAGTGGGAATGAATGATGCAAAATGCCAACATCCAATATTGTTGGATCGATTCACTAGTAAATCACTTGGCACTTTTGTTTCACTTCGTGTGACGTGTGGCTTCAAGTGAAAGATACAAAATGAACCAAAATTAGCCGTCTGGTATCACCTTATTCAATGCATGATCTTTCAACGTGATCTTTGATCTTCACATACTTCGAAGATTATTATAAGGAACATAATGTCAACATTGTAGTGCATGTTTGAGTAAATATTGTTATATTATTTTGTCAAACATGCAGACAACCTCTTTTTATAACTGCCATTCCACATAAATTTGTGACACAGCATCATGGAGATTGGCCATTATAAAAAGGGCTTAAGTTGGGTTGTCGGCCTCGTAACAATCCTACGTATACTCGGCCGGCACCCCTCACTACCCGGCCCCTGTAGTGATGTACTCAAACGCGACTCACGAGCGGCACGCGCGGCGCGGGCGGCGCGGGGCTTCTTGGGCGACGGCTCCTTGTGCTTGTCTGCAACAAACGCAATACATGACTCCGTGTGCGGACACTCCCGACATCTAATACCTTATCTCGCCGTAATAGGTTCACACTCTTGACCCTCATGATGCCTCGTGTACAATAGTATGTACATGCTGTAATGGAAACTTATCTACCAGAAACCCTCTATGATGTGTTCAAAAACAGCAAATAACGACCCGTATAAAAGAACACTATTTTGTTACAATTACAACGCATTTCTTATCTGTGTAATGTTACTAAACTTCATTTATTAGCAAAATCGATACAATAATGATATTGATAAAATATATTTAAATTTCGAACTTCTATAAAACAAAACAACGTGTTAGTTACTATGATAATTATTAATTACTCACACTACTGATGTAAATAGATTCAAATTTCTATACTAAAAAAATGTGATGGGGGCATTAGTTTTTGATAACATATATGTTTACATTTTTCTTTGTTGTCGAAACGCGTAAGCAACCTCACGTCAAATTCGTAGACAGCATGGACATCGAATTTCTAATGAAGTGTATCACGTGTTTGGATTACATGATATGATAATAGTTCAACCCTTTTACGGGCATAAAGGTATCAAAAATTACGCAAAACTGAACCCAATTACTTTGAAATAAAGTTCAAATAATGGTGTGAAATATATTCCCTACGCCTTACAAAGGCTTAAATAGACTTTTGGTGTTATCGACCTTAGTATAAGATGTAATTAGATTAAGTTCAATATTTTTCACCAAAAAAACGTTTTTCATTTCATTTCATTTCATTTCATTTCATAGATACGTGGTGTACGCACCGACTGCGTCGTTCTTCCTCTTGCGGCCGCGCGGCGGGCTGGGCGCCGGCTCCACTATCGTCACCTGGGGACACGTTCAGTTCATTAAGGCTACTGTACTAAGCCTATTATAGAAATGAATTTTCAAAAAATGCCACTGTGATTTAATTTAATCTTTATTGCACATAACAAAACTTATTATTTGTACAAAAGGGGAAGTTAATGCCGTAGGACAAAACAGAAACGATTGTAGGCGGTACTTGTAAAAACAAGTCTATTGAAGTTGAGATCTATTCATTATTTGCTTACTGAATGCATTCATCTCTCAACGCTCACGTCTTTTTCGTAACACGCAAAGTGAACCATCCTCGAGTGTACGAAGATTCATTTTAAGAGCTAGTAGCTCTTGTAAGGTAGATAACTTAACATTGAACATACCTTCTTTCCTTTGGGTTTGGCAGCTTGTTGCGGGGCAGCATCCTCCCCGGCCCTCCGCGGCGGCGGGGTCTTGGTCTTCACTACTGCAGCAGCAGTGGCGCTGCGACCTCGCTTCGCCGCCGGCTCCTCCACCTGTTTGGCGGCAGTCCTGCGTCCTTTCTTAGCATCTGGACTCACTTTTTGTTTAGGGTCAGCTTTTGGACTCGCAGCCGCTTTGCGACTCTTCTTAGGGGTCGCTTTGGCGCTCTTCGCTTCAGGTGTCGCGGGGCTCTTGCGTCCCCTTCTTTTGGGCTCCGGCGTGGCTGGGATTTCAGTCTTTCCTTTAGGCTTCGCCTTTTCATCTTTCTTGGTAATTCTGGATGCACGTGCTCCCTTAGGCTCAGGGGTAGCTTTTCCTTTTTTCAGTGGAGCAGCTTGTTTAGGGGAGGCGGCTTGGCCTCTGCGACCTTTTTGAGCTTGAACAGGGGCGTCGCCGGCGGCGGGGTTCTTTTTCACCGCTTTCTTTGGGGATTGAGCTTTAGTTTCGTTTCTAGCTGATCGTTTAGCCCTGGTAGCTGGCTGCGGCTTGAGGACCGGCGACGGTTTAGGTAGCACGAGACTCACCCGCGCGGCCTTCTTGGCGGGCGAGGCGGCCGCCGCTTGCTTGCGACTGCGTTTTTCGACTGGGGCGGCTGGCGCTGCCTTCTTTGCTCTCGATTTAGTCACAGGAGATTTGGTAATGGGACTCTTAGAGACCTTCTTAGCGGCCCTGGTGGGCTTCGGGCTGACAGGCGCGACGACTACGCGGGGTTTTTTGACGACGACAGTCGGGTTTTTCGCTGCCACTTTCTTAGGTGAAGCCGATCTTTCAGGAATCACTTTCTTCGACCTCGTTGCCTTTTTCGGTGTCGGCGATTTTTTGGGGGAAGGTTTCGGCGCGACTGCTTGTTTAGCTCTAGTCGCAGCTTGGGGCGCCCGTGACTTTCTAGAAGTCGCTGTTTTCTCCGGCGTAGTGGGTTTCTTGGCCCTGGTCGCTTTGGCAATGGCCTTCTTGGGTGACGGTGATGGAACCTTTTTACCTCTAGATTTTTTAGGAGTAATTTTCTTAGGTGCCACGACCTTCTTCGCTCGTGTTGTCTTCTTGGGCGTCGGGGTTTTCTTAGGCGTTGCCGCTTTAGAAACGAGCGTCTTGGGTTCGGCAGCTTTCTTAGGAGTTTGTTCTTCGACAGATGCGGGGGCTTTCTTTATAGCTTTGGATTTCTTCGGGGTAGGTTTCTTGTGAGGACTTGCTGTTTTGCCACGGCGCGTAGCTCGTCGGCTGCTAGCGGCCGCCTGCGCCTGGACCGCGCGAGTTTTTTTTGGCGAAACTTTTACACTGTCACTCTTTTGAACAACTTCATGTTTAGGTGACTGGACTGGTTTTGACGTTTTTGGTGAATCGTGGACGACCGTTGGCGATCTGTAAAGTTATGATTATGGTATGGTAACTAATTAACAGTGATCGGATGTAGAATGCAATTTCCCGGGGATTTAGTCCGATATCTGAACATGGATATGACTCACAATCCCACGATTTTTTTGTTACCTACTTTTATAAATGAAAAGATTTAAGAATGCTGGTGGCCGAGCTGTGAGAGCGTGCGACTTGCAATCCAGAGGTCGCAGGTTCGACCCTTGGTTTTACCAATGAGTTTTTCGGAAGTTATGTACAGTTGCCATCAGATACATCGGAGCTGGGAAGGTGGTCACAAATATCAGAACATGCACATCGCTTTGACAAGACAGTCGTTGTTCAGATATTATTGACCGCCTCCATACCTCCGATATATCTGATGGCGACTGTACGAAATATCATTTGATATTTACCAGTCGCTTTTCGGTGAATAAAAACATTGTGAGGAAACCGGACTAATCCCAAGGCCAATGCCGGGACAACGCGAAGAAGACGATGATCTACTTTCATAAAAAAAACTCAAATAACTACAAAAGGTGTCAGTCGTTTATTTATACATTTCATTCGTTTATAAACCTTTTGCTTAAGTTATTTCACATGTATTTTATATATATGTGTAAATGAAATAACCTACTATAGATAGAAAACATTTTTATTTTGTTTATATACCTTAATAACCTAACTCTCGACAAAAGGGAACAGTAATCAATTTTCCCAAAATCCCGCGAAATCCCGAGTCGTATCCACGTTAAGTACAACGTAACTATTAAGGTCGTTCACCCCAAATTGCACCTTCGATCTGTTCTCACAACTGGACTGTACATTTTACGTTCTTAAATTTTACGCATATTATTAGTCGTCGTAACGAAAATTAAATGTGAAATAAGCAAAATTAAACGGATTCTAATAAAGTGAGGAAAAGCAAAGCAAAGTGGAGCCGTATTTACCCGTGGGGGCGGGGCGGGGCGGGGCCGGCGGCGATGGGAGACTCGCGCGGAGCCGCGGCCCGCGCCTCGCGGCCCCGCAGCGGCGTGGAGTGCACCAGCGAGCGCTTCTTCAGCGGCAGCGGCGCGCGCTCCAGCGAGCGCTTCTTCAGCGGCAGCGTGTGCTCCGCGTACCGCGCGCCGCCGCTGCTGCGTGCGCGGCCCGCCGGCCCGGCCGCCGGCTGCGGCGCGGTCCGGCCCGAGAACGACTTGCAGCCCGCCACCCGCGCGCGCCGCCCGGCCGGCTCGTGGGCCGGCGCCGCCTCGTCGAGCAGCCTCGCCACGCCGCTCACGTTGAAGGACGTCTGCGGCTTCGCCTGGCGGAACAGCGCCCGCACGCCCCGCACGTCGCGGAGGTCGTTGACGGGGCTCCTCGCTCGCAGCGCGTCCTTCACGCCGGACGCGTCGAGTTCATTTTCGGGCCGCGCTTGAACAGCTCGCGGACGCCGCGCACGTCCGACAGGTCGTCGCGCGGCCCGGCGGCGCGGAACAGGCCCCTGACGCCGGCCAGGCGGCCGAGGTGGTCCCGCGGGGAGCCCCGGGGGGCGCGCCCGTCGCCGGAGCTGTCGAACATGGCCTTGACCCCCGCGACGTCGGTTAGGTCGTTTTTGATAGAGCGACGCGCCCGCGGCGTCCGCATGAGCCGCCGGACGCCGTCGAAGTCTCGGAGCTCGTTCCGGGGCGAGCGTTTCGTGAACAGGCGCTTGACGCCGCTGACGCTCGGGCCGGACTCCTCGGCCTCCTCGAGCCGCCGCGAGAACTCGCTCATGCTCTGCGACAGCTTGCGCTTGACGGGGCTGTTGAACAGATGCTTCACCAGGCCGGAGTCGTCGAGGTTGTCTATGATCGAGCGGCGCGATCGGCTCTTCTTCGCCGACGAATGTTTGGTCTTCACCGCCTCGGGAGTGAGCTCGGCGATCCCCGTGGGGGTGACGTCTCCCGCGTCGCGGACCAGTATCAAAGATTTCGATCGGACGGAGCCGCGAGCGGTTCTAGGCGCGTGTAGCGCGGCGAAAGTTTTCCTCTTGTCCGGCGCGGGTCTGCCTCGCTTTCTCGGCGGCTCGTCGGGGACCTCCGCCGCGGTGGCGTCCAGCAGGCTCCGGATGCTGAGCATGGGTGTGCCGGCGTCTTCGGGGCTGACGCATTCCTCCGGGGTCACTTCCCCGTCTGCCACGGTTTTGCTGCGAGGGCTGGTAATGGATACGGTGAGCGTTTTCCTGGATGTTCGCGATTTAGACAGTATAGGGGATAACGCGAGTGTCTTTGCCGGCGATTTTGCTAGTGATCCTGCCGGCGATTTCGATGGCGACGCTGCCGGTGATTTCGGAGATTTTCTCGGCGAAGCGGCTGTAGGACACGCCAGCGGTGTATTCGATGGTGATTTTGCAGATTTTTTGGACAGAGGCGAAGTGATCGCACTAGGGGACGCCGCGGGGCTGCCGGCAACCCCGCCGGTACCGCGCCTAGAGGTTGACGTACTAACGCGCGGCTTCTTTGCCGATGTGGAAGCTTCTGGCGACAGCGGCAGGCTTGCTGTCCTGCGGTTTGACTGTGAAAGCGTCTGAGTTTGAGATTTTCGGGATGTATCTTTTGGAGATCCAACTGGTACGTTACCATTGAGGCTACGCGAACTGCGTTTTGAAGGAGATGTCGCCACAGTTTTTCTTTTAGACGCGTTTTTGGGGCTGATGACACTCTCAGCTGTGCCACGCGTGCCTCGTTTTGTGACAGAAAGAGTCTTACTTAGAGATTTTCTTGTGGAGTCAGATAAAGCATCGAGTTGCGGGGACAGAACGCTGTCGATGACTCTGCTGCGCGAGCTGCGTTTCGAAGTGGACGGCGGTCCGGCAGACTTCCTCGTAGAGTTGTTTGTAACATTGATCTTTGGAGACTTTCTTGGAGAGTCCTTTGGCGACTCCAGTGTACTGTCCTGGCTCTGAGAACCTTTGGGAGTCCTGCCAAATGAATTTCTTGTAGAATTAGCCAAAGCTTTTAGGGAATTGAACGGACTTCCGGCTTGGCGCGATGCTCGTTTCGAATCAGAAAGTATCAGTACTGTCGATTTTCTCGTGGAATTAGCGGAAGCATCGAGCTCGGGTGATGCAAGTGAACCACGTTTAGTAGTCGACAACGTCTTTCCTAAAGACTTCCTTGTAGAATCAGCTAAACTATCAAGCTGCGGAGATAACATACTATCGATGATTTTGCTGCGAGATCCACGATTAGACGCTGAACTAGACTTCCGAGTAGATTTTGTAGTAGTATCAGCTTCGGGAGAACTGAGAATACTTTCAACATTGCGTGAACTACGTTTTGTAGACGTGCTTAGAGATTTTCTAGTAGAAGCAGTCAAAACACTAGTTTCTGGAGAACTGAGGATAGTTTCAACGGTTTGGCTACGAGAGCCGCGTTTTGAAGACAGCGTGTTCCCTAAGGACTTTCTCGTGGAGTCGGTCAGAGCATCAAGCTGTGGAGACAACATGGTGTCAATAATCTTGCTGCGAGATGCGCGAACGGAGACTTGCGTCCCTGATGGTCTTTTTGAATCACTCTTTGGAGAACCTATACTGTATACTTGGCTTCTTGAGCTGCGTTCTATAGATAATGACTTTCCAAGAGATTTTCTTGTAGAATTAGTAAGGACTGGAGAAATAGGCGATGTTATGTTATTCACACGGGAACCGCGTTTCGGAGTAGTTTTTCCTGTTGATTTCCTTGACGCAGTTGATAAGTTTGGTGACTCCAATGATTCATTGTCAAGTTGACTTCGAGAGCTGCGTTGTGTTGGTGATTTCCCTTGAGATTTTCTGGACGCAGCCGAAATGTTCTTTGGAGATTCCGGTGGGACACTATCATTGAGCTGGCTTCGAGAACCGCGTTTAGTAGGAGAGGGTGTCTTGCCAGCAGAGTTCCTTGAAGAGTTAAGCGAAACCTGTGGAGAGCCCAGAGTACCTGCACTACGGGAAAGGCGTTTTGTAGGAGAAGGCGAATTTCCTAATGATTTCTTGTTACTCAAAACACTATTTTCTGGAGAACCAAGAGTTACATTATCAATCTGACTACGAGAGAGTTTTGTAGGAGAAATTGTCTTTCCGAGAGACTTCCTTGTCGAATTAGCCGATATATCGGGAGATTGGAAAGAACTGTCGTCCGCACGATTGCGCGAGCGAGATCCGGACGCCCTCTTACCCTGCGAGTCGTTCAAAGAAATAATTGAGATGTTCTTCGGTGACCCTAACGTGATAGTGGCGTCCCCGCTGGAATTACGTTTGGTAGACGTCTCGGTTTTCCTCGGCGAAAGTTCGCCCGAGGAGTTCAGCGTGTTGTTTCGGGTACGAGGGCTGCGTTTCGAAGCGGAGAGCTGCCTGCTCAGAGACTTCTTCATCGATTCTATGGAAATACTACTCGGAGATTCTAGTAGATCGCTGCTATCGAGCCGACTGCGCGATCCTCGTTTCGCCGTCGTAGACAGATTTGCGATGGATTTTGGGGACGAGCTGAGCGAAATATAAGTCTGAGGAGAATCCGGATAAGCGTCGTTAAGACTGCGGGAGCGTTTCGACGCCGATTTCACTAGTTTCCGCGAGGATTTAGGGGATTCGTCTTCCAAGGAATCTACGGTGCGGGTGCTGTCGTCGAGCCGCGAGCGACTGCGGGAGCCGCGCGACCTGCGGGCCGGCGGGCTGCCCGGCGCGGCCGAGCCGTACACGGAGCGCGACGCGTCCGAGTCCAGCGACACCAGGTCCACCACGGAGTACGCCTCGAGGTCGCTGCGCCGCGACTGCTCGCCGTACTCCGTCACGAACGTGTCGGAGCTCTCCAGCGCTTTCCGGACTATGATGGACCCTCTGGCGGACTTGAGCGAGCGGGGCGACGCCGGCGCCGACGAGCGGGCGCTCGGCGGCCGCAGCGGAGACTGCAGCGGGGACCCCAGCGCCTGCAGCATGCGGCCGCCGCGGGAGGGGAGGGGGCGGCGCGGGGACGGGGACGGCGGCGAGCTGGAGTACCGCAGCGCCGGCAGGCTGGCCTCGCCCGACACCTCCCCGTCGTCGTCCTCCGAGCGCGGCTCCAGGTTGCTGAGGTCGAACTTGATGGACTCGGTCTTGCGCGAGCGGCCCGACTTCAGCGCGGACTTGGGGGGGAGGGGGGTCGCGGCCGAGCGCGGCGGCTCCGAGGTCGAGGTCTCTAGGACCGACACCTAGTGCAAATTAATGTAATGACTAAAAGGGAGCAAATCAAAAGTGGGTAGCGAAGGTTAAATAAAAAAAAATACTAGGTGGTTTTATGTATGGCATTGATTACTAACAAATATTTTAAATCGTCATCTAGCAATTACGTCACATATTTAAAGGAAAGAATAGAGCGAAATAAATGTGACATGTCAATGGTAACAGGAGTGAGAGGGGCAAATGATACGGATGTGATTATTTTGTGGGCGAGCACTTATAAAAATGTAGCGTAAATGTGTATTTTGGAAAGCGCAAACGATAAAACACAACCATTTAAACTAATATGTAAATTTTGACATAAACGACACTACAAAATATACTCGGTAAGTGTTTACTTACCGACTGTTTTCCCGACTTTCTCGTACTAGTTTTTCTAGTGGATTTCCCTGGAGTAGCGCCGCGGGGGGTGGAGCTGCCGGCGCGGCGGGAGGCGGCACGAGCGGGCGCGGGCGCGGGGAGGAGGCGGGCGCGGCGGCGGGCGCGGGCCGGCGCGGCACGAAGCGCGGCGCGTGGCCCGCCATGAGCATGAGCGCCGCCTGCTTCGTGTGGTCTGCGGGGCGACGCGGATGTCAGTGCGGACCGGGTACACATTTCGAAGCGGAAGTCCCCTCTTTCAATTTAAGGTATGATCGGGTGGTGAAAAAACCATTAGCGAGGTTTTTGATTTGATTAATTGTTGAATCATAACTATCATAAGACATAAAGATGATGATAGAATGAACCATACTACTTTAAAAATGAGTAATGTACAGAGCAATGTCGAGTGAGAGACACGGGCATGATCCCTCAGCCCAGGAAACGCAGCACGGCCGGGCGCAGCGGGTCCCTCGGGCGAGGAGCCCCACCTGCGGGAGGAGAGGGTACGGACCGACGTGCAGCGGGGCCTGGATCTTGGTGACGGGGTGAGGGCGCGGCGCAGCACGGCCAGGCGCAGCGGGTCCCTCGGGCGAGGAGCCCCACCTGCGGGAGGAGAGGGTACGGACCGACGTGCAGCGGGGCCTGGATCTTGGTGACGGGGTGAGGGCGCGGCGCAGCACGGCCAGGCGCAGCGGGTCCCTCGGGCGAGGAGCCCCACCTGCGGGAGGAGAGGGTACGGACCGACGTGCAGCGGGGCCTGGATCTTGGTGACGGGGGTGAGGGCGCGGCGCAGCACGGCCAGGCGCAGCGGGTCCCTCGGGCGAGGAGCCCCACCTGCGGGAGGAGAGGGTACGGACCGACGTGCAGCGGGGCCTGGATCTTGGTGACGGGGTGAGGGCGCGGCGCAGCACGGCCAGGCGCAGCGGGTCCCTCGGGCGAGGAGCCCCACCTGCGGGAGGAGAGGGTACGGACCGACGTGCAGCGGGGCCTGGATCTTGGTGACGGGGTGAGGGCGCGGCGCAGCACGGCCAGGCGCAGCGGGTCCCTCGGGCGAGGAGCCCCACCTGCGGGAGGAGAGGGTACGGACCGACGTGCAGCGGGGCCTGGATCTTGGTGACGGGGTGAGGGCGCGGCGCAGCACGGCCAGGCGCAGCGGGTCCCTCGGGCGAGGAGCCCCACCTGCGGGAGGAGAGGGTACGGACCGACGTGCAGCGGGGCCTGGATCTTGGTGACGGGGGTGAGGGCGCGGCGCAGCACGGCCAGGCGCAGCGGGTCCCTCGGGCGAGGAGCCCCACCTGCGGGAGGAGAGGGTACGGACCGACGTGCAGCGGGGCCTGGATCTTGGTGACGGGGTGAGGGCGCGGCGCAGCACGGCCAGGCGCAGCGGGTCCCTCGGGCGAGGAGCCCCACCTGCGGGAGGAGAGGGTACGGACCGACGTGCAGCGGGGCCTGGATCTTGGTGACGGGGTGAGGGCGCGGCGCAGCACGGCCAGGCGCAGCGGGTCCCTCGGGCGAGGAGCCCCACCTGCGGGAGGAGAGGGTACGGACCGACGTGCAGCGGGGCCTGGATCTTGGTGACGGGGTGAGGGCGCGGCGCAGCACGGCCAGGCGCAGCGGGTCCCTCGGGCGAGGAGCCCCACCTGCGGGAGGAGAGGGTACGGACCGACGTGCAGCGGGGCCTGGATCTTGGTGACGGGGTGAGGGCGCGGCGCAGCACGGCCAGGCGCAGCGGGTCCCTCGGGCGAGGAGCCCCACCTGCGGGAGGAGAGGGTACGGACCGACGTGCAGCGGGGCCTGGATCTTGGTGACGGGGTGAGGGCGCGGCGCAGCACGGCCAGGCGCAGCGGGTCCCTCGGGCGAGGAGCCCCACCTGCGGGAGGAGAGGGTACGGACCGACGTGCAGCGGGGCCTGGATCTTGGTGACGGGGTGAGGGCGCGGCGCAGCACGGCCAGGCGCAGCGGGTCCCTCGGGCGAGGAGCCCCACCTGCGGGAGGAGAGGGTACGGACCGACGTGCAGCGGGGCCTGGATCTTGGTGACGGGGTGAGGGCGCGGCGCAGCACGGCCAGGCGCAGCGGGTCCCTCGGGCGAGGAGCCCCACCTGCGGGAGGAGAGGGTACGGACCGACGTGCAGCGGGGCCTGGATCTTGGTGACGGGGTGAGGGCGCGGCGCAGCACGGCCAGGCGCAGCGGGTCCCTCGGGCGAGGAGCCCCACCTGCGGGAGGAGAGGGTACGGACCGACGTGCAGCGGGGCCTGGATCTTGGTGACGGGGTGAGGGCGCGGCGCAGCACGGCCAGGCGCAGCGGGTCCCTCGGGCGAGGAGCCCCACCTGCGGGAGGAGAGGGTACGGACCGACGTGCAGCGGGGCCTGGATCTTGGTGACGGGGGTGAGGGCGCGGCGCAGCACGGCCAGGCGCAGCGGGTCCCTCGGGCGAGGAGCCCCACCTGCGGGAGGAGAGGGTACGGACCGACGTGCAGCGGGGCCTGGATCTTGGTGACGGGGTGAGGGCGCGGCGCAGCACGGCCAGGCGCAGCGGGTCCCTCGGGCGAGGAGCCCCACCTGCGGGAGGAGAGGGTACGGACCGACGTGCAGCGGGGCCTGGATCTTGGTGACGGGGTGAGGGCGCGGCGCAGCACGGCCAGGCGCAGCGGGTCCCTCGGGCGAGGAGCCCCACCTGCGGGAGGAGAGGGTACGGACCGACGTGCAGCGGGGCCTGGATCTTGGTGACGGGGTGAGGGCGCGGCGCAGCACGGCCAGGCGCAGCGGGTCCCTCGGGCGAGGAGCCCCACCTGCGGGAGGAGAGGGTACGGACCGACGTGCAGCGGGGCCTGGATCTTGGTGACGGGGTGAGGGCGCGGCGCAGCACGGCCAGGCGCAGCGGGTCCCTCGGGCGAGGAGCCCCACCTGCGGGAGGAGAGGGTACGGACCGACGTGCAGCGGGGCCTGGATCTTGGTGACGGGGGTGAGGGCGCGGCGCAGCACGGCCAGGCGCAGCGGGTCCCTCGGGCGAGGAGCCCCACCTGCGGGAGGAGAGGGTACGGACCGACGTGCAGCGGGGCCTGGATCTTGGTGACGGGGTGAGGGCGCGGCGCAGCACGGCCAGGCGCAGCGGGTCCCTCGGGCGAGGAGCCCCACCTGCGGGAGGAGAGGGTACGGACCGACGTGCAGCGGGGCCTGGATCTTGGTGACGGGGTGAGGGCGCGGCGCAGCACGGCCAGGCGCAGCGGGTCCCTCGGGCGAGGAGCCCCACCTGCGGGAGGAGAGGGTACGGACCGACGTGCAGCGGGGCCTGGATCTTGGTGACGGGGTGAGGGCGCGGCGCAGCACGGCCAGGCGCAGCGGGTCCCTCGGGCGAGGAGCCCCACCTGCGGGAGGAGAGGGTACGGACCGACGTGCAGCGGGGCCTGGATCTTGGTGACGGGGGTGAGGGCGCGGCGCAGCACGGCCAGGCGCAGCGGGGTGGCGGCGCGCAGGGACGTGGCGCGGGCGCGGCCTCGGCGGGACTCGATCCACAGCGTGGCCTGGAACGTTACGTAGTTTCGGTTCCAGTTCTTTCATTCCGGTTCCAAAAAATCGTGTTACGGCCAAAAGTTTTTTCGTCCAAAAAAGACCCGAACCTTTCGACGGCGCCGAAACTTTAAACGTCGTACTTTAGATAGCGTTAAGCTGGGTCCACATTTATATCATTTCGTCGTATCGTATCGTCCGATCGGATACGCGTATCGAGATCGGTAAGTATGGACATGTTTTAATGCCGTATCATGAATTCATGATACGAAGTTATGATTTGATGCGCGATACACCTTGATCGCTCTGGAGGCGGTTTTTTCCCGTTATCAAAGGAGATACTTGACAAGTTTGTACGTGTACCCGAGCACCGATCGGACCAGTGCAGGCCCGGCACCGCGAACACCTGCACCGGGATCTTTTTCTTTTAAGTAAGGCGTCATGAAAGTAACAGAGACAATCGTCCGAAATTTACGAATATCGTCTTTCGCGGTAGCGCCGCAGCTGTGGTAGCTACACAGATTGTTTGTTTTTTGTGACATTCCATATTGATAAGGGGCATTAATTCGATTTAATTGTGGCCTGCAAGACCAAAGAAATATAATGGACCCCTGCCATTTTTACAACGAACGACACGGCGTATCCGCACTTTTCACGCGACAATGGATACGGTATGCCCAAAGTGAGCGTCCAAATACAAAATACATATACTTATGATACGGGGTTATGAAACGATAGGCTTTTACGCTACGCGTCACTACGGTTAGTGTGATAAGGTGTGCCCAAAGTCAGCGTCCATACTTAGGATACGCGGCCTCGATACGATACGTGTGATCGTGATCCAAATGTGGACCCAGCTTTAGCCTACCGGGAGTAGCTCGTTTTAAAAGTTAGCTAGCCTAATTTTAACTCTGTCAAAATATCAAACTGTCATGACTTACGGACGGACACTAATACTAACTTTATCGTGTGACTTGAGCAATGGATATCTATTATTTAAAAGCATTTGTAACTTAAATAAATTTCACTATTCACCATTTCGTTATCGGAATTTAGGTTACGTTGCGTGTCGCGTGAACTTTAATCTATTAAACATACTTAATGTAATAATTTGATAACGCTACTAAATAAATAGTACATTACTGCAGACGCCGGGGAAAAAGGCGCCAGCTGAGTAGGTATAGTCGGACAGTGATGCGAAGCCGGCAAGCCCTTTTCACGGCCAGATTTGTGTGGTGCTTTTTTTCATATGCAATGAAATAAAATATGCAAGTTGTTACCTTAGTGGGCGTGTGTAGGCGCGCGCTCTGGGACTTGCGCGGCGCCGGCCGCTGCGCCGGCTCCGGCCGCGGACTGGCGGACTCTGCGCGACAAGCAAACAGGTCAACACCAACACCACAGCATATCACCTTCTAATTATATTTCTAACAACCTAGCAGCCTGTTCACAGCTGGACGTAGGCGAGGGAGACCGCCATAGGAAACAATCTCTCTAGCATTATATTCGGTTCTGGAGCGGCGGCTCGAAAGGACTGCGATGCTCGTCCTCTGTTAGTCCGGGTTTCAAACACGAATAACTACTTATCCTAGTGTTGTGTGTGAACATGTTTGGATGTTTGTTATTCACTCAAGCACGCAATGGTTAAACGGATTTACATAAATCTTGGCGTGCAGATAAACAAAGATCGAAATTAAGACATAGGAAACTTTATATCTCGGTAATGTGTGCCCGAGGGATCTTAGGCAGATGAAATTTTATGCTACAAAAATTTCAGATAAAACAAAACTTACCATTCTGGTTGTCAGTGTTTCTTCTTTGAGGTTGAACAATGGCCACTTGCTTTCCCCCTGCTCCTGAATTAGCTGCACAATAAAAACATAAAACGTAATCTATGTGTACACATAAAAATGGATTGCTGCTCCTTAGTATCTCTCCTTACGCTGGAACGGTTTGGCTATATTCAAGACCAATTGGTCATAATTCAAGGCCAATTCCAGAAGGAGAAGATTTGTATGTTCAGAAAATTATCTTCATAAGTTCAGCGGTTCAACTAGTGCAGTCAAATAAAACTTCTTCAAGGATCTGACTCCGCAATCCCATTACCGGCAATGAATCTGTCCCGATTCCCGTGATTGTTTAAGTCGATGACAGAACTATCTGCCGCATAAGCACTAGCCAGTGTCGCCGGCAGCAGCGTGTGGCCTGCATACGTACCGGGCATGGAGGCGCGGTGGCGCAGCTCCAGCGTGTGGCCTGCATACGTACCGGGCATGGAGGCGCGGTGGCGCAGCTCCAGCGTGTGGCCTGCATACGTACCGGGCATGGAGGCGCGGTGGCGCAGCTCCAGCGTGTGGCCTGCATACGTACCGGGCATGGAGGCGCGGTGGCGCAGCTCCAGCGTGTGGCCTGCATACGTACCGGGCATGGAGGCGCGGTGGCGCAGCTCCAGCGTGTGGCCTGCATACGTACCGGGCATGGAGGCGCGGTGGCGCAGCTCCAGCGTGTGGCCTGCATACGTACCGGGCATGGAGGCGCGGTGGCGCAGCTCCAGCGTGTGGCCTGCATACGTACCGGGCCGGGAGGCGCGGCGGCGCAGCTCCAGCGTGTGCCCTGCATACGTACCGGGCATGGAGGCGCGGTGGCGCAGCTCCAGCGTGTGGCCTGCATACGTACCGGGCATGGAGGCGCGGTGGCGCAGCTCCAGCGTGTGGCCTGCATACGTACCGGGCATGGAGGCGCGGTGGCGCAGCTCCAGCGTGTGGCCTGCATACGTACCGGGCATGGAGGCGCGGTGGCGCAGCTCCAGCGCGAGCTGCAGCGCGCGGTCGGGCGGCCGCGGCGGCGCCGCCAGGGTGCCGCGCCGCGCCGCGCGGGTCGGCGCCGCCGGCAGCGCCAGCGCTGTGCCACAGATAGCGGTTGCAAGTCTCTATACTGAGTACTATCTACAGTCAGCGTCACATTAATCAGTTACTGTCGGCATGGCCAAATATATAGCTACAGATGTTTGTTTGTATAGCGGTAAGGTTGGATATCAATATATTTGGCCATACGGGCAGCAACTAACTATATGACGCTGACGCTGATAACGTACAGACGTGTAATCAGTATGTTTAGACTAAATACTAAGTTTGAATAAAACTTAGTGACCGACCAAGGTTCGGTTTCGATTTCGGCTGGATGCGATCTAAAAACATGTTTCGACCTAAGGATCGGTTTCGGCCAAAAAACGGTAGGACATGTCTTTTCTCCACTGATTTTAACTTGTCTATAAAAGTTTAAAGCAAACAAAGCTAAACATTCGCTATGGTTGCGGCAAAAAAAGATGTTCGTCGGAATTGTGCTATACATATGAGTATATGACGTTGCTTCGTGCCAAATTTCAGGGGTCTTAAGTTCACGGGAAGTACCCCGTGTTGCGTTGGCTTTTAAGTCTGATTTTTTCAAGGGACAATAGACCTGAGTATTTGATATAAGTTTCAGCTTGATATTTCCATGCATTCCTGAGAAAAATGGTCTTGACAGACAGACAGACAGATGGACAAGAAAGTGATCCAATAAGGGTTCCATTTTTTTCATTTGATGTATGGAACAGGGAATCTTCAATGGGGAAGTGGGGTGGAGAATCAAGGAAAGAGGCTTTGATGCCATATTTTAAAATCTACCAATCCTAAAACTTAAAATTATAGGTTAAGGCCAAATTTTTTATGACAAAGTTTAACTGTAAAAATCAAGTTTTTAAAAAAGTAAAAAATAATATTTTGTGTTTTAGACATCTACCATCTTCCTTCACTTCCCACTAGAGACTATAATATATTATCATCATTTGCATCTTTAACAAAGCTTTTTATACACTTACCAGGCTGTGTCTTGTTCCGTTTTGGTGCTTGTGGAGTGTCATACTCCCAGCGGAGTTTCCGACCACATATGTCCAATTCATCTCCATGTTGCAAAGCACTCACACTCACTGGTGCATTGTTCACCAGGGTAGTCCCTGATCCCACGTTGCGGACCACCGTCTGTCCATACAAACATATTTACGAGTAAGCAAATGAGTTGTACAAAAGCAAAAAAGGTAAATATAGATCATTTACTTTGGAAATGCCTGAATATTATCTACATGCACCTACTTCAAGTTTAGAATCCTGACAAAAGACCATGAAAAACAAGTATCAGTATCATCTGCAAGCAGATAAGTCTTTTAACTTCCCACCTTGATAATGTACTTTGTCCAAGGCATTTTTATAAGTTCATACTATAATTAGGAATAGGAACAATGTATGAACATCATTCCTAATTACTGATTTGACTGTCTGTATTTTTAAAGTAAAAAAAATTACAGAAGTTGTTGCTGGCCCAAATTAAATCTTGTCTAAACATGCATAACATAAACAGCATACGCGAAATTTACATTTAATCAAATTTAAAGTCAAGTTAGTATGCAGTTGAATGGGAAAAATAATGTTGACTGTAATTATCTGGCCACAACTGTATGGCCATGGTCTGTGGTGCCATGGGTATGACACCACAAAGCAGCAGGATTTGAGGGCCCACTTTATATATTGTTCACACAAATGAACAGCTAAGAGTGTTGCTGATAGTTCAATATAGTTCTATAGGAATTTGATAGGTAACACTAAGATCAAAAAATATCTATTAACTTGTTGATTAGATTGTTAATCTTGAGAATAATTGATGGTACGAACCTGATTGGCATGCACAGTGACGGTGGCATGATGCGGGTTTACTTCGGGTAACAGAATCCGAATGTCGCAAGCGGCGCTGCGGCCCAGTGTGCACATTCCAGAGCTCAGCACGAAGTTTTTGCTCTTGGCGCGCCCTGCGCGGTCGAGCACCACCAGCCGTCCCGCCATGTCAGCGCTGCGATACACAAACAAAACTTCACTATTGTTGTCACTTGAGGTTATTATTCTAATCACACTTCCTTTTACTAGGCTTCTCAATTCTTTTTTCTGCGAAGGACGTACAGCACGAAAATAAATCTGACATAGAAAACATAATAATGTTATCATAAACACATTTTTTTATTATTGCAAGCCGGTAGCATCATGTATATTTTTACTTACTCGTGTCAAGTTTTCAGACTAGGTTTACACGATAAATATAACATAATCTTCAAATAGAATCTAAACGAATTGTCTCAGTACAACACACGATCAAAAATAAAGTTCCAACACGATTAAAAATGAGAAATAATATCCGCTTTTGGTCATTCTTTTTAACGGACAAAAAATGATGCCAGTAATGGCGTCCCAAACTTCGTGTCCAAACGAAAGCGCGGGGAACGTAATCTACCACAGATTACTGAAAAAAACATTGAGCATAGTTTAAGTAGAGGTTTGGTGGAACATTACAAAATCCCTTTGAAAAGAAGACAACAAGAAAAAAGAAAAAAACTATGCTATTGTTGTGAGCTAATTTATTACTTATTTATTATAGGTTATTGACTCATTGTAGTTAACATTCTACTTAATTATTGACTTCGTTAGGTCAAACAAGTAAACTGCTCGTCTATTTAAATTGCTATTACATTATTTTTTTTTTATCTTCTACAAGAAACCTGATATATTAACTTTTCAATTTAACCAAAATATGTTTATACAATTATAAGATCGGTTTCTTATTTTTTTGGATCCCTCATAAAAATATTTTTTATCTTTGGTGTCAAAATGCTCCTCCACTGCGGCTTTCAACATTTCATCGTCAAAAAATCTATTTACACGTAGTTTTTTTTAAGATTGGGAAACAAAAAGAAGTCGCTGGAAGCTAAGTCTGGACTATACAGTGGATGAGTAATAGTTTCAAACGTAGACTCAAGAATAGCGGAATTTTTCTGGGGTCATACGTGCTTATTATTTTTTAAGAAACGTGTCTCCTTAAACTTTTTCCTGTAAATAAAAGGGGGGAAAAAAGGGCGGGAAAGCGAAAAGTGCAAGGCGGCATTTTTAATTATAATTTATTTAATTGTGTTTAAAGCCCTTTTTTTCTACATAAAAGCTATACGATTATTTTTATTTCTTGTTAAAATATCAAGAAAAAGTGAAGTTCTGGTTAATACTTTCGAATGAGCTCGGGAGACGGGGATGAGGGCGGCGGCCCCATCCCCATGGATATAGAATCCGCCAAAACTACAAAAAAGAGGAAAAATAGAGACAATTCCGAAATAGATGCCACTTCATGCAAACAAAAAATGCATTATCTTAAGAGTAAACGAGGTTTATTTAGAGATCACAACCCAATATACGAAGATCTGTCTAAAAAAGAGTATCCTATACTCTTACAGTCAGCAAATAATGAACCAACTCTAAAAGTTCCCATGGACATACTGAAAGTTAATCAGGTGTTAAGAAACATAAATGGTGTTCAATATGTGAAGGCAGCAGGAAACTATTTTGTGAAAGTTTATTTTGGATGTGCAAAGGATGCAAATTCCTTTCTGTTAAATAAGTTGGTGATGGAAACAAATAACTGGCAAGCAAAAATTCCGTATGATAGCATTGAGTGTCAGGGCATCATTCGCGCTCCTGTTGAACTTAGTGAGGAGACTTTACTTGAAGAATTGAAATCAACTTGTTTAATTCTAGGTGTAAAACGGTTTGCAAAAAAACAGGAAAATGGGCAGTACAAACCTCTCCAAACTGTATTGGTAACATTCATGGCCTCAACTAGACCAGACCATGTAACTTATGATCACATTTGGATGCCTGTTCTGGAATACATTAAACCATTACTGCAGTGTTTCCGCTGTTACAAATTCCATCATGGCAGTGGAGCTTGCAAAAGCACACAAATATGTTCCATTTGTTCTGCGGGTCATTTTTACAAGGACTGTACTACTCCTAATTCATTCAAATGTTCGAATTGTAATGGCTCTCATTCAGCAGTATCCTACTCCTGTCCAGTGAAGGCAGCAAAAGTCTCCGCAATAAAAGATAAAATAAGTGGGAAGTCCACTTATGCAACTGCTGTTACAACAGCTGTAAGCACTAACTCTTCAAGTAATAGTAGTTCAAATAGTAAGTTGTTAAAAGCACCTGCTAAAACACCTCAAGGACGTGCACTGATTACAGAAATTATTAATTCTGAAATTGTTTTGAACGCAATTACTAAAACAATTTTAGAATTAATGAAAAAAAAGGATCCCAAAAATACCTCTTCTAGCCCTCCCCCTATATCCTCACAACGCATTAAAGAGTTACTTGTAACAAGTTTATCTACTTAAACCATGGACAGGTTGGGTATTAAACAACTAAAAATACTCCATTGGAATTCCAGAAGTTTATTTCCAAAACTAAGTCAACTCATACATTTTCTGAACAGTTGTGATGAGAGTATAGACATTATACTATTTAATGAGACTTGGCTAACCCCAAGCAAAATTATTAAATTACCCGGTTTTACTTTAATTAGAAGAGATTCCAATCATCTTCATAGTGGTGTTGCTATTGCAATTCGTTCTAAATATAAGTTTAATATTGTCAACACCTCATCACAGTACCATTTACAAAATATTTTAATTAGAGTTATCATTAATAATTTTTCTCTTGATGTGTTATGTGTATATGCTCCTCCACCTCCAAATGGTAAATTTACTATAGATTTATTAAAAGAATCATGCTCAAAACTAAACAATAATTGTCTGATAATAGGTGACTTCAACGCACATCACATGTCTTGGTGTTCGAGAATCAATGACGGAAGGGGTAAGGCTCTTCACGCTTTTGTAGAGAGTTCTGATTTAGTTTGTTTAAACGACGGTTCAGTCACGACATTCGCTCCATTCGGTCAACAAGGTAACGTATTAGACTTAGTATTCGCATCACGAGCTCTTAGTTCTAGTTGTTCGGTATCTGTTCTTGACGATCTGTTAAGTAGCAACCACTTTCCTTTGCTCATAAGTGTACATATCGACTCGCTTACTCCTAGTCGTAATCCTACCATTTCTAATAAGATATTTGGACAAACAGGTACAAATCTTCAACATGATCAGAATTCTTTAGCCGAGATTAACTTTAAAAAGATTGACTGGGCCAAATTTGTGAACTTATGTGAAACTAAATTTGCTGTATTTTCACTTGTAGATAATCCACTCGAAAACTACATACAATATTTGAGTATTTTACATGACATATTATTGACATTCCCGAAAAAATGTTACCATCTTAAAAAGAAAAACACGATAGCTTCTCCTTGGTGGAATGAAAATTGTGATCGAGTAGTTCTCCAAGCTAAAATTGCCTTATTATCGTATAAAAAATACCCTACGATGGAAAATTATATAATATACAAAAAACTGGATGCTTTAAAGAAAAGAACCCTATTTGAAATAAAACGCACCAGTTGGCAAAATCTTTGTACTTCTTTTAATCGCATGACATCGTGTAAAATTATTTGGGATTATATACGTAGATTTAAGCACGCCAAACTCAATTCCGTTTCTTCTTCACCTAGTTTATTTCAAAATCCAGCTAATGCTACATTATTTTTGGACAAAATTTCTTCTGGTGATAATAATACGTTAAATATTACTGACCTTCATGAGCACTTTGAAAAATGTGGCTCTCCGGAATCTCAATGGATGAAAAGCCCATTTTCCTTTAGTGAGTTTGAAGCTGCATTAGATAATAAAAAAGATACTTCACCTGGTCCAGATTTAATCACTTATAAAGTAATAAAATGCTTACCCCGAAAGCCCAAGGAATTATTATGTAAAATATTTAATGCATTATGGCACAGTAATTGTATTCCTCCAGATTGGAAAACGCAACATGTTGTCCCAATACTCAAACCTTATAAGGAACCGAATTATGTTGAATCGTACAGGCCTATTTCTTTGACATCTTGTTTTGCAAAAGTTTTTGAAACCATGTTAAAAAATAGACTAGAATGGTTTACAGAGAATAACAAACTCATTCCAAGTACACAGTATGGTTTTCGTAAAGGTAAAAGTACAATTGATAACTTAAGCTGTTTGATTGGGGATGTTAAGAATAATTTTCGCAATAATCAGTACACATTAGCTGTGTTTTTAGATATTAAAGGGGCATTTGATAACATAGACCACTCATATCTTATTAAAAGTTTATCACTATTGGGTTTTCCTGGTCATATACTGGATTGGATATATAATTTTCTCAATAACCGTACTCTATCTCTGAAAATCAAATCTTTGTTAATTGGTTCTAAAGTTTCTACAAAGGGAACGCCTCAAGGTTCTGTATTATCTCCTCTTATATTCATCCTAAGTCTGGTTTCTTTTATAAAACAAATTCCATCATTTGTTAGGCATTTATTTTTCGCTGACGATTTGGTTTTGTATGTGAACTGTACAGATATTAAAAATGGTGAAACTATTATGAATAGTTGTCTACGTACGATTCACGACTTATTTAAAAAATCTTTAAAGCTTGAAGTTAATGTATCCAAAAGTTCTGTAATTCTTTTTTCTCAAAATGGTTTACATTACCCTCAAGTTTTATATAACGCTAAAGTTATTCCTGCTCAACCTTATGTGAAGTATCTCGGCCTATATCTCGATTATGACCTTTCTTGGAAAACCCATATTGACACAATTTGTAGAAGAACTGAACTAGGATTGAATATATTAAAGTCATTAACTGGAGTAAAATGGGGAGCTGATCCTAAGGTCCTGAAAACGATTTATATAGCGACAATCAGAAGTCATTTTGACTATGGTTGTATGTTTTTTGCTGATGCGAGTTATCATCTCCTAAGGAAATTAGACGTTATCCAAAATAGAGCGTTACGAATAATTACAGGAGCAATGATGTCATCTCCTATTAATTCCTTGGAAATAGAGGCTGGCGTTGTTCCTCTATTTATACGTAGAAGTTACATTACCGACAAATATGGTCTTAAGCTGGTGAGTCGTGATAATGCAGTAACTTGTAGGTATATAGATAATTTCGATATTCCAAATTATAATTTATTACCGCTTCCTAACTCTTCTTCTATAGGTGGAGCTATAACATACTTAAACTTTGAATTCCAAGATATTGTGTCTTGGTCATCTTTGCTTCCCTGTTTTGAATTTGAGTATCATGACTTAATGCGAAATGTATCAGTTGATTTGGTTAAATTTGAATCTAAATACGACTTTCTGGAGTTCCTTGATAGTAAGGTTGATTTTATTAAATTGTATACGGACGGTTCTAAATCCAAAGATAGGACAAGTTTTGCATTTTATGATTCTTATATGAATATTGGAAAAGTTTTCAAATGTAGCAATTACTTCTCTGTGTTTTCAACCGAAGTATTAGGTATTATTTATGCTTTGAACCATATTAATGATAATTATATTATTAAGAATAGTAAGAATAAGTTTTTAATATTATCTGATTCTATGAGCGCTTTACAAGCACTTAAAAACAAATGTATACGTGCATCCGTTAATTATTTAGTCTATAAGTTAAGAAGTTGTTTAAGTTCTCTTTTGGCTAAAAATATATTTGTAGAATTTTGTTGGGTTCCTGGACATTCAGGAATTGTTGGTAACGAACTCGTAGACCAGCTTGCTAAATCTGCTATAAATATTCAAGTTTGTGATTATAAAGTTCCTCAATGTGATTTAGTTCCTTTTGTTAAACATTTAATGATTAGACGCTGGAATAACTCCTGGTCGAAATCTATAGCAGTTAAGGGAAAATGGCTAGCTGAAATAGTCCAGACACCTAGCACCAAGTCGTGGTTTGAATACCAAAGAAAATATGTAGAAAGAACATTCATTACTACTTTGTGTAGATTGCGTATTGGTCATGGCCGTTTTCCAGCGCATCTTTTTAGGTTAAAACTAAGTGATTCTGCTGTATGTCCGTACTGTAATTTTGATGTATGTGATCTTGATCATATTTTTTTTAAATGCTCTGCATTTAATTTACAACGGTTATTGTTAGTTGCAATGTATTTAGATAACGGTTTGTATGTCCCGCCTAACTCTGTGCAGGACCTTTTGAAATATCCTAAGCTATACCCTGTAATCTACGAGTTTGTTTCTAACACTATAGGCAGTTTGTAAATATTTTGTATTTTTTAATGTGTTTCTCATGGTGTGTCTTTGTTATTAATTGATTTTATTTTATTTCTTGTGTGTACATACTACTGTAAATATGTTATTTTAATTGTTTTGTCTTGAGCTGATGGCCTGTGTTGCCAATGCTCTTAATAAATTAAAAAAAAAAAAAAAAAATGTAAATAAAAGTCAGTGTCACAACACAACGTAAACATATTTGCTTTACATGGACTCATATATTTGCACTATTTATATTTTATAGACAGAGAAAAAATTTACATTTATTATTTGTGAATTTATAAAATTTTCTTGTATTTAACACAAAAAATACTACACAAGTATAAATAAAAGGTACAATATAAGTTACAGTAAAAATTATAAAAAAATAAATTAATTTTAAAATAAATGACATTAAACCTACATAAATCTTCTTTGTGTATGATTTAATTTTATGTATGTGTTTTTTATGTTAAAAAGAAATAATTATTATTCATAAAGTAGACATTAAATGTTATACATAAATAGTATTAAACATTACAAATAAGTAATACTCGCAGTCGCAATAAAGTAAAAGTACATTGGCAGTCTGTTACTTGTAAGGTAGTTGTTGTATCGAAAAATGGATGTTAATGCACAAAACCAGAACCAAAGCTACTGGTTATTATTCAGAGAGGACCAGAGTAATGTTATATTTAGTAGCAACAATTTCACTATCCAAAACCCTACACAAAGTAAGTACACTTTAAGGTTTTTTTTATGTTTCATCTACATTTAACTGATCCCTTGTCATCTCATAATAGTTATAATGTATTAGTGGATTTAATGGTTGGTGCATTACAAGCCTCATTATACTTTAATGAGCCTTAATAGAATATTAATTTGCTGTGCACCCATTTGATCTACTATCAATGCTAATATCAATTATCAGATTCATAATCTAGGAAGCTTATCTCTAATAATTTTTGGTTCTAGTAACTGCACAGGAGGCGAGGTATATAGTGAGTACAACTGACAACAACAGGCAATATATACAAATCAATGAAGTTCCCCCAGTACCTGTGCCACAGCAGTTGGCTGAGCCTTGTGAAGAGGAGCCAGAGCCCGAAAAACAAAAGGAGGAAGACAACTTCTGGGATCGGAACAAGATCATGCTACTGCTCACATTGTGCCTAGAGAACAAGCTAAGCAGTGCCAACGGCTCCAAAGAAAGTGCTCTGTGGGAACACATCGCTGCCACTGTCGGCACCACCGCAGAAGAGTGCAATAAGAAGTACAGGAACCTCAGAAGAACTTACATCAGGCTATTAAAGAAGAAAAAAATGGGTAGGCATGTTAAGTGGATCCACTTTAACCTTTGTAATGAGATTTACAATGAATACAAGAGCCCCACATTGTTAGAGCCTTGGGAAGACTTAAAAATAAGGCGGCTGCTGAGTCTATACATAGAAAACTTGCACCGGTTCCGTAACACAGACTGCCTCCAGAAGGACATCTGGAAGGAAATAGCAGACCAGATCGGCTCCACAGAATACAGCTGCTACCATAAATTTAAAAACTTAAAAAGAGCTTACTTGACCTGGCTTGAGAGGAGCAGAGAGAGTGGAAAGTTTGTCAAGAAATGGCCTTACCAGAATTATTTTGAAAGAATCTTCTATAATTACAGTCCATGTCTCAAGCCCTGGGACAGATTTAAAACTAAACAATTACTGGATGCCTATGCTCAATACAATCATAAGTTTCAAAATCCTAAATTCCAGAAAAAAGAACTTTGGAAGGAGATATCTACAATGGTGGGAGAAAGTCCTATTGACTGTGACAGGAAATTTAGAAATTTAAAGCAAACTTATGTAAAATTGAAGAGCAAAATGAAAAGTAGCAGACTCACAACAAAGTGGCGCTATTTCAAAGAGTTTGAGGCTTTATACAGCAGCTGCCATTTGGCACCTGAAAGCTCCCTGGCTGTGGACCAGGACGACTACATCTCAAAGTTACTTCAGTTCTATGTAGACCATAAAGTCAAATTTAGAGACCCACTCACAAAGAAAAAAAATCTTTGGAAGTTGATTAGTCCAAAGTTAGGCATGTCCCCGGAAGAGTGTGATAGAAAGTTCCGGAACCTAAAGCAAACATACATCCGTCTTGCAGAGAGAAAGGAACCAGGATATCAAATCAAATGGCCATACTTCTCATATTTTGAGAAAATATATGGAACTCCTGGTACCCCTCAGTTAGAAACTAGAGAAGAGGAAACTAATGAGATGAGTAAAGCAGTAAAAGATGTCCAGGAAAGGAAAGAGAATGATAAAAAGTTTGAAAGATTACTGAAACTTGTAGAAGAGTCGAACTGTATACAGAGGGAGAGAAACAGAATTCTTCATGCTCTGATTAGTTAAACACGAAATATAATTGCTTTCAACAACTTCAGTCATACATTCATTTTGATTTTCTTACCTTAACATGTTCCCTGTGCTGTGTGTAACAAAACCATGTTAGTTTATACCCCCCACAGCATATGAATATGAAGCAGTTGAACATCTTCTGTGACGGTAGGTATAGTTGTTAGGTTTAGGTTTCTAGCTGGTCCTTACGGCTAAGCCTATTCTTGAGTAAAACCGCAGTTTTCAACTTTTCACTCATTGCATAAAAATGTTTGGTCACTTTAACCGGATATGGAATTACGACTCTATAGATCCAACCTGTGTGCGGTAAGTAGCAAGTACTTACAAGTTTATTTATTTATCGTATGGCGGTTACACACTGGTTGCATAAAAATCTAATTAAAAATTTACATTTCTGCAGATAAATACTCGCTTTATTTGTCAGATGCTTAAAATCCTCAGCTGGTCCGTTGTATTAGGTGATGGGGCACTCGAAAGTAGGTGAGGCCATAAAAGTAGGTACAGTCAGCGTCATATAATTAGTTGCAGCCAGTATGGCCAAATCATCTTAACAGATCTTTATTTATATAGAAGTACACGATACACATCCTTATCGATATATATTATTTGGCCATACTGACTGCAACTAACTTTGTGACGCTGAGTGTACAAAACTAGGTACCATTTTTAGGATTTCATAGCCAAAGGTAAAAACGGGACCCTATTAATAAGATTACTGTCTGTGACCAGGCTATATTTCATGAACTGTGATAGCCACAGTTGAATTTTCACAGAAGATAATTCTATCGCCGCAATAACAAATACTAAAAACACTGAAATAAGGGGCTGTGGAGCCTGACGATAATGGAAATTCGTAGACTGAAAACGTCATACATACCATTCTGTTGTACTTTGTAGAATCAGCTGCCAGTCGTATAATGGCACACAAGCTGCTGAATTGCATTGTGCCACGCGGAACAAAGGTGCCCTACACTCAGGTGCGCCAGGTGCATGTCGCATATGCCACGACCCCTTGTGTGCTCGGAGCTAGGAAGTCCCAAAGTTAATTGTCTGGACAATCACCCAACACACAAGGCGGCAAATAAATAATCGTAGTAGCTGTAATTTGAGCAGGGAGATACTTTTTTTTTGAGCTAATATAATATTGACCACAAAATAGATTCTCCTATACTTACTTATTAGCACCCTACTATTCAAGATAGGCACTCTATGCTATGTAGGTTTGCGACGCTCAACTTCCAACCTACCCAAAGTTTGGAAGTTACCGTTCTTGGCCTACCTTATGATTGGTACATTCAAGACCAAAAACATAGTGCCAAAACTACTAAAAAACGCAACCGTGCCCCCTCATCCAACGTCTACATGAAGCTGATCTGCTGCTAAGCATACGAAAAGGATAAGGTACATGTATGTATACATATTTGGCACTGTGTTAGAGTCGATATATCTTGGACCTTGAATGTACCTGATTAGGGTCGTTTCTCGATCCTGATACGAAAATAACCTTTCGTTCATGTTCCATCGTTATAGGTAGGCCATTCTTTATAAATTCCATACCTATTATATTCATGGTGGTAACTGACTGGGGATTATATTCTAGGCCCCAGACATCAGATTATGATATTATCTTTGTACAGTCAGCAACAAAAGTGGCTAAGTGTTCAAAATGACCTACACGCGCTCTTATTCTCTTGACAATAGAGATGTGTTGACCTCATTTTGAACACATCAAACGCTTAGTCACTTCTGCTGCTGACTGTATATGCATCACTTGGCCTTCAGCTTGTGAATGGCAAAAATGAGATTAGGAAATAAAAAGCAGACAAAGTTTAGAAATGTTTTTGTTTTATTGTTACCGTTCTTATGTTTTTATATGTACAAACAAACTATAATAGATTATCAGTTTTCATTCTGAAATGAGAAATCGTTAGCAAAAAATATTTAAATGTCGACCGGCGGCTATCGATACTAATGTAATGATCAATGTTTATAAAGTACACTGATTACGCTTACGTCTTAACTTAAAAATACATTCGCGTGAATTTAATTAGGACTTAACATTAAATTCGACATCCATAACGCTACAACAATAAGGAATGGAAATCTTGAAAAAATAAAAATTAGTGAAGAATCACACCGGATACGGCCGGCGCCGGCTCGCGCACGCTCACTCACTCTCGCAGGCACGCCGTGCACGCCGTGCACGCTGACTCACGCTAACTAGACCTAGGCATACCCTACCGACTATCGTAGCTAGGCCGCCGCGGACGTCCCGGTCCGGCCCCGCCTGCAGCCAAGGGCTCCGTTCAACAAACTTGTCCATCTCTGGCGAGCTCATAAACCGGAGCGCCTGGGGGAGGCCTGTGGGCGTCAGTCTTTAGGAGTGGTGGTCGACTCGCGGACGTCGGCGGCGGCGCCGGCTGCGGCCGCTCACTTCTTGGCGTTCTTCTTGGGAGACGGAGCTTTGCCTTTGGCGTTGTTTGACAGTTTCGCTTTCTTGCCCTTGGGTTCACCCTCCTCGTCGTCGTCATCCTGAAATATAACGCGCCTCCGAGTCAGAAAAGTTTTCATTTAGACAGCATGGTGAGAAATTACCTATTAGCTAATTCTTACTGCCTAAATTCTAGTTTTCAGACAAATGCCTCGAAAGCAATCATAAGCGGGCAGCGTAGCACCAAAACGGCACTACGCACCCGTCAAATAACACTTGGTCGGTTTTATCATCATTAAACAAATCCATTATAAAAGTACAACGTGTTTGAGCTATCAGAAGGTAAAGGGAATGAATGAGTATACAGAAAACCAACAGCCAATGTAATGTAACAATTTGTTGCAATTAAATTTTGTAACAGCACACTAGTGCTGCTCGCGCCCAGTTTTACTATCTAACAACAGCCAATGATTTTAGACAATGCTAAATGTGTTCGAATTTTCCGTCTGACTGTCATAGTTAAGCCCATTTGAGGCCCTGTGTTGCTGTGTAAGGCATATTACATTTCTTCAACTTATTAGTGAAAACTTGCCTACAAGCATAAATTAAGGGTTTAGGCCTGAAATGGGGTAGCAGAATTGGGCGGAATCCTTTTCCCTCTGTTGAGCGCTCCGCCTATTTAAAATATTAGTTGAAGGTTTTCAGTACCTCATTCGTCTTGCGCTTGCCTGCAGATTTCCTTTTATTCTCATCTTCCTGTAAATTTAGCAAGCTACTGAATCAGTGATTACACAAGTATGAGTTACAAAACATTAGAGCAGTCCTGACACATCTGTTATTTTGATTGTTTTTCAAGAACGTGACAGGGATAAGTTCAGGGTTTTGAGTAAATTTATGCTAAGACTTCTCATCTTGTGTTGTACATTAAGATATCGATCAGATAAAACCCTAATTTGCAGCATTTCAGTAGTTTACATGCATCATGCTATAATATTTATAGATCTTGAGATTGCAGGCTAAGCTAGGAGCAACAGTGTCAACATTCAATTACTGATCAGGGATTAACAAAGAATGCTCAAATCTGGAAATTAAATGTTTTACTCTAGACAGATAATCTGATGCCTAACTAACCTTGAACTGGGAGTCGTCTCCCTCCTCCTCATCAAGCATCTCCTCTTCCATCTCCTCCATGTCTTCAAACTCCTCCACCAGTGCTCCGAGCAAGTGCTGTCCGATAAGGTGCACTGGCCCTGAACCCTGAAAATATAATGGAAGTTAACAAATGTGGCATTGTTTGTTTATTATTATACTTGGTTTTGGTTTTCAGACAAATGCCTCGAATGCAATCATAAGCAGGCAGTGCAGTGCCAAAACGGCACCACACACCCGTCAAATAACAAATGGTTACTTTATCATCATAAAACACAACTAAAAATTGTTTAGGGATCCCCAAGAGAATGCCACCTGTTTAGTACTTCATGACCCCGAGACCAGTTGTGGTGGGTGCATGAGCCTGTCTCATTCTAAATTTTCTGAGGCAGTTAAGCTTTTTAAAAATCATGATCTCACTATTGCAGCATTGTGACAAATGGAATTAAAGTATTCCATAAAGCCTAGAACCTAACAGTACTTAATAAAAAGGTAGGATTAGAATGAAATAGTAAATGTACCTGTATGAGTGTAAATGTGACGGGAGCATCTGGGAACTCCAGGTCTAGCCGTGCATGCCGTGTCTCTCCCACTTTCAGTACAGCTACGGGAATCTTGATTGAGTCATGCAATGACATTGATTCTACCTGAAAATTATACAAACTTTTGTTTAGACAAATTGAGCAGATTAAATATTTTTAAGATGTTGACCTGGTCATAAAAAGTATCATAACAGTCACATTTTGAAGGTCTAAAACAATACTAATAAGGTCATCATCATCGTCATCATCATCATCAGATCAAATTAAGCCAAATTTGATCAATAAACAGAAATATTTTGTAGTTTTGTTAGTAGTTATACCTAGTGATATTTAGCTAACATATGCTTAAAGTATTATGCTAAAAATGAACCCTGTTTATAAGCAATTAGAATTCATTTTAGCGTGAGGTGAGTGGCCATTAATTGAAACTCTATTAGAAAATGTATTCTGTTTTGTAAACAGATATTTTTTATTGAATTTGAGTTTGATAGAATTCACTTAAGTATAAGGTGGCCGGGGGTACTGGTAATTTACTATACTGAAATAGGGGTGAGCTTATTAGCTCTACCATTTTTAGGGGGGCATAGCTACCATAGTCTTGCGGATTTTTATAAATTCTCTAGAACTTTGACAATAGCACAAATTAGGTTGTTTTGCTAATAAAATGAATGTATGCACATATAATATGTACATGAGAATTTCTTTTTAAAACTTTCTTTGTTTCTCAGTGTTGACTGTTCACCAAGATAAAGACAACTTGCTTCAACACCTACGTAAAACACAATGACAATGAATACAAAACACATTAAAAATATAAATAAAGCACTTCAAGGTCGGCAACTCTCTTAACCTCAACTCAACACCCTTTCTCTGTTGTCTGTTCATAAGAAGTGCCTACTATAAGCGCGTGTACATGCTAACACTAAGATATTGAAATTATGAGGATCAGCACTTGTTTAAGCGGTGTGTATTATGTTTTTTTATACAGTCCGATAGGTATTTATTTTATAATAAATACATTTGTTACTTGATAGTGACAGAACTAGAATGGTAAATAAAGATTGTTATTGTCTCACCTGCACCACGTTGAACTCGTCGGGCTGGGCATCGGGCCCGAGCAGCGCCAGGCGGATGAGCAGCTTGTTGCTGCGGGGGTACTCCACCTTCGCCTCGGGGTCCCACGTCTCGGACTTGTTCGTCGCCGACAGGGTAACACCTGCAACACGGGGCACTCACGTCACTTTCCATAACCTCGAAACATCATCCACGCCCTTCAGCCGACTCACTTCACTTCCGAGAAATGAGACGAGATGCAACCGCCCGACGCTTTGACGCCACTTTTAAATTACGCGCCTTCACAATGTCAAACATATTTACGAACATGTAGCGGGCGGAAAATCGATACCGCGTACGTATTATCGCGGGGTGAAGGTTACAACCACGTTGCCGAAGAATTCACCGTCGCCCATGGTGTGGCCCCCAGTTAAATTAGCCATTTCACAATTCGCAAACCTTGATTGAAAATGGCGGCAAGTTTGTTGTAAATTTGCAAATCTAGCGTTCACCACAAAACGTACTGATGCGTTATCACAAGTAAACTAGTAAAAAGCACGATTTATTAAGCAATTTAAAAAAATAGTTAAAATAATAATAAAATGGCGAGTAAGCCGGGTGTCAAAACTGACGCTAACAATAAGTAGATATTTCTCATACAAGTACAAACGTTTCTTTATAAATAATTACACAATCTTAAGCGTAATATATCGAAGATTACCGCTTACCATAAAAATATTCGTCCGACATGGTGATTTCACTTATTTAATGAGATTTTCGCGATACGTTCACGTGCGAAGCCGGCGCACACAAAAATCTGAAGACTTGAAGACTGCCAAGACTGGTGTTGTCAGCCTAAGTTCGTAATTTCCTTTGTACGTAGTAAACTCCCCACCACCCGTTACGGTTTTGTTATACGCTTTGTCACTTTCGTTTACATTCTGCTATATTATAGTCTGGCAATACGAAAACTTAAGTAACGGTGAGACACAAGACGCTTGAACAATAAACGCTGATATTTTTAATGTTGTTTAGTGGCAAAGACTCCAGTACTCACTCACTCAAAAAAAAACTCAACTAAATCATTGAGTCATCATATCTCGGATATCAGTTTTTATTGGCAGAACATAGTAATTTTGCTGTCGTAATAAGATATATAGTTCGGCGTAGGAATAAGAACATAGGTATTATTTTATTTATTTATTTAATATTCAGAGACGCCGCGTCGCCTATTACTATAGAACAGTCAGGAAAACTTCGCGTGGCCGCCAATAGTGTCCCCACGCTCTAAGGATTTATTATTTACAATACAGAAATCTTTATGTCTGTGTTATTATAAAATAATACCTGCATATAGTGAAAAGTTTAAATCCTTTTTCTTTAACTGTTACGAATAACAATATAGTCTTTATTATTATGAAATTTATGGAGGGGGCTGCTGCTAATGGATTGTAATTTTTATATTACTATTAATCTGACTGCACCTTACAAGTTTTACCCTGATTTGTGGGTTAAGATAGACACTTTATTACAGCAACACCACATATGTGTAGACCATTGGTAGACCATAGAGCAAAAATAGGTACGTTCAGAATGCAAACTTTATAGTAAGAGCAAAATTTTGGTAGGGAACTAAAACCTCTGCGTAGATGGCTGTCAAAAGTAATACAACTAATATAACAATTTTATAATTTGTCTAAAATATTAGAGTAACAAAAATACAAAAAGATTTTCTGTCTCACTCACTGACCAAGCTTGTGCCCACGAAATCGTCTGCGAAAATATCAAGTATGAGATCGAGGCGACGATCGAAAGGGATGGTCTTATGTAATTTTTTATAGGTATAGCAGAGACGGTTCTATTTTTGTCCGTCTTCTCTTTTACTCCAATTAAAGAGTCATGAGAGTGACAGAGAAAATCGTCCGCAATTTACGAATATTGTTATTCGCGGTAGCGCCGCTGTAATTCATGTAATTTCGTTCAGCCAACATTGTGTAATTGAGTCACAAATATCCAAACATCTTCACAGATTTTCAGATTTAAAAAAAATTGTACTTTCAAAATCTCCTTGATTGAACATTGAAATGAATTATTCTCTAGCTACTCTCAGTGACTATTATAATAATTATTTTATTATAATTCTTTGATCTAATCTTTAGCTGATGTCGATCTGTGGAAGAGACCATAGATAATGTATATGAGATGCCATCTTGGATCAATTCGAATCGAGGACATTCTATTTATTTAATTCCAATTGGTCATTTAAATCGGATACCCTTATCTCATTGGAGGTGTCAGATATGTACAACTACATTTGCCTTAAGCAACCAATGGCTAAGCTTCTTTGACATATGTTTTTTTAACAATGGGCTATTTCATTTCCTCAATTGACATAAATTTATTTGTCAAAATACCGTATAAAAATATTGCCTCCGTTTATTAGCTCCATTGTTTCTTTTGGTTTTTCCCCTATTCCAAAGTTCTATTTTCTAATTCCGAAGCATATTGCGACGCCCAACGACGCTTAGTGAAAGTGTCCAACAATCGTAGTACAGCAGTGTAGATAAAGTGAGTCTCTACGCTCGGATTATTGCCTCGTTCTTGACCTTATGCCATCGATGCTTGAATAGTTATATTGTGTAACGACGCCAAAAACATGCAAATACCGTTGCCAAGTCGCATATCGCAGTCTATTAATATTAAAGTTCGCATAAATGCTATTTCTTGAACTGTCAAAATGTCCAATAAGAAATTGGAGAGGTGAAAATCGTGCGTGTATGAAGCTAGGGCTTCTAGTGAGTGGCCATATCTGTTCGCAGAGTGGGGGTGTCGCTACATGGTGAATAGGTGACGGCGGCGGCGTGGAGCGTCGACATCGAGTGGATGATGCTGGCCTCTTAACTGAAGGCATAGGAGAGGTCCCGCGCGGCGCCATGAGCGCTGCGGGGCGAGAGGCCGCGGCGGAGCCCGACGCCGGTGCCGAGCCCGAGGGCGCGCAGTGCGCATCAGACGCGTCTACCAATACTCCTCCACAGTCTCCGCAGGTTAGACCAATACTCTTTCTCTACTCATTTACAACCATTAAGACAGGCGAAAGAGGCAAACCATACACTACACTTAAGTATCCTGGGATAAACTATTCAGGACAATATCACATCACTTCTTATTTATATGTGTCAGTTTACTGCATGAGATAAGTGCACTAGTGAGCGACTATGGTCAGTTATTTATGTAAAACTTGAATTGCGCAATAGAAAGTGTTAGTGTACAAAAGGTAGATGCAGTGTTATTTATTTATATACTTATTTGAGCAACTAGCATTGTTGACAGGCCAACATTAAGCAAAGCTGAGTCTTTCTAATGTTAATACTGTTAGTAGAATGACACAATCTGAACAAGCAATTCTGTGGCTAAGTCTATTGTAATTCCTAATGTATGTGTATGTCTGTAGTCTCCGCACCAAATAAAATTTAGCACCAGTTTTAATAGAGGTGTATTTAAAGAAGGCGAGAGATCAAGTTAATTACTTGCAGTACAATCTATTTATAAAACACTTGAACTTTTTTTGCACAAAATATAACTTTCAAAGATGGTTGAGACAACTCTCTCACTCAGTTTGGTAGTTTAGGTGTCTTCTTTGAAATGGTTAGAGCCTACATTGCAAGCACCTACAAGCACCCTCCTCATTGTACCTGCCTGCATAGCACCTGACTTTTGTTTTGATGGATTGTAATTTCTTTTAACACTTTCCCTGATCCTTGACCCTGAGTCATGGGTGCTCTCTATGTATTTGTATATTATATATATCATTGGCTGAGTACCCAAAATACTAGCCTTCTTGAGCTTACTGTAGATATATATACTTGTAACTTATATTATACTTGTGAATTCTTATGGTGTCAGATCAGACATGACAAGTTGTTTAGTGAGGCTAGATTATAAATATTAATGAATCACAATACTGCAAATGATATGCAGTTTTTTCTTTATTTATGTACAAAGTGCTACACGCCTCAGATAGATGTGGGTGTTGTAGAGGTCACAGCCTTTTTATCTTGTTTGTGGATTGCCTTTAAGATTTGTAGGAGTGGAATAATTATAGTTTTTATAATTGCCGTTTGACAATAGGTTTCGTCTAGTGGCTAGCTACCCTGCCTATGAAGCTGATGGTTCGGGGTGCAAAGCCCAGTAAGGGCATTTATTTTATGAGCACACATATTTGTTTCTGAGTCATGGCGGTTTTCTATGTATTTAAGCTTTATTTATATTAAATATATCATTGGCCGAGTACCCACAACACAAGCTTTCTTGAGCTTACTGCATATTTCAGTTAATTAGTGTGCAGCGGCGGGAAGCGCCGAAATTTTTTAACGTAACAAATAAAGAGCCTGGACAGAGAGTACCATATGTACCATTTGGCGTAGAGACACTAGGTACATGGGGTCGTCAGAGGGTACGCAGAGCTGGCGGCTGGAACGAGGAAATGCCGCCAGCATCCTTGGTACAATGCCTTAGAGGCGTTTTTTAGATTGCATGCTATCACTAGTTAAGTACTTGTAGTTATCATAATAATTGTAATTTCTGTAATAGTTTATTTAAAAAAAAAAGTGTAAGGCTGCTCTGTAATATAACTGGACTGGACTGTAGTCGCAGGGGCCGGCCAGCGCGGCGCCGGCGCCGGGCGCGGGCAAGTGGCAGTGCGAGGTGTGCACCTACGAGAACTTCCCGCTCTCCAGGAAGGTGAGTACAGTGTGCAGCATTCATCATTTCAGTTAACACGTCCACTGCATGAGCCTCCCCCAAATATGACATATCTTGGGCGGAGATTTACCATAGTCGCCACGCCTGGTAGGCTGGTTGGCGACCGCAGTAGCTGTTTGATTTGATTTCAACAGGGCTGTAGCACAGCTGATGGATAATATTGTGGCATTTAATATAGTAACAGTATTTTTGTATTGTTCTGTGGAAATAAGTTATTAATAATAATAGCCCTTAGTTCATGCAATTTTTCGCTATTTAAGTACTATATTTATATGTATGTCGCGCGTGCGAAAAAGGCCTGCCCAATTATTTTTTTTCAATTCCTTCCTGTTCTGTGCTGTTCTCCACCGATATTAAGTCATTGGGTTAACAGGTAGGCATCGCATAAAAGGGTAAAATGAAACCTAACTTCACTAGAGAAAGCTGAGGGTTATATGTTTGCCTCTTTCCAGTGCACGATGTGCCGCACGAGCAAGCCGCTGCTCGGGGAAGACATCCTGCGGCTGCAGGACGGCGCGCGCGCGCTGCCGCACGACGCGGGTGAGTGCACGCGCGTGGGCGAAGGATAGAACCGGCGGCGCTGCCGCGAAATACGATATTCGTAAATTTCAGACGATTGTCGCTGTCACTCTCATGACGCCTTAATTGGAGTAAAAGAGAAAGATGCTCAAAAAATACGAACTTCGATGTTCGCGGTACCGCTTCGGTTCTCGGAAAACCGCTAACCGCTTGAGATCTGAATCAGCCCTAATATTATGAACTAGATGAAATCCCGACTTCACGTGTAAAAGAAATAATAGGTTTCATTTTGAAAATAGAAGATAGTATTTACTTATTAGATCTCTAAAACAGGGCCAACGCGCAGGACGCAAAAATAGTTCAGTTACCAAACGCATCCTTACCTGTTAATAGTCATTTATCATCATTTCAGCACTAAGTCGTCTACTGCTGGGCATAGGCCTCCCCCAAATATGACTTGTGTCATCTTGGGGGAAGTTGTCATAGTCGCCACGCTTGGCAGGCGGGTTAGTGCCGGCAATAGCTGTAGATTGGGTTTGCCCATCCGTTAGCTTTTTCCCTTTATCGCCTCTCACGACACCCGCGGTAGGAGATGGGGTGTTGGTATTCTAGTCAGCCGGTACCATACGACACAGCAGTCAACATTGTCTACTAACAAATGCGGCCGACCTTGTTTTATTAATTTAACACTTTGAAAGGCGGAAAGCTTTGAATGGATTTACGACAATACGAAGATTACTATTATTTTAGTTTTACTTCAGAATGGGACTCGTCGATGGTAGCTGTTGCATGTAATTAGACATGAAATAATTAAATGGGTGTTTGTGTTTGTACGCAGAGGCGGACGCGGTGGCGGAGCGCCTGAAGCCGCTGCGGATCGCGTCGCCCGTGGGGCAGGCCGGCGCCTCCTGCCAGGCCAAGTGGCCTTGTCCGGTGAGTATCTAGCACGCTCACCCCGCGAACTATATACCTACATACAATACTGCGGCTGTCAGAAGTTTAAGTAATTTATTTATATGAAAATTATTTTACAGTTTATATAAACGGCCAGTTGTGCTAGTTGCAGTGTTAATCAGTGAGCCCACTTATGTTGCAGACGTGCACGTACGAGAACTGGCCGCGCTCCCTCAAGTGCGCCATGTGCGGCGCGCCGCCCACCGCGCCTGCGCCGCCCGCGGGTGAGTCCTCCCTGCACTACACACTGCAAACTACACCCTACACACTACATACTACACACTGTAAACTATTCACTACACACGGCATACCACACCCTATTCGCTACACATTGCAAACTGTACACTACACACTGAAAACTATACACAACAAACTACACATTGCAAACTATACACTACACATTGCAAAATATACACTACAAACTACACACTGCAAACTACACACTACACGCTACACACTGCATACTACACACTACATACTACACACTGCATACTACACCCTACATGCTACATGCTATACACTGCAAACTACACCCTACATGCTACATGCTATACACTGCAAACTACATCCTACATGCTGCATTCTACACACTACAATCCACACACACTACACTACATAAAGCACTACCCATTACACTACACACTCCACACCACACTTTGCACACAACAGTGTGTAATAATATAATAACATAAAAACTAATATAGATGTACCAATAGACTATTTCACGCTTTCCAGGCATCAATGATATCTGCAACACCCAAAACGCGTCGTCGAACGACACCAAGCGTCGCAACAACCCGGACTGGCTGTGGTTACAAGCTTGCATAGGTGAGGAAACTTATTTATTATTTAGTACCTTATATGGGAAAAAATGAAACTAACTTGAAGTGATATGGTAATACGTGGACATGGATGGAGGAGCGAAATTAGAGATATATTGATGTTCCACCTGGGGAATCATGACCCTCAATAATGAGGAATTCGATGCGAGGAGTGGGCGAGTAAACATCTCTTGAAATCTGTCGACGCGGATTAGGTTAAAGCCTGTCAATAAAAGTTCTATGTTCGTCCAGTAAGAATACGCATTCCGTCAGCGTTTCCTGTTTTACTGCTTGTATTACTGAACCGCTATTAGAAAGGGATAGTGTTGTCGATCCATATTGATTTTAACGTAAGTGTATGGTATTAGAGTATGTGTAACTTCTAATCCCTGTCTGTCACCGTTCCATATCTCCCCAAGTTACCCTATTGTGACGTCTTCGCGACAAAAATCCGGGGTCTAATGATAATACATAAAGCATGTTAGATGTGCTTTCCTGAATCTGTGTTGACCGATGATCAAAGAGCTTACTCGACCGTGTGGCATTCTAAGTACGCATATTCTGAAACGAGTCGAAATATTAATAATTCGTTCGTAACTCGCCTCGGCTCTTACGTATGTCATCGACGCAAGCGAGTAAAGGTTCGACAATAGCACTGCTTAAAATACGCAGACACTACGGAACCGAAGTGACGCATCCTATACGTACTGTTTTACCGCTTGCGATCTTCTACACCTCTGATAAAATTACGCTGTCGGCGCGGAATCGCAGCGATGTGTCGTAAATGTTATGACTACCGCGGACACCTCACCGCTGCTCAAAACATGCAGACGCACCGTGTATATGCACCATACGTAAGATTTTCGTCGCATCTCAATTTATGGTGTGTCTCCGTATTTTCAAGCAGCGCTGTGGATGCGATAGAGTTGTGACGTTTACTCTTTACGCCACATCACTGCGATTCTGCTGTTTTGAGCAGCGGGGTGGAGGGCTTGGGATAAAATCGGTACGCATACGATGCGCCACTGTGATTCCGTAACGCGTGCTTTGATTAGCGGTTAGGTCGACCCTTAAGTTCTCTGTTCTATTGTATGATTGTGATTATTGACGTGTGACGTGGTGTGTGTGGTGCAGGCGTGGTGGAGGGCGACGTGTCGCGGGTGGAGGCCTACCTGGCCGGCGGCGGCGACCCGGCGCGGGCCCTGGCGGCGCACGAGGCCGCGCTGCTGGACCGCGCCTCCGCCTTCGACGCGGGGCACACGCTGGTCCACCTGGCCATCAGGTACACAGTGGGGCCCACCTGGCGGCGGCGGCGACCCGGCGCGGGCCCTGGCGGCGCACGAGGCCGCGCTGCTGGACCGCGCCTCCGCCTTCGACGCGGGGCACACGCTGGTCCACCTGGCCATCAGGTACACAGTGGGGCCCACCTGGCGGCGGCGGCGACCCGGCGCGGGCCCTGGCGGCGCACGAGGCCGCGCTGCTGGACCGCGCCTCCGCCTTCGACGCGGGGCACACGCTGGTCCACCTGGCCATCAGGTACACAGTGGGGCCCACCTGGCGGCGGCGGCGACCCGGCGCGGGCCCTGGCGGCGCACGAGGCCGCGCTGCTGGACCGCGCCTCCGCCTTCGACGCGGGGCACACGCTGGTCCACCTGGCCATCAGGTACACAGTGGGGCCCACCTGGCGGCGGCGGCGACCCGGCGCGGGCCCTGGCGGCGCACGAGGCCGCGCTGCTGGACCGCGCCTCCGCCTTCGACGCGGGGCACACGCTGGTCCACCTGGCCATCAGGTACACGGTGGGCCCCACCTGGCGGCGGCGGCCTTCCTGTCTACAACACGAGCGTTCTTGATGACTCGACCGTAAAACTAGTTTATCTACGTACATATCATACGTGCTCTAAAATGCGTCCAGAAACCGTAGGCAAAGATCAGCATTACCAACCATCAGAAATGAATGGAGATGTAATGTTAACATTACCTACTGAAATCCGTAGGTTATGAGTTTAAATTTGGAACAGCTGTCAAATTCAAGTGGGGTGTCTATTTTCGTATCTATAGATATTAAAACAGTCATTGATACGAAACGCCAATTCGTTATGTTTTTTAATATAGAACTCGAGTGACAATAGAATAAAAATTTCATTCGCTTTAAAAAAATATTTGACGCCGCCATTCCAAGCTGTCATTTGTTTTGTTCGTTGACTTTTTAATGTTTCAAGTAACACTAGTAATACTGCAGGTCATTTCCCTACGGTTCCTGAACCCATCTTAAAACATTTATGATATGTGTGTAGATAAAGTAGTGTATGTAACTATACATAATTAGGCATTACAACAATCGTGTGATATTATTATGAAACGAGCCGAAGGCGAGTGGATAAACCCACACTCTTGTTGTAATGTCCTTCATTATGCACAGATACATAAACTACTATTAAGTTGTGAGATTGTGCCAAAATAATTTTTATTTATTCTTCATATTGGATTACTTAATTGTCTACATACTCGTAAGTATATAAGCAAAATCATACTTATTCGACTTTGTCTAGGATTACAGGATTCTACGCTAGGTTGGACTCGTTGCTCGGGTGCCATCGGAAAATAACACTTACCGTTGTGTGTAAATTGTCGCTTATTTTAAGCATCAGACGTCCATTGATCCGTTCTCTTTCATTTTGAGTTTTATTTCGATTAAGTTTTTTTTACTGCTTACATCAAAAATGAGCAAAATATTTGTGCGTTAAGAAGCAATAGAATGATATATACGATGGAGTACAAGCCCCTGGTGTGCAGGTTCCAGCGCGAGGACATCCTGGCGACGCTGCTGGCGCGCATCTCGGGCGGCGGCCCGGGGCTCAAGCGCTCGCCCTCCTACATCGGTGAGTCAGCGCAGACATCCTTTTACAAAACTTTAACAAAACTTGTTGAACTGAGGCATTGTAATACTGACCGTCAAGAAAAATACGAATGACTTTGGCAAATTAGTGTCCAATTTAATTGAATATCGGAATCTCGATATGCCAATATTTGGGTGTAAGAATAAAATTGTTTTTATGACTCTATACACTCTTTTATGTGCGCTTAACGAGTTATGTTAAAGTTTTGCACCCACAGTGCCGCTCACTGTTAATAACATTATGATTGTTTCCCTTTCTAAAGGAAAAAGAATCGCTCTTCAACACTGACTTTCGAAGAGTTGTATACCTTACCTTTGCGAGTAGAAACGTTTCTTAATTCACGCCCGTTAGCTCCGTCGTGTGATCATTGAGGTTGCCGGCGTTTTCAAAGAACGCAACTTTGTTTAGTTATATTCTGAAGCGAATTAAATTTTGTAACACATTCCCACCGATTGTCTGTTATAGTACGGATCTAGTCGAGCAATGTTATTTGCTGCACCCATATTACCGTGCCATAATAAAATATTAAACTCGTTTCTCACTCACTATAGTAGTCGAAGTTGCCAAATATATCTTAACACATCCTCACTGCTGTACAATTTAAGGTCTGTACTGTACATTTGGCTACTTTATTTCCTACTTACTTGAAGTATCTCGTCTACACCCGTATCAGCTCCGGACCTGGCGGCGGCGATCCGTCGGCACGTGGCGTCCTCCATCCGGTACAAGAAGGGCGCGTTCCCGTGCCGGTACCTCAACGAGTTCTGCACGTTCGCGCTGCCGGCGGAGATCGAGGAGCTGCCGGTGGCCATCCAGGAGCAGCTGTTCTCGGAGCTGCTGGACCGCGACGCGCAGCAGACCCTCGAGGCCGAGCCGCCGCTCATCAACTGGAGCCTCGAGCTGTGCGTGCGACTCGGTAAGTGGCCTCATTTAATTATTTTTGTCTATAAATGTCAAAGGTCCGATAGGTCCGAATAACATCTGCAACTTGAAAGCCATAGTTATGTTTATGAAAGTTGGCAACCCTTGATATTATCTCTCTTTCTATTAAGTTGTATATGTAAGATAAATTAGCATCCACCCCAGACCTCGTTATTACCCGGGCCGCTACCGTAACCAGGATACTGGGGGCCGCCTAGGACTAGGGCCATGGTATCTTTGTACCTGTCACGGGGTAAATACCTATTCGCTACGCTTGGCAAGTGGGTTGGCGATCGCAGTGTTCCGCCGCACTCCAGGGAAGCTAACTGCCTATCCCTATCCCCCGGAGTTCTCAGCCGTAGTTTTAGGACATAAACGGGTCCAGAAATTTTCCTTTATACATAAATTAAATAACAACACTAACGTTTGAAGATACGTATACTGTATACTATGCTCCCGCGAATAGAAGTGTTTTTAAATTCACGCCCACCAGCTCCGTCGGATGCTCATTTAGATAGTCTGTATTTTAGAGCATAGTTTCCCAAAGTGGTCCATACCGCCCCCCAGTGGGCGCTGAAGAGGTCCAGGGGGGCGGTAGGGGCCTCGGAAGGAACTGGGGGGCGTTTATGCTGCCCAGGGGGGCGCTCCCACATGAGAAAAAAAAATGTTTGGTAGAAATACATTTATAAATTTCTATCAAATAGAAACACCTAAATTTATGGTTTATTTATGGTACTTCTCTATCATTGTAATTCTCGTACTCATTGCAATTTATTTTAGCAAAAAATCTTAGCGAACCTCTTCAGCCGATTGTGTGATGACAACGATGAAGATTTTAATCGTTTGCTGCTTCATACCGAAATTCGCTGACTATCAAAAGGCACATGCTTATCACAATTTGATAATTTGTTTGACTCGGTACTTCTTCTTTAAAAACAAAGATGATGAATACAAAAATTACATTGCTTAATTGACAGATCTGTTCAAACTGTTCATTGTAATGTTAATATACAATTACAAGGTGATCATTTGAATTTGATTAAAACTCAATACGTTATTGCAGCTTTTATTAGAAAAATCCTTCTGCTCATTTGTTCAAGCGAAACTTAGGTAGAGGCGAATATAATCACTTTCCAAACTTAGCAGCAGTGTCTGCCACAAAGGAAGAATTACTGACGTATTGTCAACAATTAGAAATGCTTCATGATGACTTTAATGAGCAATTCCAAGATATTCTTAAGACACATACATACGCCATCAGATATATCAGAACTGTGGAGGTGGTTACAAATATCGGCATATGCCTTGACAATAGAGGCGTTGTTTCGATATTTGTGACCACCTCCACAGCTCAGATATATCTGATGGCGACTGTACCAGATCGGCTTTTTGATCCGTTCTCGCAGTATAATGCAGCAGAGTTATCTAATTTAGAAGAGGAACTCATAGAACTCACAACAAATGAAGAACTGAAAGTTAAGTTTAAAATCGGATGCCAAGAGTTCTGGCCCCAGAAATCAATACCTGAACTGTACCCTGGCTTATGGGATATAATACAGAAATTTTTAACCGCATTTTCATCTTCGTATTTGGCAGAGCGTGAGCCTTCAGTGCATGCAGTTGTCACATTACTCACGAAGAAAAGAAATAGACTGCAGATTACTGAGCGTGGTGACCTCAGGCTGTTTTTAACAAAAAAATACTCCGACATTAACAAATTAACAAAATCATCAATCGCATCAAACACATCCTTCGAACTAAAATTTGTATTTTTGAACTAAATTAAGTTGATTATATTATTTCTGAAAAAGGCAATATTCTAGTAGTATATAGTGTTTAAAAAAATATAGTTGTTTTTTTAACTTAATAAAAAAACATTTGTTACAATAATTTTGATAGAACTACGTAGGTCTCTTTCTGCGTTAGGTACTTAATTCGTATAGGGTTAAGATGTCTTTGTTATGAAAAATATATACGTTTTTTTTAAAGAAGTGACGAAACATATACCTTATTTTAGCTATTATTTTGTGATGGTGGGCGGTGTTTTTTTTTGCTGATACCTAAGTGGGCGCTAGCCCAAAAAAGTTTGGGAATCTATGTTTTAGAGGAACACGTGTGTGTTTAGTCCTAGTCAGTGTCAACATCGAAGCTTTCGAAACTACCATCCTATGGGCTTCCCGAGAAATTATGCGAATGGGTCAGCAGCTTTTTAGCAGACAGAAGCATTAAGGTCGTAGTCGACGGTGAATGCTCGGATTCCATGTCTGTGAATGCTGGTGTCCCTCAAGGCTGTGTGCTATCGCCCACGTTATTTCTCCTGCATATCAATGACATGCTGCAGATCAGCGGTATTCATTGCTATGCGGATGACAGTACGGGTGATGCTTGCTATACCGGCCGTGCCAACATTTCTCGGGAAAGTGTCATTGAGAGCCGGAACAAGCTTGTGTCTGAAGTTGAGACTTCCCTTAAAGAAGTCTCAGAATGGGGCTGAATGAACTTGGTTCAATTTAATCCCAGTAAGACACAGGTTTGCGCGTTCACGGCAACGAAACTCCCGTTTGTCGTATCGCTTCGCTTTGAGGGCACTCTCCTAACAGCCACAGCCAGTATCGGAATTCTGGGTGTCGACATCTCTAGCTCAGTCCAGTTCCGCGGCCATTTAGAAGGAAAGGCCAAGTTGGCCTCGAAGAAGCTTGGTGTGCTCAACAGATCGAGGCAGTATTTCAGTTCGGCCCACCGCCTACAACTGTACAAGGCGCAAGTACGGCCATATATGGAATACTGTTCTCATCTCTGGTCAGGGGCACCCCAATACCAGCTTCTCCCTTTGGACCGCATCCAGCGGAGAGCGACTAGAATTGTAGGCAGCCAGGATATCTCGGACCGGCTTGACTCCTTGGCACTGCGTAGAGATGTGGCCTCACTATGCATTTTCAACCGCATCTACTACGGAGAGTGCTCCGAGGAATTGTTCGGGTTAATCCCAGCTGCTTCCTTCCGCCAGCGCTCTACACCACAACACTTTCATCATCACCACTTAGATGGTTGGTAGTCCTCAACTGTGCGTTTTTCTAGAAACTTCCTGCCTCGCACAGCAAAACTCTGGAATAAATTGTCGTGTGCAGTATTTCCGGACCGATATGACATCCAAACCTTCAAGAAAAGAGCGTATAGGGATCTTAAAGGCCGGCAACGTACTTGTGACTCCTCTGGTGTTGCGGGTGCCCATGGGCGACGGTAATTGCTTACCACCAGGCAATCCGTCTGCTCGTTTGCCGCCTATGTCATAAAAAAAAACTCTGGTCGGCGCAGGGTCGCGGCTGCACGCGCTGTGGAACCGCTCGGCGGGCGACTGCCTGCTGGACGCGGTGGCGCAGTGCGCGTACGGCGTGTTCGACCGGCGCGGGGCCCTGCGCGCGGCGCTGGCCGAGTCGCTGCTGGCGGCGGGCGAGCGCTTCTACGAGCGCTGGGCCGCCTGGGAGCGCGCCGGCGCCGCGCGTGCGCACTACGTGCCCGAGGTTGTATACTCCACCTAGCTAGGGTACTTCGACCGGCGCGGGGCCCTGCGCGCGGCGCTGGCCGAGTCGCTGCTGGCGGCGGGCGAGCGCTTCTACGAGCGCTGGGCCGCCTGGGAGCGCGCCGGCGCCGCGCGTGCGCACTACGTGCCCGAGGTTGTATACTCCACCTAGCTAGGGTACTTCGACCGGCGCGGGGCCCTGCGCGCGGCGCTGGCCGAGTCGCTGCTGGCGGCGGGCGAGCGCTTCTACGAGCGCTGGGCCGCCTGGGAGCGCGCCGGCGCCGCGCGTGCGCACTACGTGCCCGAGGTTGTATACTCCACCTAGCTAGGGTACTTCGACCGGCGCGGGGCCCTGCGCGCGGCGCTGGCCGAGTCGCTGCTGGCGGCGGGCGAGCGCTTCTACGAGCGCTGGGCCGCCTGGGAGCGCGCCGGCGCCGCGCGTGCGCACTACGTGCCCGAGGTTGTATACTCCACCTAGCTAGGGTACTTCGACCGGCGCGGGGCCCTGCGCGCGGCGCTGGCCGAGTCGCTGCTGGCGGCGGGCGAGCGCTTCTACGAGCGCTGGGCCGCCTGGGAGCGCGCCGGCGCCGCGCGTGCGCACTACGTGCCCGAGGTTGTATACTCCACCTAGCTAGGGTACTTCCGTTGTGGCTCCGGTGTTAAAACATTACGTTTGCGAGGCAGACAATAAACTCACGAAATAAACGGAACGAACAAAATTGCAATACTAAAAGCACGAAGACGCAGAAATAGGATAGTGTCCTATTAAGCCGAATTATTTTGCTTTATTTAATTGAGTGAATAGAACACCAGCCTGTACCTATTGTCCCAAACTCCCCTAAGTACAAACTAATTAAAAATGCTATATAAAACATGAATAAAAAATAAAATGACGCTTGCCGGTGGCCGGTTGGCGGGCAGGAGTCGCAGCTGCGCGCGGAGTGGGCGCGGCTGGTGGCGGGCGCGGCGCGGGCGGGCACGGCGCTGCACCAGCTGCACGTGTTCGCGCTGGCGCACGTGTGCCGGCGGCCCATCATCGTGTACGGCGTCAACGTCGTCAACTCCTTCCGCGGGGAGGCTCTCGGCTACGCGCGCTTCCAGGGTCAGTCGCTCCACTCTAGGGTGTCTAATGTTATTACTGCTTATTATAATATATAAATTTCGTTAAATATTCAAGGTAACCAGTACGTCACTTTAGAAGATTCAATTTGAAGAATATTATGTCACCTTTTCTTATCTTCTTCACCATGCTGTCATTAATATAAACTCTGACACTACGAAAATTCGTGAAGTGTTCGATGCATTATGCAACGGAATATGTTTTGCCTGAATTTATGATGGATTTTATGACGCTCCGACTCTGTCATGTATAAAATTAAGCTGCAATATTTTACTTATCAAAGTGATAATTTAGATTATTGTCATTTTAAGATTCAATTTGAAGATTATTATGTCACCCTTTTTTTATCTTCCTCACCATGCCGTCATTAATAAAAACTCTGACACTACGAAAATTCGTGAAGTGTTCGATGCATTATGCAACGGAATAAGTGTTGCCTGAATTTATGATGGATTTTATGATGCTCCGACTCTGTCATGTATAAAATTAAACTGCAACATTTTACTTATCAAAGTGATAATTTAGATTATTGTCATTTTAAGATTCAATTTGAAGATTATTATGTCACCTTTTTTTTATATTCCTCACCATGCCGTCATTAATAAAAACTCTGACACTACGAAAATTCGTGAAGTGTTCGATGCATTATGCAACGGAATAAGTGTTGCCTGAATTTATGATGGATTTTATGATGCTCCGACTCTGTCATGTATAAAATTAAACTGCGATATTTTACTTACCAAAGTGATAATTTAGATTATTGTCATTTTTCCATTTTTATAATCGTGTAAATTCATTCTAAATTTTGAAGTAGGTACAAGAGATTTATTTTGTTTGACGTATAGAAAATATAACCTGAAATTGAGGTGAGATTTTGACAATTATCCCTTGTAACAGGTATCTACTTACCACTCCTCTGGGAGCCGGCACTATGCTCCAAGTCCCCGCTGGCGGTGGGCTACACTAGAGGACACTTTTCTGCGCTCGTACCCATCGAGCCGTATTGTCGGCGTCATTATATTTGCAGGTATGATAGAAACTGATATGTGATTTAGTGTTCAGAGTTCGTTTCTGATACCGACCGTAATCGTCGTCTAAAATCGACATTCATGTTTTGTGTTTGCAGAGATGAGCAGGAAGAAACCGACGAAAGTTGTTACCTGCCGTTGACTGACTGCGAGGGAAAATTGTTGCCCGTGCACTTCCTCACCGTTGACGAGGTTTGTCATTAGATCACAAATACGTTATATAAGTCGCCATTTGTGTAGCTAGTGTAGGAAGAGATGCAAACCATTTGAATGATAATGAATAATGAGATATCTCCGTGTTCCCAGATGGGAGACGAAGAAGGCATGGTCCGGCGCTGGCTGTCCGCGTGCGTGACGGGCGGCGGACAGCTGTGCGCGCGCCAGCACCTGCACCCGCGCCCGCTGCTGGTCGCGCAGCTGCTGGAGGAGTGGCTCAACCACTACCGCCGCCTCGCGTGAGTATACTGTAGACCTGCTCCGTGCTGGCTGTCCGCGTGCGTGACGGGCGGCGGCCAGCTGTGCGCGCGCCAGCACCTGCACCCGCGCCCGCTGCTGGTCGCGCAGCTGCTGGAGGAGTGGCTCAACCACTACCGCCGCCTCGCGTGAGTATACTGTAGACCTGCTCCGTGCTGGCTGTCCGCGTGCGTGACGGGCGGCGGCCAGCTGTGCGCGCGCCAGCACCTGCACCCGCGCCTGCTGCTGGTCGCGCAGCTGCTGGAGGAGTGGCTCAACCACTACCGCCGCCTCGCGTGAGTATACTGTAGACCTGCTCCGTGCTGGCTGTCCGCGTGCGTGACGGGCGGCGGCCAGCTGTGCGCGCGCCAGCACCTGCACCCGCGCCCGCTGCTGGTCGCGCAGCTGCTGGAGGAGTGGCTCAACCACTACCGCCGCCTCGCGTGAGTATACTGTAGACCTGCTCCGTGCTGGCTGTCCGCGTGCGTGACGGGCGGCGGCCAGCTGTGCGCGCGCCAGCACCTGCACCCGCGCCCGCTGCTGGTCGCGCAGCTGCTGGAGGAGTGGCTCAACCACTACCGCCGCCTCGCGTGAGTATACTGTAGACCTGCTCCGTGCTGGCTGTCCGCGTGCGTGACGGGCGGCGGCCAGCTGTGCGCGCGCCAGCACCTGCACCCGCGCCCGCTGCTGGTCGCGCAGCTGCTGGAGGAGTGGCTCAACCACTACCGCCGCCTCGCGTGAGTATACTGTAGACCTGCTCCGTGCTGGCTGTCCGCGTGCGTGACGGGCGGCGGCCAGCTGTGCGCGCGCCAGCACCTGCACCCGCGCCCGCTGCTGGTCGCGCAGCTGCTGGAGGAGTGGCTCAACCACTACCGCCGCCTCGCGTGAGTATACTGTAGACCTGCTCCGTGCTGGCTGTCCGCGTGCGTGACGGGCGGCGGCCAGCTGTGCGCGCGCCAGCACCTGCACCCGCGCCCGCTGCTGGTCGCGCAGCTGCTGGAGGAGTGGCTCAACCACTACCGCCGCCTCGCGTGAGTATACTGTAGACCTGCTCCGTGCTGGCTGTCCGCGTGCGTGACGGGCGGCGGCCAGCTGTGCGCGCGCCAGCACCTGCACCCGCGCCCGCTGCTGGTCGCGCAGCTGCTGGAGGAGTGGCTCAACCACTACCGCCGCCTCGCGTGAGTATACTGTAGACCTGCTCCGTGCTGGCTGGTGGCGTCGTCTATTAGTGCCCCTGTCAAACAATCCCTTAAGGACGGTACGGTTGGAGCAAAAGCTCAATTTGGGCACGTTAAACAAATGCAATCGTAGTTTGATATGAGCGGTGCACGCTGCTCATGTCCTAAGCTGCCCACTGCCCCGGCGACGCAGCGCCAGTACTAACCGTGTCCCCCCCGCAGGCAGCAGGCGCGCGGCCCCTTCCCCCCGCGGCTGCAGCCCGCGCCGCTCGCGCTGTCCTCCGACCCCGACACCGACGACGAGTAGCACACACACACACACACACTGGTGCACACACATTACCCTGAACCGTTTATGTCACTTCGCCGCCATGTCTAATCTTCTGAGTGTTATGCATCATTATTCTAACCTCACTGCATATTATATCGTGTAATGACAATGACAGTGCGCAGCAGCTATTATCTAATAATTATAATTTCCATTTTTTTAAACATAAATTGTTTGTCGTAATAAACTTAAAGGTAATGTGTGTTTCTAGGTACAGTTGCATCCACAAGTGTTCTACACATTTCTGGACGCGACTGTACAAACGTGTTAGCACAATCAAACAAGACTCACGTTCGTCAGTCAAACCGCGGCTGTAAGTCCACGCAATAAAGTCCACTTTCATTTACACTAACAGTCTAGGACCATTGATACCCCGTAGGCAATACAACTAACACCTTATGTGTAATGTAACTAGGTTCAGTTTACAGCAGTAATGAATGTTAGTACAATTATAATAGCGGGATCGTTGAATCATCCAACATGAGCTACAACGAGCGACTTCTACATTTATTATTAACGTTTCTAAGAACTATTGTTTAATAGCAGAATCGTTGTTAGCGAAAAAACAATAAATGACATATATTTTAATCGTATTTTTGTAAGTGTGCACAACAAATATTAAGATAAATATTTCCGTACAAGAAAAAATGAAATCTCTTAAATAGCGCAGTCGTAATTGGCTTTAAATATGTACAGTCGCGTCTGAAAATATGTATACCTTGAATGTGATAAAATTATCTTGCCACGACTCTTAAGCCCCATTTAGACCATGCAAGAACTTGTATACGATTTTCATTACATTGCGGGGTTATATAAAGCGACCGAATTCGCCGTACGCCGATAGCCCGCAATGTAATGAAAATCGTATACAAGTTCTTGCCTGGTCTAAATGGGGCTTTTACCGCGGCTTTAAGGCAATGTATACATATTTTCAAACGTGACAGCTTTCGAAAATAATGCGGCCAAGTGAATAAAGACTAATAAAAATTATCAGTAGCTTATAGTTTCCTAGTGTTGCCTTATCGCCTAGTGTTACCTGTTTCAGCTCGTTTCTATTCAAAATAAAGAGTTTGTAGGAGTCATATCATTTATATGACAGACTTGATGGAAATCGAATAGAATGTAGTCAGCCAATTTTAATTCTGGACGACGTTGTACAGTCAGCAGCAAAAGTAGCTAAGCGTTTGAAGTGTTCAAAATGACCTACACGCGCTCTTATTCTCTTGACAATAGAGATGGGTTGACCGCATTTTGATCACCTCAAATGCTTAGTTACTTCTGCTGCTGACTGTACAGGCAAGGTTCAAGATCTATACGGCCTACGTGCCAAAATAATGTATACACATACTTTAATGTTAAGACAATAGGGTGCGTGTATACATATTATGACACTTTGCCGTATCAATATGTGACAAGGTACGGAAAATCTTCAAGAAATAAAATTGGTTGACTTTCCGCTGCGCAGGCAGTGTCAAAAATGTAGTTCATTTTATTTTAGTTTTCTGTATTCAATAGTAGCTATTCATAATGATCTGTACTGCTCTATTGTCGAGAATAAAAAGTCTGTCTGCTTTACATGTTAAGCTGATTGTATGTTTACAAGGATAGTTGGATTGACATAGAATGGCACTCAATGTTGATGCCGACTGTACAATGTATACTTAAGGTATTAGGGAGATTTTGATATGTGAAAAAAATGTTCGAGTGTTTAAATGGAATTGTTGTTATTTTGCGACACGTCAGTTGTACACTCAGCGTCATATAGTTAGTTACAGTCCGTGAGGCATAATATCCATATTTGGCCATACTGACTGTAACTAACTATATGACGCTAACTGTACTGTCAAGGGGGCATAAATGTGCTTACACTTTCTCCTTATAGCTGTGGCATACGGTGAATACGTGTATACATATTTATGAACAGTCGCCATACATAGCTATACTAATCACGCTTAAAACCATAATAATATAAGGACTAAAATTGTATACACATTTATGAAGTCAACTATATCTACTGACATTGTCGTCTAAACCACATGAGACAGAATTCCGTTTACAAGGTCACTCTGTTTTTAATGTCTCTTCAAACACTCGAACACTAGCCCACGTTCATAAACGTATATCAAACATGCATCAGTTAATTTATGTTTTGTCCTTATCTGTCAATTTGACAGCTGTTTTTGTATGATAAAGACATACAATAAATTTACTCGTATAGGTTTGATATAGGTTTATGAATAAGAGAGTAAGTGTAAGCCGGAGTGGCCGCTCGAGCGGAGCGTTCTGCGTCCGTGTTAAACATATGAAAACGTCTGGGAGCGGCCGCAGCTACTCACATGCCTTGAACGCTCGACGCTCCGCTCAAGCGTCAACTTACGCCTTACACTAACGGCCCGGCCACGACAATGCGCGACTTGCGGCGCGGCAAGCGTTTTATCTGTACGTTGCGCGATCAAGACGCGCAAAGCATTGCTTTTAGTTGGGATCACACGCAATGAACAGATAAAACGCTTGCCCCGCCGCAATTCGCGCAATATCGTGGCCGGGCCGTAAGGCGAGACATGTTTTGGCGAATTTATGTAATTTTAGTTGCACTGATTAAACTGCAATATGTTCTAACGTCGATTTAGGAAAGCCGGGGCTCGGTTAGCAATTACGAATAGCATTAGATCACTCAATAGTCTGGCGGGTTGAATGATTTTATATTCGCATAAATGTGACACCTTTAATTATATTAATTGTATAGAAGCGGGTAATTCACGTTTTGTAAGTCGAATATTGCTCGACACGGTTCGCTCCGTAACGTGAGTTACCCGTTTCTGTACAAGTAATATGGTTGAATGTCACGAAAGTTTTGTGTTTAAATTATAGGTTAAAAAAAATATTTTCTGTTGTACAAATTCGTAAATATATCATACCTGTTTAAATGGTTAGATATATGCAGATTACTTTGGATAATTAATTATGTATTGAAAATGAATTAAATTGTATGCATAGTGTACAGTCAAGAACATAAATGTGAAAACGCTTCTTCACTATATATCAATGAAATAGGATGAAAAAGTGAAATCGAAAACGCAAGTAGGCTTCAAGGGCGCTTTTACACGTCAATACAACATTTATGCAGACATAAAAACACGCAAACACAACAGCTAAAAACCTGCGTAAACTTATGAAATCTAATAAAATTACAACTTATGGTTTAAAGAGATGTAGAAGGTTCCCTAAGTCAGAAAATTTATAAAAAAAAACACATCTTGGAGAAGCGTCTAAAAAAGTAAGTGTAGACATATTTATGTCCTCGACTGTACCTATCTATACTTAACGCTCTTGGGAGTAGATATATAATTCACGAGAAGCAAACGGGTTGGGACAAGCGATATTAAACCTTAAATTAATGTTAATAAGCACTAGACTTACTGTCATGCAGCTAATTACTTATCAAATGTATAATTTTGAATAACCGAAGTATAACGGTAACATTCAATACGGTAGTTTTTCAGAGCGCCGGTATAACAAAAAAAAAAAGAAAATCTAAAATCTTCATAATGGATCTGACTGGTCTATTCTGAACTCTATCGCCTTAAAGATAACGTGCAAATTTGCACTTCCCTATAAAGGTTTTTAATATTGGAAATAGCGCTCTGCTGTTTGCGATTGTACATAAAAGTTTAGCCTCCTCATATAGAAAGCTTAACTGTTGATGCTAGATTGTCTAGTAGACGTCTTTAACTTTAAATTAGGCCGTTCTTGTACAGAATTACAGAAACCGAATTGGAGGTATATCAGAGCGTTTGAGTCGCCTTATTTAAAACAAATTTTTTTTTAAATTTAATTACTGATTTTTTTTGTAATTAATTAGGGACGGCTCAAACGCTCTAAAATCCTATCGATTGGACAGTTAAGGTTAAATATATCACTACGCCAAAATATGTAAAAATGTACAGTCAGCGTATGAAAGTGGCCAAATATATACCTAGTGGTTACGTCCTTATTCTTATACAAATAAAGATCTATACTCGGCCAATCGACCAATTTGACTGCTACTGACATATGATGCTGACTGTACGTTAACCTTTTCAATGCCAAAGACTTATTCAGATCCAAACTATGGGTGGTATATAGGACACAGACCACAGAGCAAAATAGACCTACATGCACATGTATTTATAAAGTTCAACTTCAGGACACAAGGTGTGGTTACGGTAAGATCGCGGGAATCCACTGGATTAGGGTGGCGCAAAACCGGTCACCGTGGGTCGCTTTGGGGGAGGCCTATGTCCAGCAGTGGATGTCCTTCTGCTGATATGATGGTGATGAAGTTCAGTTTTGACATTACATTGACGTGGCGTACGAACGGTTGCGTTTAACATGGCGTTGAAATGGTTAATATTGAGACGATATTGAGAGATATATATTTGACCTTGACTGTACTAAAATATTTCACATTGTTACTACCCGATCATTTAAATTAACGGCTGAAAATACTACCCCCCTTATTGATAAACCTACGTTAGTTAATTACGTTTTGTCCTTATCTCTCACATTGACATTTGTTTTTGTGTGGTAAAGACAAAACATTAATTAACTAAAATAGGTTTGATATACGTGTATGTGTAAGGGGTTGTAATAATACGATCTAAATGTCGGTAGCTCGGGGCGCGGGACCGGAGATGTCCCTTAAATACAAAAGTGACACAATCCAAAATGATACCTTGTTGCAATTAAAATTTATAATAAAGTGTTAGAATTGTCATTGCAACAAGATCTTATTTTGAAATGTGTCGCTTTTGCATTTAAGAGACGATGTATTTTATTATAGAGTTAAATAACGATGTTGTACAGAGAGTATAAAACCTTATCGTATCGTTTCCGATTGGTATTTGTAAATAAAAGAAATTATCGCGAGTTCCGTAGTATAGGACGCTTTTGCCGATTCGCACCCGGCCGTGCTTTCGGCGATTACCATTTGATGTAATATTTGGGCGTTTCAATCATTATTATTTAAATTATTTTCAATGACACTGATGTAATTTTTTATTGATTTATTCAGGTAAAAAACGTAAAACGTAAAAAATGTGTAACCAAGTGTATAACCGAAATGTTACAATTTCGGTTATACACTTGGTTACACAAACATCGTACTTTCTTATTCACGTTTATAGATGAGTACACATTCGTTAGCTAATATACCGCGGTCTTATTCCATCCTTCGATATTTTCTTACCAGAATTTTAAGTAATAACACTGTTCAACAAAACGCCCAAATACTTATTGTCCATACATTATATGTTGGTGCCGGGAGAAATCTCAAGTGATGAAGACAAAATTAAATGTTCTGGCTTGAATCGTATGCTACAAAGTTGCTGAATTGTTACGAAGGAAGTAAACATGTCTTAGAGTTAAAATATATCCTATATACACATATTAAGTAAAACAGAATAGTTACCATGAATAATATGTAAAAGTATATTAATTTCTTATTTATTATTTTGTTTCGTACAGTATTTTTGTCTACCTGTTAAAATTATCTCTCAAATGCTCAAAGGTTAACTGCAAGAGATCCCTTAAAGGGATAAGTTCGCCTTTGTACACTTGTTTTGTTTTTCCCCTATTGTATTTTTCATTTCTTGTACAATTAAGTGTTTTACTACTACTATCTACCACCATGTATGTTAATTTTAATAAGTTTCAAACAAATAAAAATTAAATATCGGAAACTTGTTTTAAGTAATAGTTGTATACTATATTGAAGTAATATGGCTAAGACATGACCATAGACAACGCTGTCAGATATATCGGCGCAACTAGTCGCAAATGTCCGAACAACGCCTTGTTAGCATGTTCTGACATAAAAATAAAGATAAACAGTGTAATGATAATGAAATACAAGATAATAACAAAAAATTACAGAATAATAATATTTAAATAACATTTTAGCGCACCTCGGCTGCTTATATATCTGACAGCAAGACGCGTCAGAGCCTAAGTATACCTTATGCCATTACAATACGGACCACAACTGCTCAGCAACTTTGTAGCATAAGAAGATCCAGGCATTGGTTAGTACGCAATTGATAAGCTCTTAGGAAATTTGTTGGGCTCGCAAGGTACGGTTCTAGTTGGACTGACGAAGCCAGAAGTAGCTAACCGGGTGACGCTATCAAAATTATGTACACAAGTTGCTAAAAACATGGTTAAACAAAAGTGTGTGGCACTTCTGCATTCTATATTTGTAAAATATGGTGTTAGTTAATTTGACAATCTGATTAGCTTTCAAATATATCTGGACATTCGTTAGGTCAATTTGAATCGAAAAAGTTAGTAACGAATTGTAGTAGGCTAGTGCGAGGGAAACAAGACATGCAATGCTCTCTTTTTGTTGCTATTTTTTTTATATATATTACAATGCATAACCAGCAAAGGGAACCTGGATAACGCCATTTTTAACCCTTTTCCAGACATAGTAGGTGGCGATGCGTAATTTTTTTTCTTTCGCAAACCTGAGCCAATGTAGAAATATGATAGGGAAACTGTTGTACTGCTAAATATAAAGTTAGTAAAGCCGGCAGGAACCGGCTTGTATTCTGGACGCGCCGCCACTGAAAAATTAGAAACCTATTTTGATTGGTGGCTTGGAAAAGGGTAAACAATAATGGCCAGTAATGGATTATGGAGATCCGTGGACCCCTTTGCCCAGCGGTGGGATACTGAAATAGATTATTTACTTAATCATAAAATATTGATCGAAATAGATTGGAACTATGTTTATCGCACTAGCCGGAAAAGAGGCTGATTTTGGATAATGTCTATAATATCTTATTGAATTGAGTGTAAGCTTCATATTCGCTGAGATATTATTGGCTAGAGCGCCTAGTTACGCTGTGTGATTCTAGTGCCGGCAGGGTTTCAGGACTCCGCGAGCTGTCCATTCGTATCCTTAATATATCTGAACAATGCTCTTTATCGCCTTAAGGCGTCCAGATAGTTTAGACCACCTTGGACGCTCAGATATATCTGATGGTGATTGTACAACCATGTCTAGTCTAGTAAAATATGTTTACACATTTGCACCTTATTACAATGCAGTAAGGTAAAAAAGTGTAAACATATATTTGACGTCGACTGTACACTGTACAGCGAGTTTCCAACTGGACGTTTCATGGAAAAATGGCGGCTTCTCCTAGCCCTTCCGCTACTAGAGCAGGATAGGTATTATTAGCTTAGCAGAGCGTAGTTTTATATTCGTTAGCACGCCCGCGACCCCCTCGCCTGTGTGCGAGTAACGTACACATTATTCTTTCAATTCTACATAATTATATTATTAGCTCAATTTGTAGACAATAATGTTTTGCAATCAATTGCTTCTATTTGTTTTCGAACTGTCGACACAGAATGAAACTTTCCAATGTTTCACTGTAGAGGTCGCTACCCATCTAAGTTACCTCCTAAGGACCGCCATATAAGGCAAATTTACATTTGTCCTCAATAGTGCAGAAAATAAAGTAGAAACTCCTGTTTCAAAATTAAACGAAACCAACGAAATGCAGCTCTGTGACAATTGCAAATGGTTTAATTCTCTTTGATGTAATTGGTACTGGTGGACCGTGATCCTTAGGAGGTTATGATGCTGTTATTCAAAATCATATCTAAATGTCTTGACAATAAAGTCAATTATCCTACCCCGCGACGGGGTCGCGCGGCGGCCAGAAATCTCGGAGTGGTGGTTGTTATGTACATAGTCCTCAAGGACCTCGGCAAGCTAGATTTACTTTTAACAATACACGTTTAAATCAAATTATGTATATTACTAATTTTAATCAATAAAGCACTTATTTTATGATGCTGTTCGATATTCTTTTGTTTTATTTCCGTCCCTCTGCATACAGCGGCGCTACCGCGAACACCGATAATCGTAATTTTCGGACGATTGTCTCTATCACTCTTATGACACCTTAATTGGAGTAAAAGAGAAAGATGCCCGAAATATACGAACTTCGGTGTACGCGGTACCGCTCCAGTTGTTTAGGTCTTCACAGTGACATTGCCGGAGAAATGTAAAACGAAACGATAACGGACTATAGTCAGCGACATAATAGTTAGGAGCGATCATAGCGGCCAAAATATGTCTTAACACGTAAGGATACTAAGAAAAATCTGTAAAATTATTTGGTTGCTGCTATTTGACCAAGACTACCAGCGGGAGACCCATTACGTAGCAAATTATAATTAATAATAAAAAGAAGTCCAGGACACGATAGATTGAGCAGTAACAGAAGTAGGTAGTGCGTTTTTAAACAAGTTTTGGAAAGCTGCCTGCTTGATGATCACCAGAGTCGTTACACATTTACACAACGTTACGATAGCAATTTTTACTCGGGACAGACAAACCGTATAAGCCTTGCTTTGAAGGCAATGGCCAGAATACGAGCTAGCTATTGCGTAAGTAGGTTGATTTGGAATAAAAGATTTTAGAAAGACGTGCCACGTACTTAAAATATTTAGGTGCTATTAGAACCGTAGGATATTAAATTTACTTAGGAACTAGATTCATACAATAGTTACATGTAAGTATCATAATTATTTCGTTACCTATCCATAAGGAGCCATAAATAGCGTAAACAAATATGAACAACTTGACAGTGATTAGTATTTAGAAATAAATGAATGCTAAATAAACTTGTGAATGACGATTTTGTAAGAAGTAATAAAATAGTCACACTGGTCGTACTTGAGCTGCATACGACACGCTACATTTACGACGGCGGCTGATAATAATTCTTCGAGCGTGACTATTCAATATCCTTGGCGTTATTTTGTGATTTGTTCATTAGTTAACTGCGATCCGATCGAGCGAACGCATTCTTAAATCGGAACGCGTTTGTGTCGCATATCCGAACGCACGCGCGAAACTGACAGCTGCGGACGGCAGTGGAATCGCTTGCGGGACTCGCGGTTCCTAAATTTATTTATTTTTATTTAAATTCATGACTTTAAAATAAGTCAAGTGGTATACGAGTAGTGCTTGTGTGTGCTGAGTTGTGTTGTATAATTATGCGAAGGTGATCTTGGTGTAATCTTCAGTTTGTCGAGCGAAGCGTGCGCTAGCCTGCGAGACACAAAATGGGTGAGTGCACCGGCTTTATGTTTTTTATTTCTTTGTAAATACATTCATTCTAAAATTGTATTACGCAATGCGCGTCCGCAATTCGAGGAATTATTTCGTTAGCCGCGCTTGGGGCCGGAGGGGAGTCGCAAATGTTTATTGGCGGAAGTATCGATTTTTCTCACGAGTCCCCTAACTACGAAACTTATTGGAACTTGTTTTCGATGTTTTTATTGTCATATCCCATTAATATAAGTTTTAAATATACCTGATTCATCTTGCCGTAATATTGACCCGTGAATCTGACCTGGGTGTTGGCCGAAAAGATTCAATGGCAAGGTTATTCGTAAGTTTGTAAAATTTTTTGTAAAAAAAAAACCTGCCGAGCTCAATAGCTCATGTTGCATAATCGTTAAGTACACATGCTAATCCTACTTCCTCGTGGTTGTGTGAGAAGTAAATTAGCAGTAGCATGACGACGCGTCCTTGGCGGCCGATACCGCGCCGATAGCAACACTTACCTACAACTTACGATTACTTTACGAATTACTTCATTAATGTCTGAGACAATGCAGTTTTATATAACTTGAATGTTGGTGACTTGACATACTATTCTTTGTTAGAATAGTTTTAGTGTTCTAATTAGAAAAAACATATTGTACTCATCCACCCAAATAAAAAAACTGTATGTTAATCTTTTGTGAATATTTCTAACTAAAAATAACTAGACAACTTTATTAAACCAGTCAGGTTTCATTAAACCTATCAAATAAATACTAATAAGTAATAACACAACCAGCAGATACTCATGTAATACAATATCTACCAAACTAATACCAGCTGTCTTAAATTGTAAAGGTTGGATATTGACAATGTTAACTGCTAATTTAACAAACCAAAAAAAAAAATTTGTATGCATTTTTTTTTACTATACTGTTTCTAATGTGCAAAAGTGTCCTAGAGGTCAACTAGACAAAATGGTCCGTAAAAATCCCTAAAGCTTTCCTAGTTGGTTGGTAATAGGTTTGAATGCAATAGATTAGATTCCATTTTCTTTAAGTGGGACAGTGTTAGCACAAATTTAATTCATACAGTTATATTAGTTTTGACACAACTTTATTGTTAAGAGAATAAGAGTGCGTCAAGATCTTTTTGGACATTTGGCCCGCTTAGCAACTTCTGTTGCAGACTGCATACCAGAATTATGTATCATTTTATTTTTCACATATTACTAAAAAACCCGTATGGCAACTGCATACCTACAGTATCACAATAATAGTGTACAGATATTATTCAAAGTGCAATTAAGAATGACATCATAGTTGTGTATAATTTTGTAATAAATAAACAGTTGATCTTTACAGCAAAAATTGTTGATATTCAGGTTCAAGATGTTTATTATCTCAAAAGAAATTTGACATTTTACTTCATGAGATTTAAGCGAAGCATGCACTTAATTAAACATTATTTTACGACCATGACTACCATGAGCATATTAACATATCAATTAATATTACAAATAAAAAAAACAGCTAGCCTGTTCAATAAGATATAATATTTTCCGCAACTTAAATGGTTAAGTTTGGTTGAGGTCTAAACTCAATTTACTAGAATTTGAAGACTTGTACACAATACTCTATTAATAAGCAAAATTTAAGATAATAAAATAAGTAAGCCCAGATTATGTTGTGTATACTGAATAATTACTTAACCTCGTAAGGCCCACGGGCCAACCTGTAGTACTAATGACTAAAATGGAATTTGTATTTTATACAATTGCAACAGAGTTGAATTTCATTTGTTTCCTTCGATTTGGATACAAAAGAGATTCTACTTTATTTCCTACACTATAAAGAACAAATTCGAGTGGGATTTCACTTGTATGGTGGGCCTTAGGAGGATAAATTACTTACATCTGCTGTTAGGAACACTTGGCAGTGTCTATGGTTAACTGGTTGACTATACCTTGTTTGTACAGTCAGCAGCAAAAGTGGATGAGCGGGTGAAGTGTTCAAAATGACCTTCACACGCTCTTATTCTTTTGACAATAGAGATGTGTAGTGTGTAGACCTCATTTTGAACACCTTAAACGCTTAGCTACTTCTGCTGCTGACTGTAACAGTAGGATACAATTTAAAATGTTTTTAGTTTTTTTATTTTATTTCATGAATAATTAGACCAAGAACAATATTGAACACACTCTCACACTCTTACTGGCTAGTTTCAAGTATAAATACTTTATGATAAGATAACATTTGTGCATTGGTGATTATGCGGAAAAAAATTATCAATGTTGCATCCACTTGAAACTGAGATAAAAAAATGTTTATAGTTATGGATTTTAATTCCACAATAATTTATGTATTTCCTCACTGTACAGTTAGCGTCATAGTTGCAACCAAAGTGGTCAAGTACATTGATATATTTATATATATATTTATTTATATAGCAGTAAGTGTTACAATATATTTGACCATACTGACTGTAACTGTATGATGCTGACTGAAGTGAAGATGAAGTAATTCCTACATAAATGTACTCAGTAACTTAGTAGAATTCAGATTACAATAATAATACTGGCGTAGGGATGTGACGACCCCATCGCCCACTGGTTTTCTCCAGTGCAATCAGTCAACGCAGGGCAGCTTGTGGCGAGCTGTTGGAGAGTAGCGACTCCACGTACCTGAGTGCCCCTGGGGTGCCCTGTCGGACAGGTGGGACAGGTTCCCTGCCTCTGGCTTGCCTTCACCGGCCGTCCAGAGTGGGGTCGCGAGAGCTGCGTTCTCGAGGGTAGATGTGGAAACCTAAGTGGCGAGTTGGCTATATGTTTAAAGTCCAGTGACACCTCTCTACCCTTAGCCCTATGCACCGGTGTTGCCCTTGAGCCATCTTTGATGTCGCTTTTTGTGGGGGCCCATCTCGCATAGGGCGAGTCACCGTCTGCCGGAAATAAAATTGAATACCATTTTATTAGGCAGACGTCCGGTTTTTTATCCAATAGCCCAGTAGCTAGTCCATCCTTTCCACCCAATAGCCTAGTACATTCTAGATTCCATTATTACTCAATAGTCCTTACACCATGGCGGGTGCTGTCTCTGTGCGCGTCCCATGATACGGACAGGGGCAACATCCGCTTAGTGTACCCCTTACATTTCATTAAATTGTCGAAAGGGCCTCTGCGCGTTGGCTCGATCTGGCTCCGCGTACGCCTCCCAAATGTCCGGAACACCATTGTTCCGTGTACGGAAAAGACATACAAATAATAAAAATACATGCATATGAGCAAAAGCGATAGAGATAGATAAACTTCCATTTTCGATTTCCAAAGTAGGTTTTCAGTAAGTCCCCTGACTGAGCAAACAAACTAATTGTAGAATTGTTTAGAGACGAAATAGTTTACAAATGCCAATATGCTCATGCTGCTGGCTAATTATAAAAGCTTAAGTCAATCTTATAACTTAGCTTCCATAGACAAAGTTCAGACCTCGATGTCTTGTTGTACATATTGGCATTTGACATGTCAACACCGAATGAGCGACCAAAAACCTCCGGTGGACGGACAGTAGCGTCTATTAGAGCGGTGAAATATATTGCGATCGCTAAACCACCTGCTAAACGTGGCGATTATGGAATGAAACCCTCCCATGCTGCAGGAGGTCTATGAGATGGGCCCATGTCCAGAAGCCGATTTAGTTTGCTATCGTATCGCTAAACTTAAATGTCAGTGGGCGGGACACATTGCAAGTAGAACCTATGGCCGTTGGAGCGTGGGCAGACCCCCCACAAGGTGGACCGACGACACGATAAATATCGCGGGAATTCACTGGCTCAGAGTCACCATCAGATATTTCGGAGCTGTGGAGGTGGTCACTAATATCTGAACAACAACTCTATTGTCAAGGCGATAAAATGCATGTTCAGATGTTTGTGACCACAACAGCTCCGATATATCATGGCTGTATGTTGCAACTGATGATAAACATACGAAGTGACGTCCGACGAGTCCGCACGTGTTGCACTAATTAAAACGGCTTTGCTATGATAATTAATGACGTTATGGTACACATCGGTTGCAAGTTGCAGAGGTTCATCAAAGCTACAGTGAATCTAAAGAATTGTACTACCAACCGATGTACTTAGCCGAATATCTTTATCGGTACAGGATCTTTATATAATGCTGACTGTGTCACGGGCTTGAATTTTATTTTATTTGATACTAACTTTGAGATGCCCAATGTAAAAGGAACCCTAAATGTATTAATTGTATACAAGTGGGTAACTCGCGTTTTATAAGTCGAATATTGCTCGACATATTTCACTACACGTAACGAGGAGCATAATCATGAGCCGCTCGTGTTGGCTTTCCGACGCAGACTGCGGACCGCAGCTCTCCGCGACCGGGCACTTGACGCCGGCAACAGCTGAGGGCGGGGAGGCGAGAAACTACCCTAATTTTCAGCAATATTGCCAATAGTGGGGTTGCACACTACACTTACTACGTCAGTTTGAAAAGGAACCCTAAATGGCTCAACAATTAAAACCCTTTACCGTATCTATGTAATCTAGATATAAGATGGGTACGTCGCGGAGTTACTTTCTCCACCAGCTGTTACCCCGTTGAACTTTAAACTCACAGTCCGCCCACTGACTAGTGTCTATTATATTATACAATTTAGGGCTCCAATAACCATTTGTTCAACTGTGGGAAGCTACAAACTATTAGCCATAAAGCAACAATGCACCGAAGCGTAGCCAAGCAAACTTCAACCTTATCGCTTTGTAAAAGCTTGTTTAAAATAGTACAGTGGACTGTACTTTTGTAAACCTTATGTGGACGGAATAAGGTCTACCGATGGTCAGTCTATTATGTTTTTGGAATTGCATTACCAGCCCGCCTGACCCACTTGCGAGGCATTAATCTGGACATTAATGGGTTACGTAACGAGTTCGGAAACCAGTTTGTTGTTTAGGTGATCATTGGAACAGCCGTCATCAATCATTTGTTGAGGTGCACGTGTTGGGTGGAAATTGCCACTTTTAATAATACTCAAAATGCCGACCCACTTTGCAAAACGACCACTTCACAAAACGGCCTGTATTATGTTATATGTGTATACAGTCGCCCTCAGATATATGGTGGCGGTGGTGTGGAGCCTGATAGGGGAAAAACTGTGTCCCAAGCTTTTTTATTCCATTGCGTTACTATTTTTAATTTATTTCACATGGCGATCACGAAGCGGAAGTATTGTTTTAATTTTTTTTTACTATGCAGAGTCTGCTAGCAAATATTTTTCTTTCGATTTAAATATCGAAGAGTAATAAAAAATGTATGAAAATTTCGGGACACATTTTTCTTCTATCAAGCTCGGAAGAACTCATGATTCTAAGTAAACCACACAAGAAATTCAAATAAAAAAAAGAGTTGAATATACAACTTTAAATAAAATGGGCCATTTAAATTTTTTAAACATTAACATTACCCATGGAATCTGTTGAACTGTGGGAAAGTTAGCTAAGCCGGAGGGAATCGGACGCTGTTGGCGACAGGTATATAGTAAATAAATAAAATGATCATTTTATTTTTATTGCTTGATGAAATCATTATAAAACAGCGGCGCTACCGCGAAACACGATATTCGTAAATTTCGGACGATTGTCTCTGTCACTCTCATGACGCCTCAATTGGAGTAAAAGAGATATATGCCCGAAATATACGAACTTCGATGTTCGCGGTACCGGGCCAGGGTCTCCCTGTGTAGTGAGGAAATCCTGAACACAACTGATAACAATAAATATTGTTGGATTCCTAGTACGTCGCTGGGTTTTTGTGCAGTATGCTCAGACATCGCTCCCTGTTGCTAAGTAGTTAAAATCGTTGTAAAGCAACATCACCTAACCAGAGAACATCACTTAATTATATTAGCTTTTAGCCTTTCCTTAGCTGTGCCGGGCTGTGCTTTTTTCTTCCGATTCTAGTTACAGCAAAAGCCGGGCGTGTTTCAGCCGGCGCCGTCGGGTCGTAACTTGGTTTCATGAGTATTTAACTGTCGGCTATCTTCCCGATGTTATCCGAACGGCAGCTATGTATAGCAGGTACATAATTATACTTGCACAGTATAGTTTCGACGTTGAAAGTAGTTGCCTGAAGAAGGTTTATTTATGGTATGATTCGATTTCGTTGTGAGGGTCGGAGGGTTTTCTAGGATCAAATAATCAGAAATAGAATTGTCAGACAAGTTCTAGCGAAAGGTTTAACAACGACGTCATTCTTGATATAATTGGCATTTCGACTGTGAAATAACACATTTTTGTATTTAATTTCCATATATTAAAATATTTTGTATTTTTTTTGTAAAATACGAGGATGCCGGTCCAGTCGTATCCTTTTTTCATAACGCATTTTTTTTTACAAATTTTGGGTCTGACATATTTGAATCATTTCTATAATAAATTCTGTAAAGCCTCTTGATTAATCCTTTAACCCCCAAGAATCACCGTTTTCGTGCGTTCAAGCCTCTTTGGCTCATCGTGGTTATATTGGTGTTCTGATTCTGTTTAAGAAAAAAAAAATAAGAAGACGATGCTGTCGGGTTTGCAATTTTACCCAATAAAAATGTACTTCCACTAATGGTCCACGTATCTGTCTGCGGGGCTACCGCAAACAACGACATTCGTAAATCGGACGATTGTTTCATTTCACCTTAATTGGAGTAAAAGAGAAGATGCCCGAAATATACGAACTTCGATGTTCGCAGTACCGCTCTTGGACCGTTGCTAGCCACCGTCGGGCCGGCTCGTACCGCGACGTCGGTAGGGCCGGGTAAGAGGGTTCTCACGACGGCCGGCTATCGGGTGTCACTAACGCCGCCTCAGCTGGCTGCCCAGCTGTTCCACACCGCTACACATGTCGGTGGACATTGCCACGTAGCCTAAACACTACCGCGAACCACTTCGCTAATATTTGCCTCTTTATCGCTTGCATATGCAAGAGCGATAGGGACGCAGAGGGTCGACTCCACTTGCCGCGCTTATGCTAAAACGGTGGTAGAGGCCGTAAGCTGCTAGCTTCGTGTTTACTATAGGTTTTGGGGCTTCGTTTCTTTTTAAGTCATAAGTTAAGTCGATTTTTTAGACACAAAAAAAATAGAACATGGATTCTATTAGATCTGACTATAGACCATAAAACAACTAGTACCTAAGTATGTTGAAGCAGCATTCCGTTCATATGATAAAACACATCTTAAATAACCATTTAGTCCCACTACTACACCTTCCAAGCTGTTTTACAACCTTAACGCTACAGTAATACAACCATTAAACATGCTAATGAAGTGGCTGTAATTAAAACGAAACTATTTAAGACATTTAGTTTATCGTTACGCATTAGTGAAATGCTTTGAGTCGGCCTTGGCGGTCTAGGAAGTGTCTCACAGTCGAGATGGTGGGCCGTGTCACGTTGCAGTAAGGTTCACAATGGGTCAGCCAGCAATGCTCGAGTCGGAACGTGGAAGTGGAGGTTAGGTGAGCCTTACACCGCTGTCAGGCCCGGTACCGCGAACATCGAAGTTCGTATAGTTCGAGCATCTTTCTCTTTTTGGCGTTATGAGAGTGACACTGACAATCGTAGGAAATTAACGAATATCGATTTTTGCGGTAGCGCCCCACGTGTCCGAATTGTTAGTTATTATCGTCGATCGATAGTAGTTATTCGTAAACCTTCATTTGATCAAGTCAATAAAACAAACTGAAAATTTCGAACGATTGTCTCTGGCACTCTAATTAAACCTTTAATTAAATTGGAGTTAAAATGAAAGATGGACGAAATTTTCAAATTTCGACAATCGCGATAAGTCATCACTATTTATTTCTATCTATAGGTATATACGTCTCGATTTTAAAAACCGATTGGTTAGGCTCTGCGGCGCTACCGCGAACAACGATATTAGTAAATTTCGGACGATTGTCTCTGTCACTCTCATGACACCTTAATTGGAGTAAAAGAGAAAGATGCCCGAAATATACGGACTTCGATGTTCGCGGTACCGCTTCTGTACAGTCAATATCAAAGATAAAGATATGTACACAACCGAAGTGCCAAAATACGTATACATCCACGTTATGCTCTCAACTTTAAGGTGCACGTATACATATTTGGCACTTTGGTCGCATCGAAATATTTGACTTTGTACAATAGCTCCATACGAATATTTTACTCGTACTCGTGCGAGTACCTTTGTGCCAACTCGTGGGGGAGACTGGTTCGGCAACCTCGCGTGACTTAGTTAACGTGTTGTCAACGGCATTACAAATGAGCCCATCCACAATAATGCCCCAAAAATATCCACTCCACACCAATCACGCTATAATTTTTGTTAATTCTTGTTTTACTGACGAATTTGTATACTTAGTAGGTAAAAAAAAAGATAAAAGATCTTTATTTTTCAATTTAGACACATTACATGCACTTATGAACGTCAAAAAAAATCTACACCGGTTCAAACCCTACACCTCTGATCCGAGAAGATACCGACAAGAAACTACGCCGGGACTTATTTTTTCAATAAAATTTATTTCATTATATACTTAATTAGGTATACTTAGTAATTTGTATACATAGGTATTCTGTTCTTTCTTATAAATATGAAGTTGAGCCAATATTACGTATGTGTAGTATTCTCATCCACACATTAAACACTTTTAGACAAACCTCACAAACCTATTAAGGGTAGCCCAACATGCGCGTCGACTGTTGAGGAAACCCTAGCGTCTGATTATATGAACCAATGCTCGGATACCGGTTAAATTTCCAAACCGTTATCGTGTACTTGGCGCCAAACCTTTTCATTTCGGTTTCATTCGCAAAACCGTTATTTTTAAACCGGTTCTTAGGGGAACATTTTCATATAGTTCTTGTCAAGTTAACCGGTTTGAATTTTTAAAACCGTTTTATTAAAAAAAAAGCATAAGTTGCTAGTAGCAATTTGATACGTGTCTGTATTTACGCGGCACCCGCGGCACGCCGACCATCGTCAATCGTCGAATAAACCGGTTTAATTAGGTTTTAATATAGCTCTTCAAACGTTCGCGTTCTCATAATAGTTTCGAGTAAAACCGAAGTAAACCGGTTTTAAGCACTATTTTTTAAACCGGTTCCGAGCCTTGATATGAACACGTTCGCTGCATCATGGGGCCGATCGACCTCCCAATAAGTATTGTTAACTGCCGCAGCAAAGGTGTTAAATGTTGATGTAACATCAACACGTGTTACCATAGGTAGACCTAAACCCCTTGTAATAAGGTTTATCCATAGTCAAATAGCTTCGGTGCTATGTATGAATTGTATGACTGACGGCAGAAATATGTATACATATCTTGACCTTAACCCCTTGACGATAAGGTGTAACTTTGTACACATATTTATGCTCTCTCAACTGCACTGGCTCACAGATTTATATCTCGCTTCCGTTGTTTTACGGCTAAACTAATTTGTTTAACTTATTTATATAATAAGTTTAATGTGTCAATGTGTTTGTTTATTTAGGTTAGATTAACGTGTTTAGGTCATTTCTGGTTTGTTAGTTTATTTGACTGAGTTATGGTGGCCTGGTAATGGAGTCAGTAGAAAGAAGTTAAGCGGGTGAAGGTGTGGCAACTTTCTTGTTAATGTAGTGAGAATTTGTTCAGTTAATTTCAACAATAACGAAATAAGACGGAATAAGAAATAGCCAAATATCAAAAGTGACGAATGAAGAATGGGAGACGAATGCAGAAAGGGACGAATTTAAGTATGTACTTGACAAAAAACGGGTTTACTAATGTATTGCCAAAAATCGTTACCCAAAGTATTACTTCCCAAACTATTTTCCGCAAATTATCACTTGGCAAAAAATCATGTCTCAAAACAACTTATCGCAAATAAACAGTTAGCAAAAGTTATTATGGTAAGTTATTGTTTACCAAATAAATACTTGGTCAAAATTCATTTTACCAAGTATCATTTAGTCAAATGTATCGTTTGGCAACGAATACTTTTTGCAAAATATTGAATGGCATACGATTTGATTGCCAAATAATTTCTTACTTAACCTACTTTCGATTTTTGTTGCAGTTCGTTTTTGTGGGGTCTCAGTTCTAATGTAACTTAACCCATTTTTCTATTAACAGTTGTTGTCTGTGGGGGGTCACAGTTCTACAGTGACCCCCCACAGTGTAGTCCTACAGTGGGGTTCTAACCTAACCTAACCCACTTCTCTGGCAACAGTAAGTGTCTGTGGGGGGTCGCAGTTCTAACCTAACCTAACCCACTTTTCTGGTAAAAGTTCGTGTCTGTGCGGGTCGCAGTTCTAACCTAACCTAACCCACTTTTCTGGTAAAAATTCGTGTCTGTGCGGGTCGCAGTTCTAACCTAACCTAACCCACTTTTCTGGTAACAGTTGTTGTCTGTGAGGGGTCGCAGGGTGTGAAAATGCGCTACGCATACCCCCCGGCCGGGTAGCCATTATGGGGGGTTATGTGGGACTCCCTCCTCCCGTAACCCCCTCTGCTAGTCAGAGGGAAGGGATACCCACTAAAAACACACCGGCGTCACCCGCAATGCCGTTGTCGGGGGCGTCATGGGATCGCAACATTCTACCGTGACGCCCCCCGGCTGCCCCAGCTCTTTCGCTGGGGGCACCCGCGCCAAGGGAGGGGAGGACCAGTGACGCTATGGCCCTCCCCCCAGACGAAGGGGGAGGTACCCAACCCACCAGCCCCATTGGGAGATATTAGGCTATGGCCGCGGCGTACTGCCTTCGCCTTCTCCCCCTTCGTCTGCGCCTGAGCGGATGTGCGTCTGCACTTTCCTCGCGCATCCGCTCAGCGGCCTCCTTCTGCGCCATTACTGTTTCGCAGAAGGAGGCGACCGCCTTCCATTTGATCTCGCTGGACAGCATTGCTGAGATCACACTATGCAGCTCTAAGTTGGCCCCTATTTCGCCTATTAGTGCATCCCTCTCTATGTCCCACCGACTGCACACCTCGAGGGTGTGTTGTGCCGTATCGTCCGGGTCGCCGCATTCGTGGCAGCCCGGTGACGGTTCCCTCCCTATGTTGTGCAGGTAGTGACCGAAACATCCGTGTCCGGTCACCACCTGCGTCAGTCGGTAGGACATAGACCCTCCTTTTCTCCTTATCCATTCCTGGAACGATGGAAGGAGCGCCCCTATGGTACGAGTTCCGTAGAGCGAATCCTCCAGTTGTTCCCTCCATCGTTCCCGGAGTCTTTCCTCCGCCTCCCGCTGCTCTCTTTCGGCTTCTTCGGGGTCGGTCTGCTCCCCGCGTGCCCTCGCCTCCGCTCTCACCCTATATCTGCCCGCTAGAATTTGGGCGTCTAGTTCCCACGGCGGAGTGCAGGCCAGGATGCATACCGCAGCATGGGACACCGTTGAGTAGGCTCTTGTTATTCGTTGAGCTGCTACTCTCTGCGGACGCCTCAACAGTGCTTTATTGCGCTCCGAGAGCCTGTCCGCCCAGATTGGTGCCCCATACATCGCCATACTCCTCAGCACGTTGGCATAGAGGCGACGGCACGGGGCGTTCGGCCCACCCACGTTCGGGAGTCGCAGTTCTAACCTAACCTAACCCACTTTTCTGGCAACAATTCGTGTCTGTGCGGGTCGCAGTTCTAACCTAACCTAACCCACTTTTCTGGTAACAGTTGTTGTCTGTGGGGGGTCCCAGTTCTAACCTAATCTAACCCACTATTCTGGTGTAACATAATCATCAACTATATATTTTCATCAAAAGTCAATTTGATAGTCACTTTCATTACAACAAGGATTCCCTTTATTCATCAATTATCATTTGCCATTTGCTTAAAGTAGAAATAAAACTTGACAAAGTAAAAATTATGTTAAATAATAATTTGACCAAATGAATAAAATGCGAAAAGTAAATTTGATCAAACAATATTTTGCTATTATAATACTTACCAAAATAAAACATTTGCATAATAAACGTTTGTCTTAATACAATTTGACGCAGTAAAATTATGCCAAATGATAATTTGACCAAACGAATAAAATGCGAAATAAAAACTTGCTAAAGTTTCATTTGGGAAATGAAATTGATGCCATAAGTTTATTGGGAAGTAAAATTTGGCGAAAAATTATTTGGCTAAACGGCGGTATCCCCAAAAAACGACTGAGACGAGCCAAGAGTATACCATTTATTTTTTTAAATAAAACAAAGTTTCATTCAAATATATATAGAGATTTAAGTATCGAAGTACTGGCATAAAGATAACACGATACTATCGCTCGCTCGCGGTTTTCCATTCAAGAAAATTATCGCTTGAACGATTGCAGGTAGCGACTTGCGGCGCTACCGCGAAAAACGATATTTCTTATATTTCGTACGATTGTCTTTGTCACTCTCACGACACCTTAATTGGAAAGAGAAAGATGCTCGAAATATACGGACTTCGATGTTCGCGGTACCGGGCCTGCGGCGCTACCACGAACAACGATATTCGTAAATTTGGGACGATTGTCTCTGTCACTCTCATGACGTCTTAATTGGGGTAAAAGAGAAAGATGCCCGAAATATACGAACTTCAATGTTCGCGGTACCGCTCCTGCAAGCGTTCAAGCAAGTATCTCCCCAAGGGCCCCGGGCGGTACACCGCGAGCATAGGCGAGTGTACAGTCAACAACACTCCTAGCTATACATTGGTAGACCTTATTATATAAGGCATAAAGTCCACCGATGTACAGTTAAGAGTTGCTGTATGTACAACCCCAATTGCCTCGTCATGACTGCATTTGCACCCCATTCACCGACTATAAGCTAACACGCGCTTCAATTCGCCTAATTTTACGGTTTACGTAATGCATGTGGATTGAAAAAGTCGTTCTATGCATTTGTGCAGCTCAATCTATTTTAGACCTTACGCGTTTAGTAACAAGGGCGGGTCTGGCAGAGATGTGATTCCCCTCGGGTAAGTTGCCCTGCAATTGTGATTGCAATGTCCGTGACAAAGCGTTATATTTGTAGCGGGATAGAAGGTCGCATTGACACTGTCATGTTTTTTTATGCAGTGCAAATGCAATTAAAGTTGCAAAGTGAAATATGCCTTTGAAAACTCAACTGACTCCTTGCCTAGTTGGTAGCGACTGGCTATGAAGCTAGGGGTTCGGATGCTGGCCCCATTTAGTTGTATAGTCAACCAATTTGTTTTCTAGGCCACTTCGAACCTTGTCACAGTGACGTTAATAATAATAAGAGATCTTTTGCGTCTTCCATATATATTTTCACTGTGACAAGGAACGAAGTGGTCTATAAATCAAATTGGTTGACTGTACCTACTTATGTGAAGTCGTATATTCTGAAAACGAAGCCGACTTTAGTTATTTTGAAAGTTAAGTCAAGTGACTTGACTTAAGTTTGTACACAATTACAGCTATCTCTTAAATAATAGTCAAATCTTATAAGAAAATAGCAAAATCAAAATTTACAAATTATATTCGTAGACAAAAGTAAAAGTATTAAAAGGGCGTCCTACTCAATTTAAATCTATGATAATGTAATAAATTAAAAGCTCGTTAAGTGGCGCTAGCTCGAGTGCTCGAATCACCGCTCAACGCTCATCACAGTCATCACCGCTCAGCGCTCACCGCTCAGCCGGCGCGGAGAAGAGCGATCAATTAAACATCACATGTGGGTGAAGGTAAACAGCTTGTCCGCGTACTGTCGGCTACACACGTGTTACGTCTTGTTTAATGGAGCTTTACTTATTTCCCATACATACGACTTTTATATACATACATATATCGTATATCGCCGTGTCGTAAATACGACACGAGCCTTATTACGTTTACAGTAGGTCTGGGTCGATTTGTGTAAGCCTCTTATAGTGCCTCTCCAACTAGTGAAGGTTGACAATCAGCTCTGCATATTTATCCCGGTCTTTGGCGAGCTCTGCTGTACTTGTCTGCTATGGACCCGGGTATGTCCTTAAATTACGTCCTACAATGAGAGGTAGGGCGCAGCGAAGTACTATCACGCTAGAATCTGGTGCAGCCCAACTGGGGAAGTACCACCTCCTTACAGAAGACCATAATAGCACTACTACCTTTCAGGTCTGTAGTGTTGTGTTCCTGATGGTTAGTAAGGTTCCCTGAGCTACAATCCCCCTTAAAGGCTGGCAACGCGTTTGTGACCCCCTGGGCGACGGTAATTGCTTACCATCAGGCAATCCGTCTGCTCGTTTGCCAACTTTGTCATAAATAAAAACTTGTGACTCCGGTCCACACCCGGATATCTCTCAGCTACGACTTCTCCTTAACTCTTCTTCCATCAACTTTCCCCGTGAGTAAGTTTATTCTAAAAAAATATGGAAACCTTTCGTTGGCGCCTGTACCCGTAGTGCCAGTAGGCGGCTCGAGCCGCAGGTTGACGTGAAATTCCGCATTACCTCATACTCGATTATCGCAGAGGCTGATGCTCAAATATTACGCATCCAAACTTGTACAGTGTACAGTCAAGGGCATAAATATGTATACACTTTTTCACCTTACTGTAATACGCCACTATTTGGCAAGCGGGTTGGCGATTGCAGTTTTCCACTCCAGGGATACTGGAGCGGTACCGCGAACATCGAAGTTCGTAAATTTCGGACGATTGTCTCTGTCACTCTTATGTTATGACGTCTTAATTGGGGTAAAAGAGAAAGATGTCTTTTACCTTGCCGTAACAAAGTCACTTCACTCTAGTTTCAAATAATTTGCGACCGTGAATACTGAATACCTCTACGTTTCGTCACGACAGATGCCTCGCGGCGTCGGTCGTGCATTCCTAACATTGGCCTTAGACGGTAACAAAACAAATACCAGTCTTCGACAGCCCCAGGCTTTATATCAAGTGTTCTTGAACTAGTCCATAGAGATATTATCTTTATGGACACGTTAACTGTTTCGGGCACTACTGCAAATCCGGACTCCGCTCCGGTGTTTTAGCGAGACATAGCGTTGTCTCTTTCGCACACCGTCACCGAATCCGGATGCGGCAGTATAAAGTCTATTCATCCTTACTTTTCTTATCATGTAAACAAACAGTTTTCGAAGACATTTCTCTGGAATTACATAATACTGATCACTAAAATGTTCTTGTACTAAAAGAAACTCACAAAGTGTTGAAATGAACCAAATAACCACTGAAAAATATAATTTTGAATGAGATTTCCATCAAAAATCGCAGTAACGAACGAATCACCTTAAAAACATTGCGAAGTTTAGATTGTCTCTGCATCGTATTCTTGAAAATGACAACTTATCGAAAATATCGATATAGATATTTATTATTATTATTATATTTATTTATTAAGTATACAGAAACAATACAAACATTGCACTTTAAGTCCTGCAAAACTGTTAAGACAGTTTGACTGCAGGAAGACTTAACTTAAACTATATTAACCCTTATTATCTAATATTATAACTTTATAACAGTTCGACTTAAATATGTTACTTAATTAAAATACCTTGAATAAAATCACAATAATGTATTTCTAGTCACTAGTCAACATCTTTGACGTCACGTTTGTTTACATGATAAGACATCCAAGGATGAATAGCCTTTAGTAATAAAATAATTATAATTCTTAGAACCACCAGTCTCATATCTACAGGTGCTACAACACAAGAAATAAGAATGTTTGACCACTCGTAAGTCATCTTATTGCAATGAGGCTTAGATTAATTTATGGTATTACTAGATAAATTAAATTATAGGCATCTTTGAACTTTGCCACATGCGTGCTACCAATTGTCAATAGAAGTGGCTCATAATTCAATTTATTAAAATTGATTACTATTTGTATTGTATAGTATTTTGTTGGCTTTCCAGAGACTCAAGCTTAAACAGTCAACCTAAACTTTTGATATAATACTCACTACCTAAACTCATTTTTAGACGTGATCTACAAATGAATATGAACATTCTTGTAAATTATAAATATAAATATTTAAATATAAATATTTCCGGACAATCTTACACAAATCGACCTAGCCCTACGGTAAGCTCAGTAAGGCTTGTGTTGTAGGTACTAAACGACGATATATGTAATAGATAGATACATATAAATACTTAAATACATAGAAAACACCCATGACTCAGGAACAAATATCTGGCCCGGTACCGCGAACATCGAAGTTCGTATATTTCGGGCATCTATCTCTTTTACTCCAATTGAGGCGTCATGAGAGTGACAGAGACAAACGTCCGAAATTTACGAATATCGTGTTTCGCGGTAGCGCCGCAGTGCTCATCACAAATAAATGCCCTGACTGGGAATCGAACCCAGGACCATCGGCTTCATAGGCAGGGTCACTACCCACTAGGCCAGACCGGTCGTCAAATCCATGGCAGCCTTCTAGGTTTTTTTTAAGTTTCTAAGTTATTTCCATTACCGATTCTTATATTACAGCAGGTCTGGCCTAGTGGTTGTAACTTTGTCTATGAAACCGACGGTCCTGTGTTCAAATACTAGTAAGGACAACTATTTGTGTGATGAGTATGTCTTGGGTCCTCCTGACTCATGGGTGTTTTGTATATATTTAAGTATTTCTTTAATAATTATATATCGTACCCACAACACAAGCCTTTTTGAGGTTACCGTGGGGCGTTAATTTGTGTACGGTCGGTGTCCTGTTATCATTTCGCGCGTTAGACGTCTACTGCTGGACATAGGCCTTATCCAAATATAACTTATCATCTTATTGGGGGTGTTGCCATAGTCGCCAGTCGCCACGCTTGGCGACTGCGTTAGCTGTTGATTTGGTTTCGACGGACGCTGCTGCCCATCCATCGGTTTTGGCCCTTCGTCTGTTCGCCTCTTACTACGCATCGACGACTTATGTAGACAAGGTGGTGCTATTCTCAGCCGGCACCACAATCAATTATAATAATGGCAATCATGTTCTGTAATATTATTTTGTTTATTTATTTCAGCTAAAGTTTTACAACACGATATCAGTCGCGCCAGTTTAAACCGAGTAGTTTGGGTTCCGCGGCTGACACGTAGCTACTTATTAGTCTAGGAAGTGTAGATTGGTAGGAATTAGGTCAGCGATGCGTCGGCGGAGTCCGGAGTCCCGGACCCCTGACCCGCGCCCACGCTCATTACTCCTGGATCCTTCATGTTCAAACACACATTTACCCACTTATCTTGTGTGTATATTGCAAAAAGTCAATCAGCTGAATTATGAAAAATATAATGCTTGTCATATTTGAGGGTTACCGTCGTTTTGGTGTGTATTTAATGTTACGTGGACATGTGAACCTGGCATATTGGATGTTAGCAAACCTAAGATGCGAGTTCCTTCTAGTAGCAATACGAGTAGTAGCATATCGAATAGTTACAATTTCTTAATAGATTCTTTGCATTGTTCTGATAAATTACGCGAAAATATTTAATATGTATTTCGAAATGAAAGTTAAAACTTTAAGAGTCATATAGATTGATTAAACGAGACATCATCGTTTCTGTGGTAAATAGTTAACGGCGTATGTGCATACAGGTTATGTTTTTGTGGTATAGTTTTACGTAATAGGGGGAGCTGCTTATGTTGATATAGCGTAGAATCCAATATTTGGCTTTAAAACCGTTTACAATGTCTACAGGAAAGACGCGAACCTAATTGATCTGTATGACCCTTAACTGCTGTCCGGAAGACGAGCTATCGATAACGGCTGGGATGCTGGGACGTCATGTGCGAAGTTAGATCTCATTTCGAATTTTTTTCGCTACACATCTCGCTTAATCTCTAGTGAACATGCAGCCTTGAAGTTTGTACATGAGTTCTTTCGAACAGTCGACACTTGTTTCTCTGACCCCATCATATAATTATGAGTACGTTGACATATGCCCAATCATATTTTGGTCACGGCGCGGCCGGTGTTAGGTTAGGTTATTTACTGACCACCTGTAAGCCTTATTGCTGCGGTAATAAGGTCGACCAACACAAACAGTGGTGACGGTATGCGCCGGCGATGCACTTTGTCGGGCCCCGTGCTGCTGAGCGACATCACGTGCGCTCGCGCAGTTCGCGGGAACAATACCGTTGCAACTAATTCTGGGAACGCCGCAATAAACAGAGCTGTACAAATAAGTCGAATAATTTTATTTTTCATTTTATGGTACCTACAGTCACCGACTTTAATTGTTGAGCCAATTGCGGTTTAAGCTATTTTCTTTTGTTTAATACTTACTCTATGAATGCCAAGTGAACCCTAAATAGGTCAACAATTAAAGTTCCTAACCGTACCAGAATACTACTACTGTACCTATACCGAGCGGTATCGCCTGAGTGGTAGATTCGTACAGTCGGCAGCAAAAGTGGCTAAGCGTTTGAAGTGTTCAAAATGACCTACACGCACTCTTATTCTCTTGACAATAGAGATGTGTTGACCTCATTTTGAACACTTCAAACGCCTAGGCACTTCTGATGCTAACTGTACCAAGTTGTAAGAAGTTATGTTGTAGGTGTAGTATTCTCGGCTCCATGCCTGAGACGGGTGTTTTATATTTAAGGTTAGGTTTGTTTTTACATTTGGTTGCTACATTTGCTACTCATTATTCGAAGCTGGCTGTACGCGTTTCACATTATAATGTTAGTGGAATGCCAATCTGTGTCAAGTAGGTACAGTCAAGGTAAAAGATATCGATACGGAAAAAGTTCCAAAATATGTATCCGTATGCGTTAATATTGAAACTATAAGGTCCATGTATACATTTTATGGCACTTTGTTTGTATCGATATCTCTGACCTTACATATATCGTGCGAATATATATGAGAAGTTGTACATACAACATGCGTCCAGTCAACAGTCACGAGCATTAATATGTATATACTTCTCGACCTTATGCTATTGCAATATGGTAAGACAGTGTACACATATTTATGCCCTCGGCTTAAACGACTTGTTCGACGACTTGGCGAGCTTGTGTGCACGATCCAAAAGCGGAAATTATGGGCAGAACCACTCACCTGGTTAGTCTGGCTTCGAAATGCTAATCTAGCAGAAATCACATCTCACGCAAGGAAACTTGGCGTAGAGACCAACTAACTGTACCGAAGTCACATTTCTCTTTATAGCTAATTGTCTAAAATCACACTTTATCCGGTTATAAAAAGGATTCTGGAGAACTTCGGATACATTGCCAGAAGCAACGATAACGTTGAAAAATTAGTTGCAATGGCTAATGGGTTCTGGGTCCCAAGATACAGGCTCAGTTTGGGGTCCGCCGAGTATACCTGTACAGTAAACTATGATGTCAAGCAAATAAATATTTTTTTTATATTTTATTTTATTTATTGTATAATTAGTGGCCACTGGCAAAGTGGGAATAGACCTAGGGGTAAAAAACCAATCCTTTTAACCGACCAGATCTGCAGCGCTCTCGACACCACCGTATACGACGCTCTCCACGAGGCAGATACTTCTATCTCAGATGGCGCCGACTGGTCTGCACTAAACTACTTCAAAGAGATGGTCAGAACCCTCAGCATTGAGGAAACCGACGCGAGGAGGAGGATTCTGTTATATGTATTTAAAGAAACTCGTAATGTATTAAACTCTACTCATAATACCTATATAGTAGTACATTACTGTAGAAGCCAGGAAACTAGGGGTTGCAGGCTAAGTAGATGTATACAGGATATGGGGTCCGCGGCCGGCAACCTTGCTTCTCGCCGAGACTAAGTGCTTTTCTCGAACTTGCAATGAAATAAAACAAAAATTGTAGTCAATTTGTTTAATTTGTGAGTAGGTAGAGGTAACAACAAATTTCGGATCCAAATGATTTTGCCATTACAAGCTGTCATCTTCATACTATTTACAATCTCAAGGGTTAATATTACAGTTTTTCATTCATTCTTGTTTTTTTAAATGATGAACGTCAAGATGTTGTGTCATAATTTGAAGTTAAAAACAAAAGAAAGTTGCTTTGCACTCTTAGGTGTGAAAAGGTTGAGGTTGATGAAATTCCTTTACATATCATCTTCACTCATCGCGCCGGACATTTAGTATTTCCGAACCTAATTAGAAGTAAATAATATCAACATTTCATTGCAAGTTTGAGAAAAGGTATTTACGCGTTTGTACAGTCGCCATCAGATATATCGGAGCTGTGGAGGTGGTCACAAATATCTGAACAACGCCTCTATTGTCCAGGTGATAAAGTGCATGTTCAGATATTTGTGACCACCTAATGATGTACAACTAATGATGACCTTATATTTTGAGCTCTAAAAGCTAAGCTAATTAGTAGTCCCCATTCTTGTAACCTCACCGTTCACTGACTACCTAGATAGTAATTTCTCACATAAACCGCCATGTCACATGTTGGTTTTATACGTATCGCTTTGCATTATAGCCATTGCAACTAATTCCAACTGACGCAGCAATGGATGCCTGGTCACGCGGAATTGCCAACGGAACTGTTAGTGATGTGATGGAAATCAATTAACACATTCGCTGCCACCCCCTCCAAAAATGTATGGAAATGAACGCACATGTGCGTCGGTGGCAGTGAATGCGTTAACCTTATCGCGCGCTATTCCATTAATTCGTTTGTTAGCACTCAATTGAGTGTTAATATAGTAAATAACTGCAATTTAACAGAGCGGCCAGGATTTACTTTCGAGATAATGTTTTTAAATTATTCCTAGCCAAATACAATTTTATTTATTTATTACAATTGAATTTTTTTACTAACTTCTGGGCGGCTTCAGTTTTGGTACGCGGACGGCATCGCGGCACAGTTGTTAAGGTTATAAAATCCTTTATATTTCCTTAAGTACAGGAAGTTTGATAAGTCCAATACGTGTTATCGGAGTTTTACAGTCGTAGTCGAATTTACTTATATTATTATTTTCATAAATAGCTAATTGTTCATTATTTTCGATATGTTACATATTATGTTAGTGTATGTAGTATATTCTATACCAACATATATTTTTCCGCCATACGCTCGCTAACCACTTAAGTCATTGTGGGTAAGACCGTCTACCTGGAAAGACCGTCTACCAACCAATTTCCGACATGTCAGTATTTAGTGTCATATGACGGACTTCCCTTAAAAATATAGTATGCCGGTCTTACCCACATTGACCTTATTTATTCTTTTAAAACAAGGCAAAACAGTATTTTACTCACAAGATAGCAAAGTGATTTAATACAAATTGTGAATTACGCATTGAACGTGTTTTTGACGTTAGGTGGTATTGGATTGGTTGGTTATTCTTATTGAATGGACTTTTGAATGATAAATGATGGATGCCAATCATTTTGATTATATTTTTGTTTGTGTTACGGTTAATATTTTCCTCGCGGCAGTGAGATAAAAAAATTTGGTTCACTAGACGGCAGAGTTGTTCTCGTGTCTTAAAATTCAAACATTGACTTTGCTCCCTTGTAATTAAATAACTATTACAAGCACACGACATTTGATAAAACTTGTCTATCGCATAACGATGGACAGAAGATTCGACAATCAAAATTCAAAATGTCTGCCACGGCGACGGTCGAAATGTCCCTGGAAGGCGGTCCTTGCTCCCGGAAGGCCCATATATAGCCGACACACATTCTGCCGACACATACATACAAACAAACATACATACGTACTTGCAGTCTATTTCCAGTTTATCGAGACGGACTGCGCTCAAATCGAGAGCTTTCGTCTCACGCTTGGTTTCCTAATCTCGACTGAACTGCACAAATATATAAAAATGAACTGGTTTAAAACATATTTATATGAAAGCTGCTCGAGATTTTTATAATGAATCATTATCATTATCACCCTGTCTTTGTTCACTGCTGGACATAGGCCTCGCCAAATGTCTCAAGTGGGTCCGCGGCCTCTCTCATCAAACTCCTAGTCCATCTCACTCTACGCTTGCCGATACGCGGTCTCCACTCCACTCCAGAACTTGCTTACCTATGGGCGGATCCACCGTCGTGGGCACGATGGGCATGCCTACAACCCTAATAAACTTGTGACGTCATACTTACGATTTCTGAGACAGCGTGAAGATACCTACTCACTCAGTCTAGCGTCCCTGTCCCTACAGTAGCATAATGACCACAACCTTTTTTCAGAGCTGGATCCGCGTTGTGCTTACCCCAAAGGTTATCAATTCTGCTGCTGATATGGCCGGCCTACTGCCACTTCAGCTTAAAAATGAATAATTCGGTTTAATTACCGATTAGCACCCCAAGCAACTAATTAAACAGCAACTATAAGCAACATTTCATCTATTTTGCTTCCTGTCCTCAATTATCTATCCACAGAAATAGTTGGATTGCCATGATGAAACATCGATCAACAATATAGCAGTAATAAGGTCACGTCCAACTCCAGGCGCGCCATTAGATATGAGAGCGGACAACGTGCTCAAAATATCTTAACAGCAATATAACATGTTTAGCGTGTTCAGATTATTGTGAGCACATTGGCTGGCAAGATATAACTGGCGCCCCAACTAATCTACGACATCCGCCGGAACAATCACGCCTCCCCCGCGGCTGAAACTGTGACACGACTATTTCTGTACCAAATTAATGACATCTGCGAATTGACTCATTAAATTGATTGTGTTTTCTTGTTTCTGTCTTCCACGTTTCATTAACAGATGCGAAGTATTCATGTTCCGAAGGGGACAAAGTTTGTTTCAAATCTGAGTGACGTTTTTTTTAAGTTCATCGCAGACTTGCGTGAGGCACGCTTGCGGGAACAATTTGTGGGCAAAATCGGTCGCACGTATGGGTGCCTTATTAGCGCTGATATTGCTATTTTTCTACAAGCCATCAAAATGCATAAGTCTGCGAAGAACCTAAGATTTGAGACAAAAAGTTTCCGACATTAATAGCCCAGAGTGCTAAAAAACCGACATCGGAACATTATGTTTGTAAAATGATTAGACTGTCACATTTTTTTCACAGCTTGTCATGTCTCGTGGCGTATCATGTTGCATGCGAGTCTGGATTTTAGCTCGACAGTATTAAATCAGACATAGCGGACGTAACCCAGTTATTGACAAGTCGTGTTTGCGGTGTGTTAGCGCGCCTAGGCGCAGCCGACGTTGACAAACGAAGGCAGGTGTAAAGGGCGTGTCTAGACTAGCCCTGTGCTGGTTCATAAAGTTTACTCTACGGTTACTTTAGATAAACCAGAATAGTTGTGATATGAGAACTGACAATATCTGGTCGTCGAAAGTCGCCGACTACGCTAAAATTAAATAGAGCCCGTATAATTATATAGGACCCGGGTATGTCCTTAAACTACGTCCAACAATGAGAGGTAGGGCACAGCGAAGTACCATCACGCTTGAATCTGGAGAAGCCCAACTGGGGAAGTACCTCCTCCTTACAGAAGACCACAGCTATAATAGCACTGCTACCTTTCAGGTATGTAGTGTTGTGTTCCTGATGGTGAATAAGGTTCCCAGAGCTCCAACCCACTTATAGGTTGGCAACGCGCTTGTGACTACCTTGGTGTTGCGAGTGCCCATGGGCGAAGGTAATTGTTTACCATCAGGCAATCCGTCTGCTCGTTTGCCACCTTTGTCATAAAAAAAAAAAAGCCACTAGTACAGGATTTGAGCCCGCTTCTCCAGCTATCGCGGCTGACGCCTTAACCAATTGGTATTGGTATATGCTTAGTTCAATAAGTACCTAATAAGTTTTTCTCATATCTCTATCTCTCATATATTGTGAGTATAACTAGCAACTTTACGAGGAAAAAGTAGAATTTGCGCTAGGAATGAAACGTCAGTGGAGCGTGTCGCGTGTCGCGTGTCACGGGTTCTGAAATTGTTCAATCAACCGGTCACTGAATACACTAGTAAGTCGATAACACAACTAGCCAGTTGCCACACGGGCAATCCGATAAGTTCACATCTCAGAGAATTATTTATACGAATCTAATTTTATTTGTAGTAATGGTAAACTTTAGTCGCGAGACGGAACAGCTGAATTATGCAATAAACACACAATGTTTATGGACACCAGTCTCATCCAAAAGGCAAATGCACGATTGGTTTAAGTGAAATTATCTGAACCGTCTTTGTCTGGTTCTTGTCGTCGACTGTCGATTTTGTCCTGTCAATGTTTTTGCCTGTCAGTCTTTAAATTTAGTGTCGGTCATTCCAAAACATGTCAGTCAGCCTGTACAGTCAGTCTGGTCAGTACAGAGGTTGGAAGCCCCGACATTATCTTTTCAGCTTTCTCCGGAGCTGAACGTCCAGCTCAATACTTAGAACGTAATTATCGACATGAAGTCTCATTTTAGTGAGTAATCTCTTGAGGTGTCAACTAGTTTTTAACAATCGCGGTACAACAAGGCAACAAGGTCGGTGACGAAACATTCCGAACTCAAGGGGCCTTTGTTTGAGACTTAGAAGTCAATGACGCAGCGCATTTAGATTCGGGTTTTATCGTGAGTTACTTCTATCTTAAATATATAAGCCAACTGCTTAAAGTAAAATCAGGAAAAAGGAATCACTTGATTTGGATTGGATGACAGGATGGTCCTGGTCGATCTGGATTAAATAATTGAATACAAGTTGAGCCTCAAAAATAATATATATTAGTAGTTTATGTATCTGTGCATAATGAAGGGCATTGCATGTAATGCCTAATTATGTATAGTTACATACACTACTTTATCTACACACATATCATTAAGTGTTTTAAGATGGGTTCAGAAACCGTAGGGAAATGACTTATTACTAGGGTTACTTGTAAACATTAAAAAGTCAACGAACAAAACAAATGACAGCTTGGAACGGCGGCGTTGCGTATTTCGTATCTCAGTCAATTTTTTTTAAACCATAGACAAGCGAATGAACTCCCTATTCTACTGTCACTCGAGTTCAAATGTCGTTCGATTTATATTAAAAAAACATAACGAATTGGCGTTTCGTATCAATGGCTGTTTTAATATCTATAGATACTAGATTAGACACCCCACTTGAATTTGATAGCAGTTCCAAATTTAAATTCATAACCTACTGATTTCAGTAGGTAATGTTAACATTACATCTCCATTCATTTCTGATGGTTGGTAATGCTTGTCATTGCCTACGGTTTCTGGACGCATTTTAGAGCACTTATGATATGTACGTAGATAAAGTTATATTATGTATTGGGGTGTCGGTCTCTCATGTCACGTATAGTTTTAAATCTTGGTGGATTTATCTCGCTTTTCAAAAAACTTTCCATAATTGCGGATTCATTTCACATAGAGTTTAAACGTATTCGATTTTTAAATGAGAATTTAGTTTCTAACCGTAAAAGGTCCATTGTTTGCGAAAATATTATGAAAAAACATCCCAGAAATTTGCGAGAACTGTTTCCAACTTTTTATGAACTTTTTGCAACTTGCACATCAACTCGAAAGAAAACTTGAAAAGCCAAGGAACAAATCTGGCAAATGGGCATTCACCAGATACCAGAGCTACACGAGAGTTTATCTGTTATAACTGTTGTGAATGGAAATCGACCCTAATGGCCAACAAACTTTCGGTAGAAAGTCGTACTCTGAATGTCATAACTGTCATAAGTCATAAAGCACAGCGATGCGCCAGTAACAAAGTGTTTCCGCCGTCATTTGTCAATCGAGTTTAGTAAATGGTTGTGCGAGAAAGTGCCCGCCATTGCATAACGCCTTCCTGTCCCGACCAGCTATTCCCTTCGCGTACTGAGTCAAACGCGTATTTCATAACCGAAGAACGGACAGATCATGAGCCCCCAATGTTTTCCATAACGCTACGCTACTACCCCGGTCCAGCGACCCTACCTGGTCTTCGGTTCACTTAGTTGGAAGCATTTCAACGTCTTTTAGTACGTGGTCCACTCAAGAACTTTTCGTCCTATCGATCATCGGTTCTTCGAGGAATGTGCCCGGCCCACTGCCACATAAGCTTGGCAGATTTTATAAGCGGATGCCACTTAGTCGATAAATCATGAAATTCTCAAAGGAGTTAGGAAGCGTCCTGAACGTCAGGTACGGCTTAATTGGTGGATCGATGTATATTTTTTATATTTCATCTTTCTTAATTAAGTGCAACCAAGGTATTGGTGGTTTGCTTTCAGGGTAAAAATATTCCCTTAAACTGTACATGATGACCTGGGAAGGTGTTTTTACAATTATAACCTGAGCATATGGCTCGGAAAGTGACCAGAATAACACTGACAGGTCGACGTCTCTATTGTCCATTCGTTATCAAATGTCTCTAAATTGAAGTTTGTCTGTTTTATTGCTCATGAAAAATGGTGGCATGTCTGATCTCGCTCTTGTCATTTCGCCGTGTCATATGCTACAATGAAAATTAATCGACTTAAGTTATGACTTATGACTACTATTACTTATTACACACTAGCGTTTCAGTCCCGCGTTTCTCGGCGTTCCCAAATAAAATTGCACGCTGGGGAGACACCGCGTTCGCGAGGCGTGCCGACTGCTATGGAACCGCCAGGAAAACGTCGAGTGGCTTCTGCTAGTGTGCCCAGACCAGGGTAACGTAAGTTATTACCAATGACTAAGCTCCTCGTTACGCGCTTCAGTGTTGTATTTATCATATTGGACATGGTCAGTTATGGCTTTCTATTTACATCATTCTTTATTAAAATAGTAGGTATATGTCATACACTCCCGCGCCGAACCTTCAATTAAAAGGCATTTTCTAAGGATTTATAGGGGAATAAATTCGCAATCAGTATTATCGACCGGCGATCATTTACGACGAGTTTAATAATTTATGCAGGTTTCTCCAGGTGTGTATAATTGCAATGTACGGAGATAGTTATTTATTTCTTCATGCAGATTAGGACGGCCGCGGGATTTGCGTGCGCGCCGCCGTCGTATCGTAATGTTCGGCTAGTTATCTGACTTGACAGTTTGTTTTTTGTAGACATAAATAGAAATAAAATAGATACGAAAGTCTTAAAAATCAAGTTATGATTGCATGTCATTAAGCTCGAGTTATAAGTCAAACCTTTGCAAAAAACAATGTGCTGCGACAGAGAACAGGCAAACAATTTATACATTTGTTTAAGAGCTTTCCATGCTCTAGTCAAGAAATATGAGCGTCTCAGTTTTCCTGCGTGAGAAGCGATGAGGTGTCGCGTGTCCCTGCGCCCGCGCTGCAGGCTATTCACCATTCCTACTGTCTACGTTACTGACAAACCAGCAATCCTCATGTATGGTTGGGTTAATCTAAACCAAAAATGTACGAGGAAGATAACCAGTAGTCCATTATCTGTACAATGGTCACATCACGTCTGATCATTTGTATCCATAAAAAGCTGTTCCCGTTGTCTTAATAATTTTCTCCGCAGGTCATCAGTTTTCCTTAGGAGCTCGTACAAAAGGCAAAGGCATATTGATTCCGGCTTGCCAAAAAAAAAAATCCGCCGCTACTGTTTACCTCATGTGTTGCATGTAACATGTGAAGTTCATCTACAGCAAACTAAGACAGATAGATGAAAGTGATGATGACGTGGCTTGATCAGATGACGTTTGGCGTGAACACTGCACATGAATTCGGGTTAAACTGAAGGCCTACTGCGAAAAACGGAATTCGCAAATTGCGGATGATTATCACTCTAATTAATAGGAGTAGAAGATAAAGCTGCCCGAAATTTTCGGACTTCGATTTTCGCAGTAGGAATAAAATCGACGAAGTGGCGGAAACTTAGAGCCCTCTTTGACCTGCACCATATTGCGGATCTGATTATACTAAATACAAGTTAAGTTGATAGATCTTTGGTGAATAGCAACTCGAGCTTTCCGGGACACTGATTGTACATAAGATTAATAACTAACCGTTATTTTAGTCTAGGCTATAAATAGTTGGGGAGATTGCTCTGCGACAAGTTTAGATGACAGTAACCCTGTTTAAGTTACAGCTACAAAGAAAAGGATAATTTTAGTTCTGTCCCTTTATAATATTATTTCCTGCCTTCTTACTGCTGCTGTTATTGTACATATTTTGAATTTTTGGCAAGTCCGTATTATACGTCTTCGTATTTATCATTACTTGGAATTCAGTGTTTTGATGACCATTCCACCAAACAAGGATTAGTTTAAAAGTGGTCATAAAGATAATTTGTCAAGGTTTCAAATTATAGATGTGTTTACTTTCTTTAATAAGCTCTTCAACAAGTATTTCCAAGGAGTATGCATTATTACGGTATAAAATTTAGTAGAATCAATTTCGTCTCAACTTTATAGTGCCTTACAAATTACACGGTCAACCAAGCCGAGCTGATTTGTCACTGCAGAAAGCTGCTAACGAGCGTTTATCTGAACCACACCAGTATAGCTAAGACTGTTTCCAGCAGAAATGTGCCAAGATGACTAGCGAGCTTAATGATCAATAGAATCACTTAATATAACTTTTCTTGTTCAGCCCAGTTCTAGTGGAGAGTTACAGAGCTTATTGGTCCTTGTCCTTATGAAACACATCGCTCCGCATCTTCGCACATCAGTGAATATACCAAATATAGCTTAATGTCTGTTGTCTGGAGCGGTACCGCGAACATCGAAGTTCGTATATTTCGGGCATCAGACTCTTTTACTCCAAACAAGGCGTCACGAGAGTGACAGAGACAATCGTCCGTAATTTACGAATATCGTCTTTCGCGGTAGCGCTTCTGAAGTCGAATGCTATGTTCCTATTGTGATGTAGGCCCTGGGAAAGCTTTTTAATCCCGCGCCGGCTCCTTTGTCGCGGCGTTTCTCTGTGATTCGACATGCCCTCCGCTCGACCATGTTTCCGACTTGATTGCGTTTCAAAATCGCTGGATACGAAACAAAGGGTTATACCTAGTGGGTTTAAGTGGAAATGAGGAGGTTTTAGCATTGGGATATTTATAATAGATCGTGTTTTGTTCACTGAATTTGTGTACCTACAAAGTTTATGAATATCTTTTACAGAGAGTTAATAGGAGCAAAATCTGTTTGTAATTAAAACTTGTATTCTCTATTATTCTTCAAGAAGTTTGCTGAGAGATATGTTGCAAAATAAGAAGGTATATCAGCGTCTCTCTAAATGTCCCTAGAAATAAATCAACGGAAGATAACTGTGTAGCTTAAGATAATACTGCAAAACCTTTCAATACAAGTAAGTACTTATTGTAATACTAAATCTTGGGTATCTATTGCATTCATGTCTACAATCAGTACCCGTACAGACCCACCCATCCATAGTTTCAAAGATAATGTAGTCTAACGTCATTAACTATCTATTTAACAGCTGCAACACTTTGGCAGCAAATACAAAGGCCCTATATTGTACTATCGGTTATTTACGCACAACAAGTTATGATTGAGAAAACTCAGTCTTATCTTTGTTTGCTTATCGTAAAGTTGACGGACCTTGACATTATTAGAGAAATTTATAATAGTATGTATTATAAATTTCTTGGATAAAAGATGATATTTGGTCAACATCAGAGAACCAAATAGGATTGAACTTTTAATGATTTTGACTACAGGTCTGGCCTGTGACTCTGTCTATGAAGCCGACGGTCCTGGGTTCAAATTCCAGTAATTCTTACGCCACTATCACCCCGAAAAATGTAAGACTAAGATTTTTTTGCTCCGACTGTTTCTCTACGTGATAGCTTCCAAGGTGATCTTCTCGGCACTGATTGTTCGAAATCGCGACTTCGCAAACCGGCTCCGACCCGTTTCGTCGTCAAACCCTTAGTGTCTTGTTTGGTTTTGGCCCCACACAATGGAGTTTATTTACATTCTGCTTCTCATCAGTTTCATGAGATTCGTCTCATGCACAGCTACTGGGGAAGCGGCAGTGACATTGACATTGTCGATAAGACGTCGCTAATTCTGCAACCTTGACATCGAAATCGAGCGTAAACACCAGTTCAGCTTAGTCACCGCGAAAAGCTTTCATGGGTTCATTGCCCATAAATCGTCTTTTGATTCCATATGCTGTATAGGAAGTGAAGGTATTATTTTTAGAGTTTGACGCTCCCACGCGGCGCGCGCGCCGCCGGCGCCGGCAGTGCCGCCCCGGACCGCGCCACAGACGGACGACCCGCTGCTATCGCAACGTCCTCCGAATTTCGAAACAGTCGAGTGTCAGTGATAACTTTGATACGGATTCGCCAATCGCGAGCGTCGACGCTTGTCTTGATAAGAGCGTAGCTAGTCGAGTGTACAATTGAAATTTTTCAGAGTGCAACACGGGATTTCTGCAAATTTAAGTTTCTATAATTACATTACCCTTGTGTGAGTGAGTGCAATGAGGCCTAAGGACGAAACGGACGCGAAAGTCCAGACGGGGACTTTCATCCTGTCGGAGAAGATCGACGACACCAAATCGAGGAAAAACGAGAAGGATCTGAAGAAGGAAATGAAGCGCTTGGAGAAGGAAAAGCAGGAGCGCGAAAAGCGCGAGAAAAAGGCTCGCGAGAAGGAGAAGGAGCGAGAAAAACAAGCGAAAAAAGGTCAGCATTATAAACATTTCTAGGAATTAATTGAAATCAGGTTGTTAGTTATCAATTTATCATTAGCGCTATCGTGATGTCATCCTTCGGAGGTTACGAGATAAGTGCGATTGACGTCGGACAATAATTTTGTGCGGTTTTATTGCTAAATAAAAGCGCGCAGCCGAATCGAGGCGGTTACATCATGAGCTGACCTTGATGCGCTCATCGCACATTCTTGCTGGTTACTCATTGGGCAGCAAAATTAATGTCAATAGAGCATTAGTCCAGCGTTGTCCCGTGTCCTTGAGCTACGACTGTTATACTTATGAGTAATCATACATAACACGAGTAGTCATAGTAATCATAGGAGTAAATGATGTTAAAAACTACGTCAACAGTCTTGATTATTTTTATATAAAAACCAGATTAAAACTTTAAATGTATCATCTTCTTACTTATATTATCTATTATAGTTCGCAAATATTGTGTATTATAAATTGTAAATCCTTCATTCAGAACCTAGGTTTAACGTCTCTGGGTCGTCGCCTATTTTTTTTTTGTCAGAATCAGAACATTAGCCCAGTCTAATGAAGTATTTCTTATGTTTACCTCCGGCTTCGTGGAATTGAAATTTAGACCAGCAGCGATATAATGTTGGCAGCACCTCACAGTTTCTCAGAATGCGTGTTACCTATATTCTATTTGGGATAATTCATCTACCATTTCAAGTCAGGCATACATAGACCATCGTCTGTAATTTTATCTGAACTTAGATCAGGTGACACCTCTGAAGCATCTATAATCTACGCACAGTCGTGGTTATATTTTCACGAATCGCATGATATTCGCTCATATTTAATGTTTGCGACTACATTAGTCATGGCCCATTCAATCCCACGTTCTCCCGTATTCATGACTGATGGTAATGCGGTTTCTCCTTCATCAACCGCGTGACCAGCGGATTGTATAAATGTCTATATTTATGCCGCTGTGCAAACAAAAGGCCCGGCCTGTCACGATTCTGGCTGCATTTAAACGAGTCGCAGAGAAACTGCATCACGGCTACAGCCTCTGACCAAGTATTCCCACTTGCTAAACGAGCGGAAACGTTAGCAAGTTTCAGAACCTTCTAAGATCTCGTTTGTGAAGAACAACTAAAAATGGATTAAATATTTCCTACTGAAAATTCACCCCGAAGTTTTGAACCTTTTAGCATTTTCATGAATAATTATCGCGGCATCCGAAATCCGAAGGCAATATTACGTTAATGCTATCTATATTACAGACTTTTTTTTAAATTAGCTCAGTATGACTACTAGGTATTATAGAATGCACACATTTCCGTTTACGCCGGAACAACAACCTCTTTGTTTTTCAATGTTTCTTTTCCAATTAGCATTGTGGCTTTCTGGGTTAACTGCTTCGATAATTCTGCTTTCTTAGTCACATGTGAACTGTAAACACTAGGATGGTAGAAAACTAATTGGAATTTTATATGTTCCCATGGCATACATACGCCGGAAACCAATAGTATTAGATATTGTTTTAGAGACACCTGACCATGGATTATCTAGCTTTCTGGACAGTCGAGGATCTTCGAAAACGGGACCTACAACGATTGCGAGACTTGAAATTGTACATTGCCAGTTTGACACTGCTGTACTATAAGAAAATATCAACCTTTTAGCATTTATACATAAACACCCCGGTGATGATCTCCAAAACAATACCATAACCTTATTACTACACTTACGTGAGTTCACGAGTGAGTTTCTGTGTCAACGTGTCTGCAGGACCGGTCTGTTATCTAACACCTGCTGTTTATTGAGCAATCGTTTAATAATGTACAGGTTTTTGTATCTGCGACCTCAAAACTTTTACGGGCATCGTTTGGTGAAACGAGTTTAACATACTGCAATAATTGCCATACTGCACAATCACTCGTTATTAAGTGTTAAATGCTGGTGTTATTCTCATGTGTTTTAGATAGCACAGGTATCGTGGTGGTTAATAGTTTTGTTTGTCTGTCGGCTTGATACAACTAATTAGTTTTGCTATTATATGGTCTAGCGAAGTTATGGTTATTGTTTTGGATAACATTGTCCCTATTGTTGTTGACAAATATGTCCGGCTTATTCTTTTCATTTAATAACATAAAGAATAAATTATTTTGAATAGTTATTTTTCATTTTGGCATGAATTAGACCAAGTCTCGAACATCTGCTAGAGTAACTTCCTAGATACTATTTATTTAAAAATGGAATCCATCAAAATCACAAGTAACCACAGCCTTGCTTCCTGGTTCCTGATAGTGGCGATTATCTTACCAAGTTTTCAAATGCCGTGTCTTCAGATTTTCCGCTCGACTGGCTTTGAAAACGATCACAGCTCAAATCATCAACTTCTCGAACGCTATGCATCAGAGTATCAGATAATTGGTTCCTTTTTATATGAACTCATCATGCAATACTCTCGCTTATCGCTAGAACTGGTAACGATTTTATCGAATCCATAAAACTGTGTAAGCGGCACTTGAGTTAGTTTTTTTTTGTATTAAACCTTGTTTCTCTAACACCTGTATGTTGCACAAATAAATCTTTGAATCTTTGTGTTTAAAAAGAGTAGCGACTGCCTGGTAATTATAATTTTCAATGTTGAAACATGTTTGGATATGGATTCACTAAAAAAATCATTGTTTTAACCTTTCATTTTAGGCATCGTTAGTTACGTTATTTATATGCTAGTTGCTCTACTCTACTGCTTACCGGTTTCAGACCAAAAAGTGTTTTAAGTAGTTAGGAAATCATTTTTGACACATTTTGTAACTTTTTCATTAAGAATTAACTGGTCTTATTTAAAATTTTGACGACTTCGAAGCAAACTTTTGAAAATAAGATAGAACAGTCACTTTACAGTATGGCTATTCGAGCCACATTAAACTGAGTGACAAGGGGGACTCATTTTATAATGGATACTTTTTCTCGGACATGCGGTGCTGTTACGGCACAAAACATTGTTGTTGTCGTATTCTGCAGGTGGTTGAACTTAGATTTTATTGTTAAATGTGGAAACCGCAAAAATTCTATTAGCAAATTTGCGGTTCTCCGGGGAATACGGAAACGATTTTGCAATAACAGTTTCCCACGTCCAATCTACACGTAATGTCTTCCAAGGTTACATTACTTGTGTAACTTTATAATATTTACAGGGATATTTTCTTGATCAGTACTCTTTTTATAGAATAAGGTTTAAGCGCTTGTGGATAACCGTGGGAAGAGATGTAGAATGTATTTTATATACATTATAGTATATACCTTTTTAATTCAGTTTGAGTCAATGATGATCATCAAAACACACTATAGCTAACTGTAACTCGTGCAGAGATGTGATGTAGGTTAATTCGAACTCTTTAAATGGTTGAATTGAACTTCAGCAGAACAAGTTTACGAGCAATCAGCGCCATACTGATTGCTGCTACGGTTTTTGCACTGGTTCGGCCCAGACGGATGCCATGGGTGTAACAACACTGACCATTTGTTGACTGTATCTCGTAGCACTAAAGGTCACTATTGGTATTGGAGCTGGATTGAAGTGTTCGTAGACCTTTACTATTATGACGGCGGCAAAAAGTGTGATCAATCAATCACCGTCATCAGCTGCGTCTATCGCGTACGTGTAAATGGGATTTATGAGTTGCGAAGCAATATTATCGACAGTAGTTAAATACGTAAGTACTTATGTGCCGTTCTAGAGAGCTCTTCATTTTGTGTGAAGTTCTTACTCGTGAATTTTGCTGCACAAAACGGAGAATATTCTCAAGTTAGCCCAAAAGTAGTTAATAAGCATTCATGTATGTTTCAGTAATATGTTAAAATAGGGCGTTCACTAACATCTACATCTCAGATAGTCGGGTTTTTCGTCTTTCATCATAGCTGTTACATTCTAACAAGTATGTTAGTGCGAAAGTGACGGTTGTTTGTTTAATACTTGTTCTATGAAATGCCCAATGTAAAGTGAACCCTAAATGGCTCAACAATTAAAGTCCCTGACTGTACGTTTGTGATTCAAAATCTAAAGCATGTTTGGGTATATTTGTTTTTGAGTCTGCTCTTCGTTTTAATACTTCACTGTTCCGCCCCAGTACCTTTGGTGGATGTTTGCGATCCAATTGTAGCAGCGTCATCTTCCCATGTAACTGTTTTACATGTTCGACTTCTGTAAGTATAAGGATGTGGACACTTGACCAGCGAGCGCATGTACGACCGGCACTCCCGCGCCGATACCCGCTTCCTCCTTTCTACTGGTACGTCGGGAACCCGTCGCTTCCGTCCACGGCAACACTCACTTTTCCTTGTCAAACTGCATTATTATAGCTCAGTGCAACTACTTCTATCGTGCCCATATCCATACTAATATTATAAATGCGAAAGTGTGTCTGTTTGTTTGTCCGTCTTTCACGGCAAAACGGAGCAACGAGTTGACGTGATTTTTTAAGTGGAGGTAGTTGAAGGGATGACAGGAAGTGACATAGGCTACTTTTTCCATCTATATATTTCCATTTTCCTCTAACCATGCGGGCGCAGCCGCGGACATCATATAGTCTACTATAATTTTTGTGACATTAAACTGGTTAATAAAACATAACTGTCCATAAAGTCTAGCAAGTATCTAATCATTGATTTGTATTGTATGCAGAAATGTTTGGTGCTAACGAATCTATAAATCATAGAGATAAAAGTAAAATCAACTGCCTCGGGTGAGAGTCGAACTCACGACTCCGGGGCGAGATACATGCCCGTCGTTCTGCTTCTGCCAACAGAGCTAGCGAAGACTCCCGATTGCAGTGAATCTCTCCACCATATCCTTCAAAACTTAAGGAGGCGCCGAGAGACATTTACCGTAAATCACAAGTCGCGTGTTTTTACGTTTCTATAGGACTGCTGAAAAACCTCATTTGAGCGCTTCGTTGTGCAAAATTGTATCCCAAATTGAAATCAGAACTTCCTTTCTGATGAAATAGACTTCCAACTGGGCAAAATAAACAGCCGCATGCCTGTTGCGATGTTTTCCCGCCGCAGCCGCTCGTTCTGGCGAAGATGCGGAAAGCACGCGATTGCTCTGACGTGAGCATATGCCCGCGGGTGGTCCGGCCGACCAATCAATCTCAACTCGATTCGTTCCTTGAAATAGTCTTGAATATTTGCATAGAAATTATGCATTTTTTTTATATAACGACGACGGCAAACAAGCATAAGGCCCGCCTGATGGTAAGCAGTTCCCGAGGCCTATGGGCGCCTGCAACTCCAACCTGCGCGTTGCCTACCCTCTATGAACCTATACACTCCTTTTTTGAAGAACCTCATACTGTAGTCCCGAGGGAAAACCAACTCGAAGACTACATAAATGTGATTCCATGTGACATAAACATGTTTCTAAGATTTGACCACTTCATACTAGAGTTGTGGTTACATATTATTGTCACATTAAATGAAATTCAGATTTTCAAATGTGACAGCAACACTTTTATAGTGTAAAAACCGAAAACGTATGAAGTTTCCGCTTTTAAATGCCAGTCGTGACACCCGTGACACATATTCGTACATTATTGAACACGCACACAACTCTTCGTAATAATCCCATTACGTCACTGGAATAGGTTATTTGTTCTAGAACTTTTAAATGGAAGAACTCCAGAGAATTAACAATTACTCATTCCAGGCATACTGGCCACGTGTTTAAAATTATTAATTGAGTATGACTAAACGTGATTTACATAGTCGGTGGTTCTAAAAATAGGCGGTTAATTATGTTGGGTGAATGACGGGCTATTTTTGCCCGGTCGCAGGTCATGGCGCATAAAACGCCTTCTCTCTCTCGATATATTTAACATCTTTGGCGCCACAAATATGGTAGAATGCTGATTTTTAATATAGATGCCCTCTTCTAGCACATAGATTGAAATGCTGCATAAATCATGTTAAAACTAACAGCAATGGAGAACCAGTATTCATAATCATAACCTAAAGCTGGCAGTGGAAGAGTTAAAAAAACAACTGCCTTATTTGTGCGCTTTCTTTTTAGTACAGTCAGCAGCAGAAGTGGCTGAGCTGTTCAAAATGAGGTCAACAAATTTCTATTGTCAAGAGAATAAGAGCGCGTGTAGGTCATTTTAAAGACAACCCGCTCAGCCACTTTTGCTGCTACTGTACATGAGCATTTCAATCCTGTTAGGAGAAAAAAAAAACTAATTACAATCTCAATCACTGTATCGGAACGTGAAACCAAATCCAAGGCCATGGTTCCTAGTTTCATTCTATCCATCAGACATGGTCGTCCATTGCTGGACTTCCGCAAACTTCAGCAAACTGCAATCAGCGACCCGTACGAGGTTATCGGTCCACCTAGTTTGTGGACGATGCAGCGCTTTCCTATTACGTGGTCGCCACTCTAGGAATATTCTGCTTCAAGCTGCTAGTTTATTTAATCAGGTTTCATCTGTTTGTGTCCTTTCTTAGTCAAATTACGAACAGCATTCGTGACTTTCGCAACCTTCACCTTAGCCAGCTTGTGCGCGAGAGGGACGGAAGTGAGACTAATCGTAGTCACGCAACCGTTGAACAATGCCGTGCGATAAGTTCGTGTGAAACATTTCATCTTTAAAAACTTTAATTGTACAGTTTACTTAGCTATTGGTAGTATACACAAGTAGCTATCGATACTAACTGATGGGTTGCAATAGGCACACAGACGTTTTCTTTTCTTTCTTTATTTCTGGCCCATACAACTGGCGAATTAGTTAGAAGGGCTACTGCGATCATCCAAAATCGATAGTCTCCCTCCTTATAGCACCAATATGCAAGAGCCATAGAGATACAATGACGATGTTCGCGGTAGACCTCTCATGTTATAAATTAAGGAACCTTGATTCTTTCAGAACCGGTTACCATATTAAATCTACATTTACTACAACTTGTTCCACCTCCATTATCACCTCATCATCATCATCAGCATTTCAGCCGTAAGTCGTCCACTGCTGGACACACTCCTCCCCCAAACAGACTTATATCATCTTGGGGTTAGTTGCCATAGTCGCTGTAGATTGTGTTACACCTCACCTCACTTTGCAACAATCCTCTTTGGCAAGCTGTACTTCACCCCACAAATAACTAAATGAAAGTGAGTCTCAAAACAAATAGAATACACAAGTACCAATACAGAAAATTTATTGAATTAAAGCCTATCTGTGAAAACATTCATTAGTTTCCGTACCGTGACGAATGCATTTCAGACGCTGCGGAGATCGTTCCGCTTACCATTCTCCTCGCCCGCTCCGAACTCAGAAAACCTCGGGTCTCAAATTCAAAAGTAGCTTTACATCTGCCTAAAAACTTGAACCTTTTGCAACATGAAATAGAGTATAAGTTCTGATAACAAAATAACTGAATCATTGTGACTTTGTAAACATGAAAGACAAAAAAGATTGGTGTCGCAGTGCTATATATTTACGAATGTACTCAAAGGAATATGTATTAGGTTTTACGGTATGAGATGAAGCCTTTAGATCAAGGTCGTGAAGAAAGGCGGAATGGACGGAATAACACATGAGATAAGGCGAGAAATAAATTAGTACCTTCTGATTTTACTGTCTCTGACTGTAGTTTTATTTATGTTGACGACAGGTTTGGCCTAGTGGGTAGTGATCCACTGCCTATGAAACCGATGGTCCTGAGTTAAAATCCCAGTATGGGCCTATATTTATGTGATGAGCACAGATATTTGTTCTTAAGTCATGGGTGTTTTATACCTATATGTATTAAGTATTTTTTATTATATACAGTGTGGAAATTGAACTCGGGCCCTGGAGGGAAACTACCTTAAATCCTTGAGCTAGCTCATTTTACTTAAAGGAGACATTCTTTTATTTTTAAAAAGAAACAAAACTGCATTCAAAGATTTTCTAAAACTCGCTTGCCTCGCCCGGGACTCGAACCAACTAAAATTTAAAAAAAACACACTCTCTATTTTATTATACTAATCGATAGTATTAATACTCAGGAAAAAAATCTCTAAAAACTTTTGGTCTTAAAAATAAAAACAATCGCGAAATCTAACATTAACTTTGTTTTAGGTACTACCAATTTGTTACACTTAAATTATTTAACTGATAAATTGTTCGAAATGAGCCCCGTCGTTCCGTCTACACAAAATTAGTCGCCGTTGAAATTAATTTCTTGTAGCCTTCATCAAAGTGTTGTGGGGACATTTTCTACCGCAACCCTTAGCTCTTGAACGGTTTATTGTTACGTGTCTTTTACTTGTTAAAAGTGAAGTAAACAAATGTTTGTTAGAGAAATTGTATTGCAAATTAATACTATCGATTACTTGTTAAAAGTGAAGTAAACAAATGTTTGTTAGAGAAATTGTATTGCAAATTAATACTATCGATTAGTATAATAAAATAGAGAGCGTGAATTTTTATTTTTTATTTTAGTTGGTTCGAGTCCCGGGCAAAGCAAGCGAATTTTAGAAAATCTTTGAATGCAGTTTTGTTTCTTTTTAAAAATAAAAGAATGTCTCCTTTAAGTAAAATGAGCTAGCTCAAGGATTTAAGGTAGTTTCCCTCCAGGGCCCGAGTTAAATTTCCACACTGTATATGCTGAGGACCCACAACACAAGTTTTCTTGAGCTTACCGTGGGGCTCAGTCAATCTGTGTAAGAATGTGAATATTTATTTATTTATTTATGTTCCGTGCACGCTCCATCAGTATCGTTGATTTATCAGTACACGTCATCAACAATGATTAAGCTTTTCTACCAAGCAAGGGCTTATTGTTTCTTATATGAAATACACACTTTCTCGAATACGCGCTTAGTAAGATCAAGGTATAATGTCGTCCCAAGAGCGCGGTATGCCGCCAGTCCGCCACCTTCCGCTATATATAGCCACGTCCACGTCTCCAGCCGAATTGCCCGCCGCTGGAATTTACGAAACATCCCGAAATGTACTTGTTTCAGTCATATTATATCTGTGCACAGTTTCAACGTCATTTACTTTGGGAGGTCATGTGGTCGCCTAAATAGGTCAGTAGATAAATACAAACAAACACATCTTGTTTCACAGAATTGTATTTTATTGTCATAAGCCTCATCCTTTCGCCACCCACAGATCGCCATGACGTGGACGGATGACCATTTTATATGACTGGGTGGCTAGAAGACAGTCTTCTTCGCTGTTAGATCAAGGCAGACACGTCTATTTCTTCATATCCTTTGTTGGATTTTTGACCCAGGGCAGGTAGGGATTGTTTTTCTAATAATCCCCACATGGTAAAGTTGAAAATAGGAACCACACTAACATACAACAGTGGCAAACAAGCATACGATTGTAAACGGTTACCGTAGCCTATGGACGCCTGAAATTCTACCCTCCTGCATACCCTAAACGAACTAACTGTCCTTAGTTTGTATTATTGACATTCTCACCTACGTGGGTAAGTACGAGTCCTTATGTCCTTACAATACAATTAAAATCAGTTAAGACTTCGGCCAACCTCGGTAATTGTCGTGAATCCCTCGTCTATCACATAGAGTTATCAATTTACAGATTTGACCTTTAATTATATATATTACTCGTTGTCTTATTGAATACAGTAGGTACAAGAACGATATGAGCAACGAAACCTCCTTTGTAGCTCAAAACTAACACAACCTTTATATTGAAATAAGAAAGATGCTAGCAAGTACTAGACTAGTTTGACAGTCTGCCTTCTTAGTGTCAAATAAAAACAGTTTGACGTATATCATACATTTATACAGTCGTTAATGTGAATACATATATTCGATTCTATCAAATTTCATAAAACTTAACTTACAATAGTTATGTATCATGGCTTCAACCAATTTAAAGCGTGGTAAAATAATTGTTGCACAATCTCGTGAAATTGTAAATAATGTATATAACTACGGCCAAGCCGTTTACGAAATATGAATAAAAAACGGTTGAAGCCGGTTTTTTTTAATTTTAATTTCATGATTATTTTATTATCAATGATTAATGCGACATAATATCGTACCTACTTACACTAAACAGTAAAATATTGACTCATGTATGTTTATATATTTATATACCTACTGTATAGAAGTATAGCTTCATTAAATAATGAATGTTCAAATTCATGTCGCTTCTGCGTAACAAATTTCCTAGGTCTACCGGTCTAATGTCATCTTGGCAGGTGCTTATACATTGCGTTTATGATACTTCAAATTAAATGCTACCTAAAAGTAATCGCGGCAATGTATATCGTGTCATTTCCGACTCGGGATTTAAGCGATGATACCCGAGAAAAAGCGAAGTCTTAACTGATTTTAATTGTATTGTACGGCTGACTTATATGAGTAAGATACATATCCTGGGAATCCTGGGTGAATTAAGTAATTCTATCGGATTTTAATTAACACACCCTCGCTTCGAATCCTCTCTGACCACTGGAGACGCAGCCAAATCAATCTGCTTCAGCGAGCTGCACCAGGTGTCCTCACCAGACAGTCGGTAAACTGACTAGACTCAAATTGACACTGGTGAATCTATCGCAGGTAAAATAAAAGTAAACATTCAAGGTTCCTTTATCAGCGCATTCCTGAGCGGAATCCACTTTATTTTTAGTGAATGATTGCTCCGTGACAGCCCAGATAAGAGCGCTATCAGTAAAACGCTCGAACACGGTGAATTGAACACGTTTACCATCTGTGTAAAACATTCATCTAGTGACTAGTAGCCCGGTAATCAAATCTCGGACTTTTATAAAACTTTGACTTGTAACGTTGTATACCCTTCGATAACGTAATGGTAAACTATTATGCTTTCACGCAGCGACTACCAAGTCGGGGTGAGATAGCTCTTAGCGTCCATTATTTTTATTCTTAACTATCTATTTCCGTGTCCCTTTGCTAGAATCGCCAAGTCTTCCTAGGAAGAGCAGACCTGGTACAGAAAACATCGAAGTTCGTTAATTCCGAACATGTTTATCTTTTACTCCAATTAAGGCGTTATGAGAGTGACAGATTATCGTTCGAAATTACGAATATTGAAGTTCGCGCTAGCCACGCAGAATTGTTATGAAATTATAAACAAAAAGAAAGTGTATATAAGTATTCTAGCTGTATCGTGATATTATATCGCACTAGGCGAAATGTTTCGGGTAAGCTCTAGTACCCTCCCTCACCCCGAGCGGTGTGTCCTGACTCTGCTTGAAAATGGGTACCAGAGCTTACCCGAAACATTTCGCCTAGTGCGATATTACGTATAACGTACACGTGAGTTTATTCGTTTGTAACTTATTAGTAGTAACATGGCTCACAACAGTTTTAATTATATTATTCTGTTTGTATTTAATCCGTTAATATAACTTTTATTTTGTCGGCACGAGTCGTCTTCGTGTCTGCATCAAGATTGGAATAATCGTAGCCGTAGAACGCCATGGATACAATTATGTTTGGGTTTGAGCCTTAAACGTCTGAATCTGAGGCGCAGTCCCTGAAGGTCACTCGGTTGAAGGTGAACGACGCCAGCAGACGTGCACTCGGGGCGTTGCAGTCCTCTAACTCACCTTGCCTTGCACGTTCCCGTAGCCTTGCTAACGGCGCCTCGGGCCACCGTGGCTGAGCCCCTCGAATAGCCGTGGCTGTTAGTGGTTACGTATCTCTTATTTTCCTTCCAACTTGTTTTATTCCCGTCTCACTCGAGCTCGTAGCATATTTAGGTAAACTGCTAAGACCAAGGATGTAGTAGATATTTTACTGGAGATACCTTTAGGGATTATAATTTGACTGCTTTATTTGTCTCAAAATATAATATTGTTCTTTTTCTGCATTTTGACATTTTATATTATCTGACAGAGGCGAATCTTTATTGCCAAATGTGCCATTTTTCGTTAAAAAATATTGCTTTCATTACTTACGTTATGTAGTTTTGATACTTATATTTGTGTACATGTACATTACATATTGTACAATTGATCTGCCTAACAACTCTGACTCTCAACTATTCAAAGCTTAGCTGGAAAAGATCTACAGCGATAAGTTCGCCTTTGTACGATTTCTGTTTTATGTTCTGTTACTGTATTATATTGAACAATGAAGTGTTTTGTACAAGTATTAAGTACCTACTAAAAGAACTATGATGATTCTGTTGTAACATAAAGCAAAACATTAGTTGTGATTCAATTCCGAAATGAGCGTTTGAAAGTGATAGTGATATCGATATTGATCGACTATTTTAGCTAAGTACAGGTGGAATAGGTGACTCTTTGAATAATAACAGACTTTATCGCCGGTTCAACTGCCATGGCTGCAACAGTCGTCCGATGAACTTGCAAGCAATCAGGCGTGTAATGGGGCTTCCATCGATTTTGTACAAGACGTTTGTTGTTGAGTCGCCATGTCTAGGTTTTGAAAGTTCGGAAGCATTGGTCTTTGGCTGATGGTACTGAAACTTTAAATCAGGGATTGGTGCAAGCCATATTTACTCATGATTTTATTGCCTAAAACTTTTTTATTGGTCTGAAATTGTTAATACAGTTTGAGTAATGGAAGAGTTTTATTAGTTATTTGTTGAATAAACCTTTTTCAAAAATTATAATGATTATCATAATTAAAGCACAGAGCTAATGGATCAAAAGTATAATTCTGGGTGTAGCGAATATTGTACAAAAGAAATGTTGGAAACAACTCTGTGGCTGCAAAACCAATTTTTTTACCTCACCACAGAAACTAAATTTCAAACAAAAAAAGAAATACATTTCAAAGGATGTTCACTTTATAACTTAACTCGCTTGTAGTAGGTAACTTAAATGTTATTTCCACCAGAAATTCTATATGTTGAAGACGGAAGAATATGAAAACTAGAGCTTATTTACCATAATGGCACAGTGACCTTGAAATGTGTTTGTTATACGTTTTCCGTTCGCATTGACCTAATTTGTACATTAATTCGCTCTGCTGCGTGACACCTCTATCTTTCACACTTTTAAAATGTTCCCACCCGACATAGGATGATGAATCGGGAGCAGTAGCTTGTATTAATGCTCAAACACGCTCCAGGCGGTTTGGTACTCTCACCAGTCCCTTTACTCTGTCGGGTCCAAAACATGGACTTTATTTAGTGTCCAATAAAGCTTAAGTTCCACTGCACTGAGGTGTTGATGGTTCCTCAGAAGTTGGAAATGGTACTTCGTGATGTGGCATGTTTACTTAAAGGATAACTCGTGTGCAAGGAATGGCCTGGATGCTATCGTGATCATTATTTTTTTTCTGGATATTATTAAATAAGTAGGTAATAAAATAGAGTATCGTAGACAGACTGTATTTTAGTTAAAGCACCTGTCAAGTCAATGCATGCGAGAATTAGCTATTATTTACGTTACGTAACAACTTAGTAGACATCACTGGTTGTCGGTTTAAATGTCCTAAGGAAAGACTAAATTAAATTCTTTCATACTGTATTGCATAAGTAATACAAAAACGTAGTAATGTAAAGGTACCTACGTACCTACTATGTATCTACTTGACTTTTTATTTATTTTATTTATTATGGCATTTTAAACCAGTCAATCATTCGGCCAAACAGATAACCGACCGTGGCAAAGCTGTTGATTACAACTGCCATCGCTCTTATCTTGGCGAAATGAAAGATATTTATTAACGGATGTAATCGATATATACCTACACTGGACTGTCACCTGTTTATATTGGTTGTGCCATGTGGTGCCGGCTGATTAGAACTAGAATACCACCACCCATGTCCTCTCGCGGGTATCCTAAGAGGCGACAAAGGGAAAAAACCGGCACTTGGCCAACAGTGTCCGTCAAAAGTCTAGGGCTCGTGGTCGTGTCCGTGATTCGTGAACCCGTAGCCGTGCGCCCGGCTTCGTGAATCACGGCAACGGTTTTCTGGTCCGTTCCGCACGTAACATTCGGTTACGTGAAATTAGGTTACGTGAATCCGTGTAGATCCGTGTAGGCGTGATCACGCCTTCACGTATCTTAAGAATAAAACTTAGTCCTTATTTATTATATTCCCGGGCGTGGCGAAATTACGAAACGTGCGATAAGTATCCAACGGAATCGAGCCCGAAGCTCCACACACGGACGCAGGTACGCGCTACGTGTCACGGCGTGTCACGTGAATCCGGATGCGAACGTAGGTACGTGACACGTACCTGGCCGTGTTCGTGAAATTCGTGATCTTAGTACCGGCGGTGTTAAGAACACGTAGCTACGGGTCGGCGTACATCACGGATACCAGGAGCCCAAGTCAAAACCCAATGTACGTACCGCCATCTTTTCGGTCTGTCTGCACCTCGGCCTACATTCTCCATGGTGGGCCGAGAGTCCCACTTTGTAACCATTATGGCCCAGCTTTCCGAGTGCATGCGGCAGACATGTCCAGGCGTCCAGCCCAATTTACCTTAGCGGTCCTGAACCCCACATCTACAACAAACATGAACAAATTTTAATGATTATCTTTTTTGCTTACAGGTACGTGTCACATCGAGAGTTTGCAGATAGACTTTAAGGATCCGAGTGAGAGAAACTGCACACAAAGCGACCATTTAATTTAATTTTAGGACCAGTATGAGATTTGCATGATTCTCACATACAAATGAGTTAATTTCAAAGGAATCTCTACCCTTGGCATTTGAATGAACTTGAGAAGGTCAAAATCTTGTATGTTATTATATTTGTGTTTCACTCGTCACAACATAATCGTTTTGCATAAATCATGTCCAATTAGTGTACGTACCTGTTTTAAAAACAAATCTTGGTCCAGTTGCGTCTGCAACTATATGCCAGTTTTAAAGGACATACATGGAGACAATTGATAAAAATAAAGAATTATTTAAGCACATATGTAGAAATGGACAGAACGATGCCTGGTCGCTGATTGTTCGGCACTATACAAGTGTGGCCCCACAACTCGCTAGCCACTCCAATTCCCTTTGTGTTCTGTTATGGACGACTTCTTGTTCGCCAGCTTCAATAACGATATTGTATGATTGTAAATCTTCTGGATAGTCTTCGTTTAGATTAACGTAATATCATACTAGTAGGTACTTGACCAGTTCTTTGCGAACGGTTTTTACATTTTCTGTGAAAGTTGTAATGTGTCAAGAGCTTTGTAGCTTGCTTGCTTGTTCATAGTTTACAATAGGTATGTACAAGAAGAGTGCGGACATGTCTTTAGCACAGAACCAACAATGTCACAGGTTCACTATTCATCAATGCTGTTCTGCCTTTACTGTTATGCTCCAACATCAACTCCTAATTGACTATTGATGGACCTTATGTCTTTGTAGTAAGGTCCACAATGTGTCCGACGACAGTTACATCTGCAACACGTTTTAGCGTTCGGTTCATAGGTCTCGTGTTTTGACTTCCTTAAACGGCACGTCTTTACATACATGCATATTTAAACAATAACGGTATTGTATTGAGTTTGCCGGCGACGTGAGCTTGCGAGAGGTGAACAATGAAAATTGCTAGCCAGGTTTATGAAGAGAATTAAACGTCCACCTTACCAGTATGGTGTTAATGTTATCTCGTTCTGCATATTTCGGATTCGGAAAAAGGATACCTCTTCCACAGTATTTTTTGGAGCCAAAATCACCTTAATTTCTTTGTAGTGGTTTGTGTTTAAACCGGAAGAGTGAAGTTACACAGTTAATCCAATACTGCCATTACAAATAAACTGTAACTTCCGGTAGTTCCGGTATTCCGCGTGACAATAATATTCGTTTTCCGCCTTCGTGATAAATAAAGTTTTCCTAATCAATACGCAACTCGCCGAGTCCAGAAGTCGGTGTTCTAATCGAATCAAGCTCGTCCACGTGTTGCGTTAATCCTGTCAGTTTGCCAAACCGCCGACCTTAACCCCGATACACTTTCGCCTGTGACTACAATTAATACTTACAATAAACATACTCGAATGTTTTCATCAGGTGACGGTCAACAGTAACCACTAGCTTAAGCCGGATGACGTCAGAGGCTGAATGCAAACAACTAGAGCTTGGCAAGCTACAAACCTTGGAGATTTTGATGATGGCATGGAAGTTGTGCTGTGCCTTTCTCAAGAAACCTCTCCGTTTTGTATGCACAACTTTTAAGCATTCATACAACATAGAAAACCTTAATGAGAAAGTTTAGATGGAAGTATAACAATCAAAAAATTCTATATCGTATGTTTTAGTCTCTCCTTTGCATATAAGTTATGTTTTTATCCATTAAAAAAATAGGGTTGGAATCCTGGTTCAATATTTGGTCATCTCCACAGTACAGGCGCGAATGATGGTCAACAACACAAAGCTTGTCAATGAACAAGCATGTACCGTCAGGAGTCTGATCTAAATCTGTCGTAGCAAAGCGTGAAAAGGAACACGCGAGACAAGGCCCGGAGCCGGTGATGGTGGTCCATTAGTCGTAATGAACGAGCGGAGCGGGCGGCCTCGCGCGAATTGCGGCCTCGGCCTTCGCTCCCGCCGCCAATTGTCTTCGGTTTCGCACATCCCGTTCACGGTCTAGTTTTAGATAACTGCGCTCCTGTCGGGAGAATTACCATCGTCAACATCTCAACACAGATGATCCTAAACTTGGCTGTTTATGGCATGTATAGCAGTAAGGATTTGTATCGATATATCTGACTATACCGATTGCTATTACGCTGACTCTGCTCGTGCAATATTCGGGATGATCTTGATCGATTTGAATTACGTTGTCATCGACCTCGCTCCCAATTGTCTCCATTTCTGCATGTCCTGTTTCTGATCTGGGAGTGGGAATACAAATAGTTATTATAGTCCGGTGTAGGATTGTACAAATTCCTAGCTTCCAATTATTCCGTCGGATTTCCCACAGGGCCGGAATAGTGCCTTGCGCTCTGTCGAAAATTTAGAACAATTCAGGACTAGGTAACCTAGTTGCGTGTCTGACTCGTAAATATTGTTTCTAGTTCACAATTAATGTCCTAATAGCCTGTAGCATTCGAGCCCTAGTCAAATTATTTCAGCCTAGCAATTAGCAGGAACAAAAAAGTCTTGTTTATTTATGCTAAGCCAGTAGTAAAAACTTTAAAATCCTTGATAGTATCTTCGTTAATTTATGTTATGTCTGCCTGCTGTTTACACTAGCCGCGCTAAATGTCATTAACTACGCAATTAATTTGTGCGTTTCGGTAGCTATGTATTAATTTATTTGCTAATTAATGACGGCACAAAAATGTTTCTCTAAACATTCCTCTCCGATTATATGCTATATGACGATGATATTGGATTCAATGGATGTTCTCACTAGCCGTAATAAATTTGTATCGAAATAATGTTAGGAATTCGCGAGAACAGTTTACAGTCTGGCGTTATTGCGTGTTTCTTGTGTCAGCACAGATGTTTCAATCGGCAATTTAAGTTAACATATAAATAACAAAAACAACAATATTTTATGTGTAAAAAACGCATGTCTGTCCGTCATAATGTCATGTTATTGGCGAAGCTGCCTGCACAAATCGCACACGCACTGTGTGTTTGTGTGTCCGTGAGAACTCCGCTGGTTTTTACACGCCCCTTGTTATTGTGTTTGTCTAACGTTCAATCTGCGTGTTTTTACCCGCAGATGTGTCCTCGGTACATTATCTGTATGATCTTTAGTGCTCGGGCTGTCAATGTCACGAAACGAGGAAAACTCTACGGCTATGGTCTTACTCGTATCTTATGTTGCTTGTCCATCTTTTTCGAAATCTAATTAAAGACGTCTGTTGTTTCTTTAATGTGTGTCTTTTACTTTGACGTTTGATTTCAAGAAAAAAAGATACGTCGATTGTCATTTTATAAAGTTACTTGTGTTTTAACTATGCCATTTACATCATCCTTCCCGAATTTTAACCATTGAATTGAAAATAGGTATCACATTTTTTTCTTCTGATTTTTTATATGACATTGGCGAAAAAACGAGCAGATGGATTGCCTGGTGGTAAGCAATTACCGTCGCCCATGGGCACTCGCAACACCAGGGGAGTCACAAGCGCGTCGCCGACCTTTAAGGGGGGTTGGAGATCTGGGAAGCTTACTGACCATCAGGAACACAACACTACACACCTAACTGAAAGGTAGCAGTGCTATTATGGCTGTGGTCTTCTGTAAGGAGCAGGTACTTCCCCAGTTGGGCTGCTCCAGACTCAAGCGTGATGGTCATCACTTTGCCCTACCTCTCATTGTTGGACGTAGTTTAAGGACATACCCGGGTCCGGGGGGTTTTCGAAAGGTTAATGAAGTTACTAGTGTTTTAACGATGTCATTTCTATCATCCTTCCCGAATTTTAACCATTGAATTGAAAATAGGTATCACATTTTTTTCTTCTGGTTTTTTTATATGACATTGGCGAAAAATCGAGCAGATGGATTGCCTGGTGGTAAGGAATTACCGTCGCCAATGGCACTCGCAACACCAGGGGAGTCACAAGCGCGTCGCCGACCTTTAAGGGGGGTTGGAGATCTGGGAAGCTTACTGACCATCAGGAACACAACACTACACACCTAACTGAAAGGTAGCAGTGCTATTATGGCTGTGGTCTTCTGTAAGGAGCAGGTACTTCCCCAGTTGGGCTGCTCCAGACTCAAGCGTGATGGTCATCACTTTGCCCTACCTCTCATTGTTGGACGTAGTTTAAGGACATACCCGGGTCCGGGGGGTTTGACACAAATGTCACAATACCTATTGTCGGCCAAAGTAAAAATACTATTTAAATTCTGAGAGATTTTATTTCCCTGCAATAATATTGTTGATAATTGTACACTGTTTCGGTTATATTATAGCAGTCCGTCGCATCGAATCCCGAGTAAATATTTAAGTTATCGAATTCGCTCCGGCCTGCCGCACTGCTCGCATGCGTGACCGCGGCACTTAATGGCCTACATAGTTATTATTACAGTTGTTATGAAATGGATTAATTCTTAACTCTTCTTACCTAATTGTATTATGATTACTTGTACCATTAGTTAAGGCCTCGATTTTGAGGGTTTTTATCGATATAAAAGAGTATCCATATTAATTTATTATAGTTTACAATACCCAGTAGCGAGTCCACCTGTTAGACGGTGAGGCATTTTGATTTTCGTACGAAAAATTTGGAAACAGATTTTTAAGGTGTAGCTCTACTAGTGCGAATTAAATACTCTGATATTTCTATCTCAGCGATTTCTCACCTGGCCTGACATTTGGGTTCAATTAACTCGTAGGTACAAGAAAATAAAAATATGTAAATCTTTTGAAATTTCCTTTCAAAACATTCCTCTGTGAAGTTCAAACTACATTTTTCGTTTGATCGTGATAATTCTTCTATAAAAACTTCAGGCGTGCGCGGGAGTGTGACGAGAGGTTTATTCCGGAACGAATTCCTTAGATCTTCAAGCTATTCCATTTACTTTCCTAGCTTTACCGTGAAACCAGTGTCGCGATGAACTCCGAACACGTACTATTGTTGCGTGTTGTAAGAGTACCCTTATACTGGATATTACTGCGGCGTAGCAGTGAGAGATGTTAACCCCGGCATGAAGCTGTCATCGCGATGGCGGGGACTGTATTGGTAGCGGGTATTCCCACTGCTGGGGCAAGTCAATCTTTATACCGGACCATCGAAATACGACTTCGAGATTAAATGTGATAAAGTCCCAGATATGCTAGTATCTGGAGCTCTGACACGTTGGGAATAGTCCATTGCTAATGTTGTTAGGATTTGTAGAGATCGGTTCTACAGCCCGCTTGTTTAAAAACCGATAAATAAGAGGTCTATCTCTATATCTATAAATCTCAATTTGATAGTCTCATGGGAACATTATTATTTAAATTTGTCTGATAAATCTGTTGAGTATTTTTGTAAGAACGGTAAAGATTAGGAACGCACAATAAAATAAGAAAACTTACGTTTAAGGATTCTTAGGGCAGCTCAAGTTACAAATGTTTACTGAAACGGAATGCCTTTCTGCATCTTCCTGTCGGTTATCGAGTGTGACACAGCTGACATTTTGTGTTTAGTGGGAAGATGGTTAAAGTGGATAGATATTTATCTGATGGATAGATGAAGATTAAGAACGTAATATTAAGGAAGCACAGATGTATATATGCACTAGTGAGTAAGGAATATAGTAGTCTAAGTCAACCAGTCAACGGTGTCTTTACTCACCATGCCGCTCCTCCTACATGTAGATATATCCGTTTGGTTATCTCTAAGTTACAGTCAGCAACAGAAGTAGTTGCAGGCGTAAATCAAAATGAGCATACTCTCTAATTCTTCAAATAATGAAGTCGTTCTAGCCTTCATTGTACTAACTATAACCTAGCGTAATCTCGGCGTTTGGGTTCACCGCGGGATGAAGTGCCATTGAGGGTTTGGCCAAGGCACCTGTTTACTACGTATGTAGTCAGGTAGCCTGTGAGAGATATGGCTCAACCGAAGAAGGCGACAAATTTGTTAGGAACAGTTTAACTTAACATACTACTCATCGCTTTTTGGGTAAATGTTATAAGTGAAAACATTCCTCTCTGTATTAGCCAATAAAAGGAATCTACGACAGCTACCAGAAGTCTCTCCGCTTGTCACGCTCACGCTTGACCCGTTCCGTCTCGTGTACCAGGCGGTGATTTAGTTCGTCGTCCCATCCACATTTAATTAGCTGACAGGATCCATTAATGCCGCGTGTTTTTACATCACACTTGACACCCGCTGACACTATTAACAGCGTTTTATGTCGAGCGTTTTTTCAGCTAATGACTTCCTGCTTGGATTATAAACGACGGTCACAATTTTTTTTATTTGTAATAAAGACAAATTTTTCTATTGTTTTTACTGCTGGTATATATTATCCGTGTCGTCAACGTCATCTGTTATTAATGTTATGGCGGAAGATTTTATTAATTCGACATTTGGCCCGCGGTATATTTATATCCTAACGTAATTAATCAGAATACTCTCGCTATTTAGGTAGGTATCTTCCATTTTGGAGCTGGGTTTTGAGATCGCAAAAAAAAAAAGACGAACTCTTATGAATTTTAAATTAGTGTACGCGATATAATCCGTTTTAGTTGTTTTATTTCACGAACTCGTAAGTTCTATTAAATATTTTATTATATTCTAAACAAAAAAAAATAGTTCTAGTACATTCTGAAACTTTCGTCGCGCTAGGTCCCTCAACCGTCTTACCATTACCACTAACTCAATTGAGAGAAAGTCCAATCAAGTTGACGTGTTCGCCTTATCCGATTTCATCTGTAAACACACGCTAATTACCTGGGATGTCGGAAGCGAAAAGCTCAGATTCTCCGTGTCGGGTGTCATCTTTCGCCACCATAGACCATAGGAGTAAGAGCTCCGACCTGCCACATTTTATACCGACCTGAAGTCACAGTCCCAATGGTTGTTCTGGATGGTCGACTGTCTGCTTCCGCATTTTGAGCAGGCAGGCCAAAGGAACACGACCAGGCTGGACGTAAGCCGATTAGCCGATCGAGCGGCTAATGCCCGCGGATATCAGATCGCAAGAACCGCAAGATCGCGATATCACCGCTACCGTTGAACAAATTGATTCTAGATAAACTTTTATTGTTTTTAATAAGCAACTTTCCTTCATAGGCCTCGGCGAATAAGATCGCAACATCGCTAATCAAGTACCGCTATTGATTGAACTGATTTAAAATTTATTGTAGTTGTATTTTGAAACCGCGACAGATACGGGCGGCCTAGATGCAATGACATTGAGTGCTGATAACGAAACTCCGTATTTCAAACATCGCCGTCCTTGGACAGTGGAGTTAAAATTTATCTCAATACACCTTATACAATACTCGAAGTCGTGAATCACAGAATTGAACTAATCTGAGTTTTATTGACTCAATGCGTCTATTTAGTATTTCAAAATGTTGGAAAGTCCTGTTGAGTAGGTTTCACAATATTAGGGAGCTTTTGAAAAATTCCCATGTTAAAGTTAGTATCTATGTAAATGTTTGCCGTCGTCACTTCTGCCTGAACTGAATTTAACTATATCTTATTTCGGCTTTATTTCTAACCACAGAAATGGCTGCGTTGACCCATTTTGTGTATTATTTCCTGGTTCGTGTAACTCGCGAGTGACAAAATCAAACTCCATTAAACCGCTCCCTAGAACCGTTCTCTAGAACCGACACTTTTGTTAATTGTCTTTGTGAGTCTCCTGTGATGTCCACTGGGACGGATCAGTCCCGATTCAACCGATTGTATCCTCCTTCACAAATAAGCAATTGTTCCGCGCACTGCCTCCTAATGAATATGCCGGGGCATTCCGATTATATTTGATTACCGGCCTTCAATATTTCCGGCCTTTTCGGCGACCGGCCGCGTTTTAATGACAGGCATTAATATAGATCGCTACACTATTGTCATGTAAAATGTCGCGTTTAGGCCCGGCATTCTGTATATAAGGCGTATCATGGCCCACACCGATCAACCCGTACAAAATTAGATATATTTTGTATAAAAGATTAAGGTTGCCGTTATTTGTTTCCGTTATTAAAATTTCTGTTTATAAAACGGGATTCAATCACACGCTTGCAAAGTTACATGAATGGGGGTTAAAAATCAATTGGGGTCCGTATCAATCGTATTGATTAGTCACCCCACAATCTCGTGGATAAATTCTTCGTTATGCATTCAGGGCACGAACGCTCGGACACTTTGTTTGGTATACTTTTGCAAACACTAGACATGTGGCGCTACCGCGCGATATTGTCTGTCACTCCCATGACGCTTTAATTGGAGTAAAAGATGTTTGAAATATTCTCTTCGATGCTCGTGGTACCGGGCCTGATTTTCTGTTCCTAGAATTATATAATTTCGCAGATACTGTCCAACCAGACTGCATTTGCTCTCAACACTCTCACAGTATATTGGTCATGAAATTGTCGCTACCAACAAATTCATCGTACAGTCTCGCGTTTCGTGGCTAGACTGAATTTTAACAATGTTTATTTTCAACAATACAGTCATATTATAATGCTCTTATCAGTAAATAAAAAGCTTCGTTTGAGTCCATCGTATCTAAACCTATTAATCTCTCCGGAATTGCTTCCCACTGGCTCTAGGATTGGTCTTATCTGCCCCTTTCTTCCAGACGCGATAATCGTCTACGATTGCATTAACAATACATTCCCATTCATCTGCGTTGTAAATTCATCCAATTTGTGTGGACCATTCGTCGGCTTCTTACTAGTAACGAAGGAGGATTAGGGTTACCAACTTATAAATTCCGGAAAATATTTCTGAGTTATGTCCACTGTCCAGTCACCATTTATAGATGTTGATAATCCTCATAATTTCCTTGTTTTAATTAGTATTTCAAAGCGATGAGTTTATTCATCAGAGCACACATCTAACTTTCAATTAGCGAACTTCTGGTTGTAAAATGAATGAACAATGTTCAAATAGATAGTACCAGAAGCAAATCTTATAAAAATATGCTTCTATTTTATATGAAACCACCAAATATTTATGTGTACCGATACTAATCCTGTCCAGATAAAGCCTGGCGTCTGGTGAGTGTTAACCCTCGAAAGAATGTTCTCTGTAATTTACGTTCGGCGGCGACTCGTCATCGAGGCCAATTGGCCGGGTTATGTAACCCTGCGCTGGACCCTGTCCATTTGAGCCCACCGCTGTGCAGCAACTGTCCAAGTGTACACTTGTAAACCATATTGCAACGAGTTACGGTCTCAGTGACTTAGGATTTTCGCTTAAAAGGCATATTCTAAGACTTCTAAGAAATTTTTCCCGCTAACCGACACCCGTTACGTTTCGATGGTGCATACAGTTAGATGCTTTAAAGTATGATTAAGTTCTAAATACAAGTGTAATATCACTAATATCAGTACTTAAATTAAGTTTGGTTTTGACACTTGTTATAACACGTCCTTGATTGCCTGCTTGACTGCTTAACCTGGTCCTAGTCTTACAGTCCGTCTACCAAACAAACTACCCTTCATTTCAAGCCATTAAGAGTTATGATATGACATATGAAACAGACGGGCTATCGATCACTTTTCGTTTATTTTGCACAATATGTATCCCGGTACCATTTCTATTCTTGTTTAGTCCTTTATTCCTGAGCAGGTCTGAATGAGACGGCGTTTGCATGCTCAAATCCTCCCCAACTTTATGATGAAAGAACTGTTCCATTGACTTCTTGTCATTGTGTTGTACAGAAACCCGTAAACTATTGGCCCCTTATATAACACGTCTTTTCACGTCCCTTTGGATTAAAACCTCACCTTTACACTATGACGTCATTGAGCTTTTTATGCTCCATAATTTATTCTTAGACCGGCCTTTGTGTAGAGCAAATGAATAAACTCGTATTAGTGGACAAATAAGTCGAATTCGACGATTGGTTTGGAATCGATATTCGAACAATGGAGCTATATATCGTTTATAATCGTTAGCGGGCGTTGTGGGTCAACGTGGACCATTACCGGTGACTCACGCGCCGGTAAAGCTGCGTCCACACTATGTGCTGACCTGCCGACGTCGGAAAGACGAAGAATTACTTTTTTTGCATATGGAGTCAATAACTCGAATGACAGTGTTTCCGTAGTCAAGGTTACAATGTAGTTGAAATTATGCTACGATAAAAACTTGGCAACTGTCGTTTTGTACAAACTTATATCATGCGACCTGTCATAAATCTACTGGTTTGCAAGCACATTATTCAGTTTTACCGCCACTAAGCTTAGGTCTGTGTCAGATGTCACAAATGATAAACGTTTCCATCTATCAGTACATATACCCGTAATTCAAGTCAGGTACATGACAGGTAATGCTAGCTTAGCTGCAAGTTTATTTTCGCCACTTCTACCAGAACGGTATAAGCGCAAGATGTACACGAAAGCGCACCGATGCACACTCAGCTTAACATTGCTTTTAATGCTTATTACCGACCGTTCCCGTGTCGAGTTATGTAACAACTACAGATGTTCCTTCCACTCCGGAGATTGCCTCAGGATTCCATTTATTATTCAAAGCTTATAGGATTACATTATTATTCCATGTTTTCAAATTTAGCTTTAGATTCAATATGTGTGAACGAATACTCAGATCGTTCGAGGGCTTTTATTTAACCGCGGCTGCGGCACTCTGGGTGTTTGGAAATGAAGGCTTAAATTCCCCGAAGTTTATAGCACTTCGTGTCAATAAATAAACGATTCCATCCTTAGAGGACCCGGATATTGTCTCTAAACTGCGGCCAGACGCCACCAGAGGCAGAGGACGGAGTAGCGTAGGTACTTTTGGAGCAATGGGGGTATATTCCGATTTATAAACCTGTCGCCCAATCGTGGTGGTTATAGCATTTAACCCTCTGTTTAGCGATTCTTTCTTCCCCTTCTCTATTTGGATAATTCCAAAAAACTAACAACATGATTATAGTGGGACACTTTGACTCCCTCCACTAGTGGACGTCCGTGGCCAAAAGGTATTGTTAAATTGAAGTCGAAGTGTCCCACTATAATCATGTTGTTAAGTTTTTTGGAACTGTCCAAATAGAGAAGGGGAGAATCGCAGTGTGAGACGTCCACAAACTAGTTGGACACGTTGGACACGCTGGGGAGTCGCTGGCTGTAGCGTGCTAAAGATGCATAGCAGTGGTTCTATACAGGGGTAGTCCAGCAGAGGAGATCCATTGCTGAGAGCTATGAATAAGTCATCTTGTCGCTTATTTTCTACATATTATATATAGGGATACAATGTTGGAGGCAGAAACTTTGTTCTTTCTGTTAATATTATACATGTATATATGTATTTCTTTACCCTAATGTATAGGTACGCGGAAGTCAGTCATGTTCCTTTGTTCATTCACCATGTTAACACAATGTCGATCTATACCTGCCTCCTACACGTTTTATGAACCAGTGTATGCACCTACCAGTTATATTCGTATTCGGGGATCTTAACTTAACTGGTTTCATTACTTCATGCTCGAAAGCAACAACTTTACGAACGGCCGTTCATTACAATGCAATTATTATAGTTAGATCAGTTAATTTTCCGGGCCTCGGCTATCGCCCCACATCTACACGAGTCGCGGTCGTTCTTGTAACGTAAACACTGTTTTACCTTGTTTCTATGACATAAGGTGAAATTGTGGATACTTATTTATGACTGTAAATGTAATTATCACACTAGTGAACGATTTTAATGGTAGCTAATAACTGACGCATTCATGTAAGTATTTTAAGTACAGTCGACGTCAAAGATGTATAACTACACCTTAGTGTAAGGTTAGCGGCGCTACCGTGAAAAATAGATAATCGTAAATTTCGAATTATTGTGGTAAGTATCAATTTTCTAGCACTAAAAGTACTGTACTGAACCCTGATCGTATCATTCGGATCTATGGTGCCTCGTGGACCGTCAGTCTGGGTAATCTTTTTATACCATATGAGTACCTAACATACCCGTAAACAATGTAAACATGATGGAAGTTGGGAAATCTCTGTAGCTACTCTCGTATACATAGGGGTTTCTTGATATTTAATGAGGTAGTCTGGAATTCATGAGATGGAACAATCCAAGTGCCCACTATATTCTTGTCTGAGGTGTTAGAGCTGCGTGACCGGACTTAATGAGGCGTTTATTATAGTAATCCCTCACTGAAAAACATTATTACTACGCTACAGGATTGTGCTTTCTCAAAAAGAAGAAATTCTACGTAACAGACATATTCTTAAATTTATTCCCAACTTACATTTAATTCAGCAAGGCGTCTAATTGTGCTAAAAAAGTGTTCGCTGCTAACTTTTCGGACGGGCACCACTTGCAATAACCAACACTGTGTATAAGACAATTGCCTGTAGCCTTTATTCGCATAATGTGTCAGAAAGGTAGGTGTTGTAAAGTCTATATTGTCAAAATGTCAATAATTAAAACTTGTATAGTCCTACTACAACAACTCTGGTCGACATATTCAGTTCGCAAAATGTCACCATCCTAGAATCTTCAATCCGAATATAAAAATTGTCACAACTTGTTTCGTTTTGATACCAATGAGTGTCACTTTACCGAATAAATAAATAAATAAATATTTCGGACAATCTTACACAAATCGACCTAGTCCCACGGTAAGCTCAATAAGGCTTGTGTTGCAGGTACTAGACGACGATATATATAATAAATAAATACCTATAAATACTTAAATACATAGAAAACACCCATGAGTGACTCAGGAACAAATATCTGTGCTCATCATACAAATAAATGCCCTGACTGGGAATCGAACCCAGGACCTTCGGCTTCATAGGCAGGGTCACTACCCACTAGGCCAGACCGGTCGTCAAATACCCTAAATGTTTCGATTTGGACCACTAGTCTAGGGCAGATAAAGGAAACATGACACTTGGACTGTGTGAAATCCTACTCACCCCTTTACCCCTCATAATTCATATATATACAAGTGCGATAGAGATGAGATGATCAATATTTCTATTTCGAATTTCGCTGTACTTTCTGGACATTTTGACACCAAGATTACTTAACTGAGGGAAATATAGCATCGTAGCAAACATTGTAATTGTAACCTTATGCAGTAACAATATTCAGACTTAGTAACATTTGGATATCACACCTGAACCTTTCAACATGACTGCTTCATAAATTATAACATTCGGACATATTTATTTACATGGGTCATTAAGACACCTAGCCCTTTTGACACTTTGACAAATATACTCCTGTGGCATTACATTTGCTAAACCTGAAACTACAAACGACCGTAAACGAATACCAATAGAGTTGAATCTAAAATTAACAGGGGCAAAAATGAATGCGGCAATGTAGTTTATTATGCGCACGCTTCCCAACACGGAAACGACACACATCCTGTGCCGGTAGGTACGTCCACGTTCAACATTATTACAATGGAATTTCGTACACAAATCTGGATATATTTCTGCTTCGAGTACTTTGCTGACGAAGTACTCCCGCTGCTGAATCTCGGTTATGTAATCACAAAAAAAATTCAATCAATCTGGTGCCTAGAGTTGACAACTTGACAGCACCACCATCAAAGTTAAAATAAGCACGATTAAATTGGTGTGAGATACGAATACTATTCAGAATCATCGGCGAGTTGAGTGAGACGGTGAACAGGCTGTGACACCCTTCTCTGCTCGCAGTTTACAAAAATATAGGTGAAAAACTTAACTGAAGGATTATGTAGTGGTGCAGATAGTTAATATGGACTTTCGACAAAATTTGAATATAGTTAGTACGCCGACATGCGTGTAGTTGCTACATAGACCAGGTCCTTTAGCTAAGTTTTTTACCATAAGTGATTCTAACCGTACATATTAATGTCATTAAGATGCTCTGAGTCCAAATATAATCTTATTGCTAATATATATAATATGTATAATGTAATATAGAAAAGTGATTTAGTAAAGGCGCCAAGGAGCCATATGGCTTATTTTTGTTTAAGTAATAATATGAATTTGGTCTTGATGACGAGTAAGGATGAACAGTGGGATTGCCTATAAGCTGTCGTATCTACAATCCTATCCGAGCATATTGGTAAATAATAGTATTAATACATTGTATTGTGTCATAAAGAACTCATTTTAAACATTGTTTCTTCCGCATCGTTACCACAATTTTTACAGCCGCCACTACATCCTGTAGTTTGCGTGCAACTCCGCCCCTGGGACCAGTCCTGATCTAGCCCTTATCCCGTTGGACTAGGGTCTAGATTGTTGGCAGCATAGCCGCCGGGCCGTCGACCTCTGTTACTCCACATCTGCCAGGTTGTCGCCTTCGTTTTTTCTCCTATAAAGAGCTTGTTGGTCCGATTTCGTCAATGGCGATCGTGCTTTGTGGAGGTACAGTTAACTATGATCAATTTGTGGTCGAATAAAAATAGAATTCAATTGAAATCTTCCTTTATTGTGAGTCGACTGAAAATTGTTTATAAGTAAGATCGGGTCTTGAGTAATTGGTTTTTGTTTTTTTTTCCACATCGAGCTAAATTAAGCATACATAAGCGTTCTTGATGGGAAGCGCCACGACACAATGTGGTTTGAAAACCCTAGTTGTACTATATTATCGCCATAACCTCTGTTTTTGTTACAAATGACATTAAAACTCCTTTGAATACGCGCAAGTCGTTGAACGCAACCAATTAAGTAACTACGATGTTGTCATTCCACGCCAAGACATTCGAAGCTGAATTGCTCTCATCCAACTCAATTGCTAGTCGTTGTCGAATTATTTGGACATTATAAACCCAATTATCTTAGCTAGTCTTATTTCCGCTTGCGTAACGTTTGGGCACACAGAGTAGGCTGAAGGAGTACATCAACAGTCGTGGGTGGACCTTATGTCATTGCAATAAGATTTACGAGTTAACCGTATGACCGGTATATGACGTAATGTAGATGTTTGATGCAGAATAAGCCTGAGATAACAATGTCAGAGTTAAGCCTTGAGCGCGTTAGGCTGTGAGTCACCAGTGATGGGCCAAATTCAAGTATTATTGATAGACCTATTTGATATAAGCAAGGATCGGACAAACGCCCGTCATTTTGAAAATATAACCCTGTTCCGTACAGCAGAGACTTCCTTATGTTAATAAAAATATCAACCATAATTTATATCCAATGACAAATTTATTTATGATTGACATTCCGAAATTTACTTTCGCCAATAAATGTATAAAATACTATTTTTTTATTAACATAAGGAAGTCTCTGCTGTACGGAACAGGGTTATATTTTCAAAATGACGGGCGTTTTAACGATCCTTGAATATAAGGTAAGCTGGAAGCAACGAGTACAAGAGTGACAGAAAAACATGTAAAATAATTTCTCATCATCCCATTTATAGCGAATCCTCTCTAGAAAGAAGACTAAAAATTTTCCCGTGTTGTTTCGACAGTAAATCGTTTAAATGAAAAGCTTTTCATAGTTTTTATATATCAATGCATAATCGTTATCCGAAAAATCTAATCTTTACCATATTTTATACAACGATATATATAACGATTTAACGAGCTTCCTGATCTGAATAATGTTCGGTAAAATGGCTTCTGACTTTTTTTATTAGCGAAGACGGCCCATCTGGCATTTCTTCATAAGTCCAAGGAAAACTGTTGAAATGTGGGAAAATTAGTAAAGCCGGCAGGAATCCTGGATTCGCCGCCGCTGTTAGGTGCAGCCGTTATTACGGGCGCCACCTCGCGTCTGCCGCGATCGCCCTTGGCACTAGAGCGGCCGCTATCAGCGGTGACATCATCCGAACATGATTACACAGTGCACATACTCGGACTGTTGTAGTGTGTGTACTCTTGATTTTAGCAGATTATTGTAATTTACTTAATTATCTTTGCGAATGGTTCTTTCGCATTTTTCCTTCGTAGAAACAATTTGATGTCTGTGCCTCTTTGTATCTTGTCACTGTGAAGGTTCATATTGAAATCGCTATGGATTTCATACTACTGTCAAAATGTCACTATGACATGATGAATCAAATTAATCAAATGTACCTCTATTATTTTCCCTGTCAAATCTTGTGACATTTCGTAATGTAATATGATTTTTTCCACTTGTATTTAATTCCTTAATCCGCAGCGACTCATTTTATCGATGTGATGTGTTGTGTAGGTACACCGACTTTAATTGTTGAGCCATTTACGGTTCAAGCTATTTTCTTTTGTTTAATACTTACTCTATGAAGTGCCCCATGTAAAGTGAACCCTAAGTCAGGGAATTAAAGTCCCTGACCGTACTTGACAATCGAAAAACTCATTAATTGTACAATCGAGTTCTTAAGTACGTACTGAATTTTACATATTTTCAATCGCTTAAGATGAAGATATGTAGAACTGTATAATCATTCAACAATTTAAAATAACTTCATTAATCGTCAGCACGTACAATGTTGTAGATGAATCTAGAATACTTCCGTTGGCTCTCGTTTTGTTTGTATTAAACGAGCTTTGTTCCGACAATTTCCAGCAGCAACAGTGGTCCAACACGGAACTGCCTGAAACAACATTTGTTCTGGCCACACCCGTCTCTTACAGTGTTGGTAGACTTTGTTGCAGTAACTGCACAGAGTGCAAGCTCATTCCCCGTTTTGTGTGCTATTTGGCGACAAGTTTTTTTGGAAATTTCCCAATTGGATGGGTTTATTTGTGAATTTAAGGAGATTTAAGCGTCTTTTGTTTTGCCGTACCGATTCTTATTATTTAAAGCATTGACTTTACTGTCAATGCAAAACGGTTTTCTAGACACTCGATTAGTTTTATAAATATGTACTTACGAGTACTTGGTCGTATATGTATATAATATGCGGCATATGCCACGTAAAGGCTTGAAGTTGAACACGTTTAATTTTTTGTCAGCTCGGTTGCTTGGCTAACTCCTAACCTAAGATGCCCCGGTAAAACTTATCGATGTGGGGTCAGATATTAGTGACCACCACAGCACCAATCCTATATATCTGATGGCGACTGTACAATGCCTGAATGCCTACTGCGAACCATTTCGTTCGTTCATCTATTCGCCTCTTTATCGCTCGTATATGCAAGAGCGATAGAGATGTAGATAAATCATTTCAGCTCTTGTGGCCGCCACCCAAGTCAGCCGTCTTCCGGCTCGATATCCGAGCTGGCAGCCGCGTGCGGAACTAGGCTAAGGGCGAAAGCTCGGCCGTTGAACTCGGGCTGTAGGGAAATCTCATTTAGCCGGCCATTATACTTTATTCTTATTAAAAATTATGTTTATGTACACGCTGCTATTTCTACATTATTGAAGACTTTGTTATGGGTGGCGGTTAGAATCGGACACCCTAATCGCTTACTTATAAACGCATGTCAAACCTAATTAAGTAATTAGTTATGTTTTATTCTTATCTATCTCTGTGACAATTGTGTTTGTAACAGACAAAAACAAAACTTAATTAAAGTAGATGTGAGAGAAGATTGTAAATAAAAAATGATTTTAACTGTCTGTAAAGAATTATGCATAAGTAATTTCATGTAGAAATTACGTAACCAAATGGAAAACACATAGTACCAAGTTTATGACTTTGTAACACTTTAAGTGCACATGTAAAACGTAATTGTCCAACGCGACATTTACCCGATCCCTAGACCTTACTGCGCCGAAATAAGGTACTATTTGGTCAGAAAAATGTTTGCACCATCTTTCGCATTACTAATCCCATGTAAACCTTAATACGAAGACTTAAGGTCCTCCGGTGGTCAAGTTAAGACCGTTGCAATAAGTACCATCGCCGACACTGTCCACTGACCATTGGTAATCCTTATTGCAACGGCATAAGGCCTACCTACAGTCAGTTAAGTGTGTTGGAGCTTGCACGAAGACTGGGATGTCGCAACTGCGCCTGACCCGGCGACCTCGCCACCCTTTGGGCACGCACTCGCCGTGTGGTCACGACGTTACCGAAAACTGAATACTGTGCGACTATTGAAGCGGAGATTCTGACAAGCTTGAGGTTTGGGAATACCCAAAAAATCTCTTTAGGCGTGACCTGAGATAATTGAATTAGAAGCAGCAAGGCAAACGATAGCGTAAATATTATGCGTACTTTGTGTGACGAGTCTAGAACAGTGGTAAAAAGGAAGAAGGCTTCTTAGGGCCCTGGGTATTGGCCAAAACTGCAGCCAGAAACAAACGAAGGACGTGTAGCAGCGTCCCTTTAAAGCGGTTTAAAATACTGCGAACGCCAACCCTCCTGCCAAGCGTGGCGCATATGGGTAAGGTACATATGTCCAGCAGTAAACGTCTGGGGCTGATTGGTAGTATCAGACTGACGCCAATAGTGACGTAAGGACCGATCCAAACACAAACTGCTCATATTTTGTGCTTGATTAACCTAATGCGTATTCAAAAGACTCGTTATCTTGTTTCTCGTATTTTAATTCCACACAACAATATGTTTATTTATAGACATAGCATCACCGTTCGCCTCGCGAATGTCAAAGTGGGCGCCAGTGCCAACACGTAGAGTGCATGCGGTGATATCATTGTGTTGATCAACTGCTGAGGCCGGGGCGCCCCTGACCGCTACACACAAACATAACCGCAGATATATGTAGAAGCCTAATCATAATGTTCCTTAATACGGAACGCAGCCATGAGTGTGAACGGGAGAGTGAGAGCGGGTGAATGGTGAATGTGTGAGAGAGAGGGAGAATATGGGAAGATGGCGAACGCTTGGTGTGTTAAAAAAAAAGCTCTGTAATTGAAAGTAATAAAAGTGAAGTGATTTGTACTTAGTGGTTTAATTTTGGACTATTTCCTACAAACCTCGTCCGGGATTACTCGAATGAAGAAGAAGTAAGGTGAATAAGACGACGACGACGACTTACGACGACCTAACCTCAAAAGACGCGTGGTGCGGCGAAAACGGCGGCGGCGCCGACAGCGAAGCCCATCCACTTCCAACGAAGAAGATTACGAGAAGAATTGGACGCAGCGAAAAGGATTGAACCTATAAAAAAATGACCGACGACGAGACAACTAAACCCATGAGTGCCTTCTTTATGACCGAAGCCGTTCCGAAGTTTAGCGGCGAAGATTTGACCTACAGTTCCACAAAATGGGCACAAGACATCGACGATAATGCCGAGATATTTAACTGGACAGCGCAGCAGAAGTTAATTATTGCCAGAAAATCACTGACGGGTACGGCGGAACTGTGGTTGAAAACCGAAAAAGCCTTCAAGTCCTACGACGATTTAAAAGCGGCGCTGGTAAAAGAGTTTCCCGATAACATCAACTCAAAAGAGATGCATGAAACTATGAGTTCGCGCAAAAAGAAGTCCAGTGAAACCTGCTATCAATATATGCTAATCATGAAAGAACTTGGGAAAAGGGCAAAGTTCCCCGATTATGTATCCATTCAGTATATTATTGATGGTATTCCGGATAGCCAAGTCAACAAGATGTGTTTATTCGGAGTGACTACGTACACGGCATTAAAGGACAAGTTGACTATTTATGAAGCTATGAAACTAAGGATGAGACCGCGGCAAGAATCTCGAAGTGAAGTTTCGCGCCCTGAAAATCATAAAGGTAGTACGCAGCGATGCTTTAAGTGCGGGGAACCCGGTCATTTGGCCAATGGATGTTCGAGCGGCATTAAGTGTTTTCGGTGTAATTCCTATGGACACATTGGCATCGATTGCAAGGCCGGCGTCGGTGGAGGTAAAGATGGCGGCCTGACTACAACATCTATTCCGCGCAATAGTGGCAATAACGGCGGAACCAATGCGCGCTTCCGGCGGTCGATGTTTGTTGAAACCGGACCCACAGAGGGCGCCGTACGTGAGAATGAATGTCAATGCTGCGCGGAACGAAACGCTCAAGAGAATGAAACTACACAGGTCAGTCCGATCATTCAGTTTGACACTGACATTTCTGACAGCAGCTATAAGTCGGAAAGACCCAATGTTTTTAACGTAAATGACGACGGTTCGTTTAATAAATCTACAAAGATGATTAAGATTGCTAATATTGAAGTGAAGTGTTTAATAGATACGGGCAGTGATCTTAATTTGGTTTCGTTTGACTTGTTGACAGACTTGAAACACATGAACGCGAACATTCAGTGCAATTTGCGGGAGGAGACAACGTTAACGGGATTAGGTGGTAAGGTGCATGCAATTGGTAAGTTTAACTATAAACTTTTAATGGATGGTCATCATTATGATTTTGTTTTTTTTGTTGTACCTACGGGTACCATGCCATATGCAGTTATATTGGGTCAACCCTTTATTACCAACACAGTAATCTTAATTGATGGAGGTGATATTGCGGTGAGGCCACGTACAGGTGACATTATTGATTGGTGGTGTTTATTTTCGACCAGCGACTCTGAGGATCCTTTAGTTCAGGAGCTGAGAGCATCTTATCGACCAAAGAAAACAAAGAATGCCCCTATCAAGCTTAAAATAGTATTAAAAGATGAAATCCCAGTGGCGCAGCGACCGCGGCGATTAGCTCTTAAAGAAGAAGAGATAGTGAGATCCCAAATTAAAGAATGGTTAGATAAAGGCATTATACGACCTAGCTATTCCGAGTATGCCAGTCCACTGGTGTTAGTGAAGAAAAAAGATGGAACTACTCGAGTGTGTGTGGATTACAGGAAAATCAATCAAAAAATGATCAGGGATGAATATCCACTACCCGTGATTGATGATCACATCGACAAATTAAGTAGAGCTAGAGTATTTAGTACACTAGACCTCAAAAATGGATTTTTCCATCTGCCAATCGAAGAAGACTCCATAAAGTATACGGCATTTGTGACAAGTAACCCTGAAGGCCAGTATGAATTCCTCCGTGCCCCGTTTGGGTTGTCAGTATGTCCAAAGTACTTTATGAGATATATCAACATCATCTTTAGGGAGTTCATCATGGAAGGAATAGTACTGATATTTGTAGATGACCTGATTGTCTTGGCTGATGATGAAGTGCAAGGGTTGGAGCGACTCAAGAGAGTCTTGAAGGTAGCGGAGGAGTATGGTTTGGAGATAAATTGGAAAAAAACACAGCTACTCCAACAAACAGTAGAGTATTTGGGCCACATTATAACAAATGGGACAGTGCGACCATCAAATGAGAAGACCCACGCAGTTCAGCAATTCCCAGAACCTACCAGTTTAAAAGAGTTACATAGCTTCATAGGACTCACTTCATACTTTAGAAAGTTCATTCCAGAGTATGCTATAGTAGCAAGGCCGTTAACAGAACTTTTAAAATCAGGCGAGTTTGTATTTGGAGAGGATCAGAAGAGGTCATTTGAAAAGTTGAAGGCGATACTATGCAGTGATCCCGTTTTAAAAATATTTGACATCCAGTTGGAGACTGAACTGCACACTGATGCTTCAAAGTTTGGATATGCAGCGATTCTTCTACAAAAGGACCCAATAGATGGGCACCTTCACCCAGTCTACTATATGAGCAGGAAAACCACTGAAGCGCAACAAAAATGCAGTAGTTATGAACTGGAGGCACTGGCAGTGGTAGAGGGGGTAAGGAAATTCAGGAAATATCTAATAGGAATACCCTTTAAGATAGTTACTGACTGTGAAGCTTTCCAGAAGACACTGACCAAGAAGGAGGTATGTGCAAAGGTTGCAAGATGGATCATGTTTTTACAAGATTTTGAATTTACAATAGTACACCGATCTGGGGAAAAGATGCAACACGTGGACTCCTTGAGTAGAAACATTTTGTTGGTTAGTTCAGAATTACATGCCCGCATACAGAGAGCACAAGAAGAGGATGATCATCTGAAAACCATCAGAGAACTACTAAGAGAAAAGACTTATGAGGATTTTTTTATTGAAAATGGGGTAATTTACAAGGGTATAGAGAAAAAACTAGTGCTTCCCGAAATCATGGATGTGGAAATAATCAGGAGGGCCCATGGCGTAGGACACTTTGGTAAAAAGAAGATCATGAGCATTTTGGAAAAGGATTATTACATAAGTAAGCTGGATAAAAAAATTGAGAAAGTTTTGTCCACATGTGTACCCTGCATATTGGCAAGCCGTAAGTCAGGGAAAAAAGAGGGGTATCTGAACCCGATAGATAAAGGGGAGACTCCTCTGACAACCTTACATTGTGATCATCTGGGGCCACTGGACGCTACAAAGAAAATGTACAACTATATTTTTACAGTAATTGATGCCTTCACCAAGTTTGTTTGGATCTATCCAGTTAAAACTGTAACCAGTAAGGAAACTGTGGATAAGCTAAAACTCCACCAGAAGGACTATGGAAACCCTTGTCGGATTGTGACTGATAGGGGTACTGCTTTTACTGGAAAGGAGTTTACCGAATATTGTGAAGAAGAGGGTATTGAGCATGTTAAGGTGACTGTAGGGATACCTAGAGGTAATGGACAGGTGGAACGCATTCATCGGGTTATCATATCAGTTTTGGCAAAGATGTGCATTGAAGAGCCTGGTCACTGGTACAAATATGTCAGTAAGGTACAAAGAGCTATCAACAGTACCTATCAGAGATCCATTAATACATCACCCTTTGAGCTACTCACTGGCACAAGCTTGAAGGTCAAAGAAGACTCAAAACTGGTAGAACTATTGGAAGAAGAAAGTAGAAAAGAGTTTATGGAAAACAGAGAAGAACTACGGCAACAAGCAAAGGCACAGCTATTAAGAATACAAGAAGAGAACCGGAAGACCTTCAATAAAAGTAGAAAAGTGGGGCAACCCTACAAAGAGCGTGATCTAGTGGCCATACAGCGTACACAGTTTGGCAGTGCCTTAAAATTGAAGCAAAAGTTTTTTGGCCCATACCGAATTATAAAAGTGTTGGGGAGAGACAGATATGAGGTGGAAAAGGTGGACAACAGCTCAGAGGGACCAAGAAGAACTACCACTGCTGCAGATCATATGAAGAGATGGGTATAGTATCCGGTACAGTAAAGAGAAGTGTTGGTTTTAAGGGGATGACTCAGTATGGCAGTACACAGACAGATTTTTTTTGTTTTTTTCCTATGATGACTAGGTACCATTGTATGCATCTTACCCTCGGTTGCTCTGAATGGTCTGAATAGCAATTAGGGTCAACCTAAGATAAAAAGGTTATATAAAAATGTTTTATGTTACAAACTTAACCACATTGTGTATTGAGAATGCAGTGGATTTCCTAGCAATAAGTCTATGTTTTTTTGGTTTACTTTAATAAGAGTTTTAGTGTACTCTTAGATCCAGTAGTATAGTTGGTAATTTGTAAGCAAACAAAATTGTGATTTTGATGGCTGTTCTGATACTATATAATTTAAGTAACCTCTGTTAACTAATTCTAGATAATAGCTTTGTAAACATTTACCTCAGGCTGTGGGCAGCCTGAATTGCAGGACGGCCGATTGTAGAAGCCTAATCATAATGTACCTTAATACGGAACGCAGCCATGAGTGTGAACGGGAGAGTGAGAGCGGGTGAACGGTGAATGTGTGAGAGGGAGAGAGAATATGGGAAGATGGCGAACGCTTGGTGTGTTAAAAAAGAGCTCTGTAATCTAAAGTAATAAAAGTAAAGTGATTTGTACTCGGTGGTTTAATTTTGGACTATTTCCTACATATATAAATATGTCGCAACTTGAAAGCGACTTAAGATATTTAATCTGGAAAAGCCCAGCACGGTATAATCCTTGACGTACAGTCAAGTGCAAAAATATGTACCGAAAGAATCCTTTCATCAATACGTCCTACAACCCTATTTACTGTACAGTCGCCGTCACATATATCGGAGCTGTGGAGGTGGTCCACAAACATCTGAACAACGCTTCTATTGTCTAGGAGATAAAGTGCATGTTCAGATATTTATGACCACCTCCACAGCTCCGATATATGTGACGGCGACTGTACAATAGAGTTGCTCGGTACATATTTTTGAAACTTTGGCAGTGAACGAATTTTTACACTTGACTGTAAAAAACTACCCTGTTATGTGTCTACAGGCAAGCATGTTTTATAGTTCGCTCCTGTTTCAATAACTAGAATGACCGCATTTTTGTTCGCTAAATGTGTTTGTTTTGCGATTAGATCTGCTCTGACGCGAGCCAATTCACGCTCTATATTTACTGTTGTTACCTAAAGTATAACACTTTACACTGTTTGTATTTCATATACGTTTGTTAGCCACGTCCGCCTACTGCTGGACATAGACCTCCCCAAAGATCGAGGATTCGATGCCATAATCGCCACGCTTTGGCTGGATGGCGGTCGCAGTAAAAATTGTAAAGAAACAAAACAGGTCCGTTATGTAGTTTTTTGACAATCAACGCACAGCCTCAACTGTTAATTTATATAAATAAATAAGTAAATAATAATAAATAAAAGATCATTAATTATTTGGTTAAACACTGGCTTGTAAGGTTAAATTAATTCAGACAAAATTACAAGCGAAAACCAATATCATGCACTTTACGTGTACGTGGAATCCGTAGCGTGTTCAAATCCACGACGACATTAATCTATCAACAGCTACTATCAATCATATTTGTATCATGAGTTATGCGAACAGATATCGATTGAAAAAACTCTTCATACAAGCTACAAGCGATTTAGATTACGCAACTGAATGCACTTACATTAATCGATGATCGGTATCTTAATTTCTACTTTTACATCATCATAATTCAGATCGGTCTGGAACATTTGTATAATAACGTGAAATATTTCAACATTAAACAGACAAAACTGTATTGAAAAAATAAGTCCCGCCGAGTTTCTTGCCGGTCATAAAAGTTGAAATGCTTCTCGGGTCAGAGGTGTAGGGTTAGAACCGGTGTAGTTTTTATGTTTTCTTCTTTTGTATACTCGACGTGTAAAAGTGCCCTTGTGGCCTACTTACTGAATAAACGTTTGAGTTTGAGTTTGAGTTACAACAGCGGCGCAACCGCGAACAACGAAATTCGTAAATTGTCTCTGTCACTCTCATGACACCTTAATTGGAGTATAAGAGAAAGATGTCCGAAATATACGAACTTCGATGTTCGCAGTACCGCTCCAGGTTTAAACGATCTAGTGGGTATAGTCCTAGGTTCAAGTCCCAGTAAGTCATGGGTGTTTAACTACTTGTACATTAGGTATATGTATATTTGGCTGGGTACCCCAACACAAGCCTAATACTCACTCGTAAGCTTACCGCGCCTGTAATATGTATTTATTTTATCAGCGCGATAGAGTTACCATTGAAAAGCAGAGTTTAATAACACTGTTCACTTAATGAAGAGGTATTTTACTAAAAGCCAACTATAATATTCCAAGATGACCGCGAAAACTTGTCTTGAGTAGAAAGTAGAAAATAATAACTGTGAAAATATATGAAAACACATTGAAGGGCCAATGTAAAATGGCGTATAAGACGGGAAATCATATGAAGCTAGTTTAACTGTAATAGTTTTAACATTAACACAGACTGCACTTGGAATCCAATAAACATTTTATCTTAATATGCTGGAGACTATCCATTTAATTATCTTAAGTAAAACTTCTTCAATTAACTATAATTTTATAGTGAACATAGAAAGCTCGGTAGTCTCGAACGAACCACATAAAACCTTGATGATACGAAGTAGCGATGACATCATTCGTGTATCGATGCATCGGTTCTATTCAATAGCCTAGCTGGGTTCACACCACATTGTAGTCTTGATCTTTACATGATTTGGAAATCATCAAACACACGACATTTTTAGTTATAGTCTCTCCATTCGGCCTTAAAATTGTTGTCTCAAAAGTTGTTAGTGTCTTGAAGTCTGCCACAGCAACTCATTGATTCAGCTCTGTTCTAACCTATACTTGACGAATTTGGTTTATTGTTTTCTCAGAACTTAAAAAAAAAGTGCAAAAATAGTTAATATGGGTCAATAGGGGAAAGTCAGAAATCTGTTCTGGCATTCAAATTTTTTTTTAAATCTCTCATACATAACCGGGAATCGGGAAGCTGTGTATTTAGACCCTTGACTGTACCTACTCGTAGCAACAGTAGTCTAATGTGTTGGTATAGATCTCCATTTGTCACTTCACACTACTAACTATATTATATTGACTTCAGCTTCACAATACTAGAAAATACTTAATAATGGAGAGTATTCCTCAATTCGTTTCAATATTTATTCTCGTTGCTAACATTACAGCCGGAACATGAATGAGAGCTGCTGCTATCTCAGCCAGATGTGTGCCAAATGCCAATTCGCTCGCCAGTGACATCAGTTCGCGGGCTATTCCCACGTTTGTATTGTTATTTATTGCCTACTAGAATTATCCACAAACATTGTGACGAAACGAAGCGTACACTAAAGAAATTCTACATAATGTGTAAATTTCTGCATTGACTCTTATACGAGCAAAAGAAAGAATTAGTGTCGGGTATAGGGGCGCTACAACCAATACTAAAATTTCGTCTAATATCGAGGATAAAGTAAACTCGAGTCATGGCCTGCAATATATATAGATGAATAACTCTTTATTGCACAACATGATAAAGGTACAAAAATGTTTTTATTGCTTGTTTGTGGGAAGATGATGATGTCCAATTGATGATGTGATTGATGGCAAACACTAATATTAAATAACATAATATTTTGGGGCAAAGACTGCGGTGACGCCACATTGCCTGATGCTTGCATTGGTTTTCCTTATATATTGCAAACACCTGACAAAAGAATAACCAGTTTTTGAAAAGATTTTAATAAAATTAAATCTGTTAAAGGCCTATGTCCAGCAGTGGACGTCTTTCGGCTGACATGATGATGATGATGAAATCTGTTAAGTGCATGCAACGCATCGCTAGATTTTCCGTACTTTAACAACATTCCTAGAATGTATTTACATATACCTGCAAGTGTTTACTTGATAATATTTCCTTATCCAGTTTTAACAACCTCTTGACATTTGCAAACGAGTAAGCGATAAACCACACACAACACACACAAACGTCAAAATATTGTCAACATTGTGTAAAAACAAGAGTCGTCATCAGATATATCGGAGCTGTGGAGGTGGTCACAAATATCTGAACAACGCCTCTATTGTCAAGGCGATAAAGTGAATATTTAGATATTTGTGACCATCTATACAGCTCCGACTGAACAATTAGGAATCGCATAATAGTCATAATTGTTCGCTTTATAAAACGGTCTTCCATAACTTCTATTCCATGTTAATTGCTAACTTTAATTGTGATTGAATTTGACTGTGCAGGTTTTGATATTTGGGCGTCTACAGAGGATAAAACTCTTAAGAAAAACCTTGGCATATGGAATTAAGTGATTTTACAGCAAGGAGGGCAAGGGTATTCACTATTGCGTGATAGATAGTTACACAGTTCCTTTACACCTTTTTTTTCAATAATTGGAATATTAAATTATTTTTTATTAAGCAAAAACGTCTGCTAGCGAATATCTTCGATATTTAAATCGCAAGTAAAATTTTACTCGAATCGGGATTCGAACCCACAACCACTGGATCACTAGCCCAGGCCCCAGTGCACTACCAATTGTGCTATCCGAGTACCGCTCAGATCTGTCAAATTCGAGTCTTATTTTTCTATTTTTCTTTCGATTTAAATATCGAATTGGAATCTTTCCATATTCCATTTCTTTTCTTAACACTGTCGAAACATTTCCATAAATCAACTTTTTGTTCAGTCAGCCTTCAGTTAGTAAAATTTAAGTAGATAAATATATCGGTACACATCTTTATTTGTAAAGCAGTAAAGATGTGTTACTATATATTTGGTCATGGTCATGACTGCTACTAACTGTATGATGCTGACTTCGTAGCTTAATGCATAGGTATATCTATTTATTTAAGCTTTATTGCACAATAAATAGTACAAATGGCGGACATAATGCCATGAGGCATTCTCTACCAGTCAACCATTAGGCTAAACAGAAACAGTTAGTTTATATAGTATAGGTATAGTGCCTTAGGTATTAATCATAACTTCCCTGATCACAGTGATCACCCATAGCATATGCTATACCTACGTAGTGTGGCAGCAACAGCGATGCATAAACCTTGTTTGATTGGGAACCGGAACAAATCTGTCTATTCATCGTCTGCACTTTAATGTAGTTATTGATGGTTGTGTAGTGTGTATCCTCACAGCTTCACGCTTGCTGGTCTTCCACCATATCGAGACCTGGACATCAGTAGTAACTGTACGGATAGTAGATATCTTGTCGTACTGGTTTAACAGAGCCAAGGCTCCTTCGCCACAAAACGCACATCATCGACACAAAACAGAGGAAACTAGAACCTTACTGCTATGACATAAGGTCTACACGTGGGTCAAGTGCATTGCTATTTGGAACGATCGAGATAGTGCCGCTCTGGTAAATCACAATGTTGATTCATCGCTTGCCTTGTTGTTGTTGAATACATAAATTACATAACAGCTAAATTACAATTTGACTGCAACTAAAATAAATGAAAGTCATCAAGCTGATTCGATAGGCACGTAAGCTTTGTACTGATTACAAAAAAACAATACTGGAAATATAATTACCGAGCCGTGTTATCTGTCGTAAGGTGCCGGCTGACTAGAATACCACACCCCGTCTCCTCTCCCGGGTGTTGTAAGAGGCGACAAAGGATGGTTCGCCAACCCGCCTGCCAAGCATGACAACTATGGCAACTATTACACCCCCAAGATGATACAAGTCATATTTGGGGGAGACCTATGTCCAGCGGTAGACTTACGGCTGAAATGATGATTTGATGAAATAATATTACTCCTTTGGAAACACAAGTGTTGGTAAATATGGCCGTCGGAGCCTTTCGCAAACTGGTGTAGAACAAAACAACTTCAACTGCTGAATCGGGGTAACCGACCTGATTACTAATGCAAAACCTTCGAGTAACCTTTTTAACGTCGGCTGGTGACTCGATAAATACAGTAAACTCACTATACATATTTTCGCAGATTTGCAAAGCTTTCCAGAATGTTTACCTTGCACCCTCTCGAGCCTTGAACTTGTGAAGCGGATTGCAGTTGCAAGTCCTGTGCAAACTGCAAATAGTGTTGGCAAATATGGCGGTGGGCACTGCTCAATGCAGGCCGTCGACCTGCCTGTCGATACTACAGTAAAACCGTACCTTAAAACTTAAGTACTAAGTTCAAATTAGGAGGAATCTTATTTTTAATAAGAGCATGCCTTAAATTCTTCCAATGTTATTTAATACAAAAATATTAGACTAGACTGCCTATTAAATCGGTTTATAAGAAGTTCACAAGAAAAGGGTTTCGGAAGGGAGACAGCTGATTTATCCAAATGGCGGAGTCGGTGCAATTTTTTGTATAAATAACAACCCTTATCTAGTTCTAGACCTGCAGGATAATCAACTTTCTTATCCCAGGCACTCTACTAGAAACCAAGATCGAAGCTGAAATCTCAAACTTGCTCATAGATATGAAAACTCCGAAACCTGTTCATCATGGTAGGTGTTGCTTATGGCCTGCTCTAATGATGGCCCAGCGCTGGGCCAGCGAGATGGCTATGCGATGGTTGAAACGCCTTTCAAGATGGCATTCAGTTGTGATCTAATCGTTTTGGCCCTTTCCCTTCGTTGTGCGGCCAAAAAACTGACACTGCGGTTATCCGATCGCCATTCCGTCGCGCCATAAGCCATCCGACACCTATTCTCTAAACGCTGGGCCCCTCTTGGTGGGCCAGCATGATGTGCCACCATGTAGAGGAGCCCTTATACGAAGCATCACATCGCTACACGGACCGACAGACACGCCCGTCTCATTTGTTTACATTAGCATAAGTCAAGCAAACAGGTTGCTATCTGTTAAGATAACTCTCCGCTTTGACTCACTGTTTATCCAAACGTGTTTATTTATTTTCTACTTCTTTATTTTCAGGTAAGGAATGCGCGAGAATTCGGAACTCCACTGGTTGAGTGGTATGTAGTTATGTGTACTATTAATAGGAGATACGGTAGGATACATCCGAATAGAACGGGGAAAATCGGATATTCAAAATAGTTAAATTACATAGGTCTTGTTAATAAAAGACTTGGATTTTCATAAGAAAAGTGATCCATGGTTAATAAAACACCCCTCATTTTTATTAGGGGCAGTGTATACATTTTTGCACAAATGAGCAAATCAAGAAAGGCAGATGAAAACAACAATTTATCACCAGACCGCACCGACCGGTTCACCGCCGGCGGTCGCCAGTCTATTATCTAATTAGTAATTACTGAACTGTTTTTGTTGCGATCTACGCAGTCGTGCCATTTATCCAATACGTACACCTATTATTAACCCGCGAGAAAGTTTATAAGCTCTCGATATTTTTCAACATCCGGCTGGCTTGATTACATGGTCTTTTTTCAAGTTGCGGTAATGACCATAGCCACGGTTATTACACTGACATAATGTAATAAACTATTTGATTGTTGGGAACGCTGATTACACTTCTGCCGTTACAACTAAATAACGAAACATCGAGGGGAAAACCGACGAATGGGTAGTAGCTGTCGTCGAAACCGAATCAATAGCTACTGCTGTCGCCATCCACCTGCCAAGCGTGGTGACTATGCCGAGAGTCTCGACACTATATGAAAACTGAAAAAAAAAAATAGAAAATTTTCCGAATGTAGCATACAATCCTTCCATTTGCAAGTTTCTTATTTTTAAAAACTTAAAAAAAATATTAGTTACGAGTTTATACGACAATTGATCTTCTGAGTGGATCTGCTAATTGATACAAGAGAAAAGCTCCGACATCCGTCACTCGGCATCTCAGATGTTATCAAGCCGTCACGAAAACGGCTGAGCGCTTCAGAAACCTGATAACAGCTTTGTGATGCGAGATGTAATCTCTCGAGTAGGCGCAGTGAAAGCCCGAAAGCTTCTAGAATATAAAAGGCCTTAAAACCTTTAGGCAGCGTCGTCGGCGCCTAGCGATTAGGACTTCAGTTTGACACCTTACTGTTCTTTTCTCTCGCCAGTTTTATCCGAATGATGTCGAACTCATCTGATCAGCCAGGAGAAACTAGTCTGCCTAGCGACATGTGCAAAAAGACACAAGCTCTACATCTACTACATGTTTCTCTTTTGTTTACATTTTATTTTGTGTATCGTTTCTTTAGCGGGAATTATCTGTGATCACATCCACATCGCCGGTGAGATAGTAATCTTCTCATCTCTAAAGGGTTCTTACTACCATTTAGTATCCAGTGACTAGAGATTGCATCTAACACGTGAAGGCATCTGCCTTTCTATTTTTTGCGTATCGAAGGCTAATTTGTAATTTCAGACGAACAGGAGTGATAGATGGAGGTGGTTGTTACGTGGATACTTAGAAAGCTCACAACTCAAAGCAATTACGTGGTTTCATGTGTTGATGGATTGATAAAACTTTTTGCTTATAATTCATATGCGCTATTTATTATTGTTCTATAAACTTAACCTCTGTTGTGCAGACTATATTTTTTAAGTTGTTTATTTCTATTATTTTATTGTTTGTAATTCCTTGGTTACTTCGTTCTAATAAACACTCGTGTCAACACGCATCTTTAATATATTTTTCTCTTATATTCATATTTTTCTTTGACGACCGGTCTGGCCTAGTGGGTAGTGACCCTGCCTCTGAAGCCGATGGTCCTGGGTTCGATTCCCAGTCGGGGCATTTATTTGTGTGATGAGCACAGATGTTTGTTCCTGAGTCTTGGGTGTTTTCTATGTATTTAAGTATTTATATGTATTTATTTATTATATTTATCGTCGTCTAGTACCTACAACACAAGCCTTACTGAGCTTACCGTAGGACTAGGTCGATTTGTGTAAGATTGTCCCAAAATATTTATTTTATTTATTTATTTATCTACAAAAATTATGATAGGACGAAAAGTATGAATGTTGTTTATTCATACTTTTCTACTAATAGTACTACGATATTTAGAATATTGAACAAGGTTTCATGTATATGTCTAGTTAACCCAAAGTTTGTAGAAGTCTTGCTAAATAAATGTTAGAAGAAAGTCACAGTATGTGATGGTATTATTATTGAACAGTAAAATATAGGTGTAAACAACAGTGATTCTATATTTATAGTTGTTTTGTGCATATTACCATCGTCTCGATCCCCGGTGATATCAACGTTTTTAAATAGGTGCCCCGAAGGTCATTTGTCTGTTAATAAATATGACACGAGCGGTAAAAAAACTTCCATCACAGTATTATTATTTTTATTTACACAGTAAACAAATCCACTTATTTAATGTTCACACCAAAAAATCACTTTATTCCCTTTCCCTTTACCACAACGCGACAGGCTAGAAACTTCTACCAGAACCACAACTAGCCAAAGAGGAATGAAATATAGTATTTAATATAGACCTTTGCGTGTTCGCGCTTTCCATCAATTTGCACGAGCCCTGGCGGTGGCCGGGGAAAGCGGACCGGGCGCGGTAATTGCCAAGTGGTGCCAATCATGCTGGTAATTCGCCTAATTTGAATTTATGCAGGTTACTTCAAAGAAATTTGAAAATTTCAAGAAGTTTGTTTGGTCGTTTATCCTTACCTTACGTGATGATATCATTTAAAAAAAAATTGGATAGTTATCATGTCTGTTAATTGTATCGAGTTTCCGATATTACGGCACGGTTGCAAGCGCCATCCTCACGGAATAACTGAAGTTCTACTAGGTTTAACGGTGGTCAAACCTGAACCGGTGGACAAACATAGATGTTATTTGAACGACCATGTTAGCTTAAAATCGTTTTTTTTTTATGACATAGGCGGCAAACGAGCAGACGGATTGCCTGGTGGTAAGCAACTACCGTCGCCCATGGGAACCCGTAACACCAGAGGAGTCACAAGCGTGTTGCCGGCCTTTGGATTGGAAAGGGGGGTTGGAGCTCTGGGAACCTTACTCACCATCAGGAACACAACACTGCATACCTGAAAGGTAGCAGTGCTATTATGGCTGTGGTCTTCTGTAAGGAGGAGGTACTTCCCCAGTTGGGCTGCCCCAGATTCAAGCGTGATGGTCATCGCTGTGCCCTACCTCTCATTGTTGGACGTAGTTTAAGGACATACCCGGGTCCAAGTATCGTATATTACAAGTATGATAATTTATATAAAAACAACAAATAGGATGCGACTCGGCATAAGTCGTGCACAGGGCATGCAACGACGCTGGTTTTCAGCTTTATTTTTCACAGATTCACTCCTAGTTAGCTTGTTGACTTATGGTTCTAGACTTATCATGTACATACTTTTTAGTCTGTAAACCCTTTAGAAGAACAACACGTATTTATGATTGTGTCAAGGAAAATGTTGTAAACACAAAAAACGATTCCACGGAATGAACAGTCAGCGTTATAAAGTTAGTTACAGTCAGTATGGTCAAATATATCAATACATATCTTTATTTATATTGCAGTATGGATGTGTATTGATATATTTGGCCATACTGAGTGTAACTAACTATATGACGCTGACTGAACAATGTTGATACAGGTGTCTTCGAATTTGATGCAGATTGTGAAACAAATGACTTTCGTGGAAATTCTCAAGTTCAAGACTGTCAATGCCATGTAATTACACTAACGCCATTGTGGCGCTCGTTTAAATATCATTGGCATTAACTTTAAGAAACTATGTAAATTAGCGATCAATTTGATGGGTGTATTTAAATAACAATAGCTCGTATCATGTGTTGTGACAAAGCGTTAATCACATGCCATATGGCACGTTAGACCGGTGATGTCATCAGGGGCCGAGGGAAACTAGTGGAATTGGATCATCCTTTCTGACGTTTATATCGGTCAAGGTTTCAAATAAACTATTTTCAATTTCAATACTATTTAGAACCCGTCGTCCTTCTGCTTTGTTGAACTAAAAAATCATGTCGTCAATAGTGAGCTTGTTGATACACACTTCTAATTTCGCCTTAATCTTCTAATTTGGCGCGTAAAGGTTCTCGAAAGGCGACCATGTACCGGTAGGCGCAGCGTGGGCAGACCCCCAAAAGATAGACCGACGACCTGGTAAAGATCTGGATGCGGGTGGCGTAAAACCGGTCATTGGGTCGCTTAGTAAGGCCTATATCAGCAGTGGACGTCCTACGGCTGATTTGAGGATGATTAATGTCGCCAATTTAGGATAGCTTCCTGGTGTTTTAAAAGCTATTTGAAACTACTAACTAAATAATCTGATGGACGTTGTTTATCGATGTCATCCGTACATCATTACATCATGTTTATAGTTGTCAAGATAACATAAGGCCCTTTAAATGCGAGTTTAATTTGCGCACGGCCTTGAGAATTAATGCAACGCCCGGCTCACGCGTCTCGAGCGATTGTATAATGATAATGCAAATTGACGCGTTAATGAATGTCGACGCGAAGCGGAGTGAACACTTCATAGTCTCGAGGTACTGTGGCGATAATGGTCTTCGTGACAGATTGTAACGTGTGTTGGCTGGAATCCTTTGAGACGCTGCAAACGATTTGTCTCAGTCATTCCTAGAGAAAGCAATCTGATTGACAGCACAATCTGTTCTAGGCTAGCCGAGTGACAAATGACTCGCGACGATGACCCGGGCCCGTTACTAACAGGTGATATGTTATTTGCCTCACATCCATCATCAGTACTAGTTTCTCTATTCCGTACAAAGCTAAGCTTTCGACCGCGCGCAACACAAACAGAAATCTCCTTTCTTAATGGAGCACACAGACGCTGCATTCTCTTATTTTCAATCGTGTGTTTCGCAAGTAGCTTGTCAGTTTAAATTGCATTAAACATTGTGTCGGCGTGATGTAAAGTGAAAATCGATAGGCGTTGCACAAGGGAGAAAGTTCGGGCCATTACTCTTTGTACTAATTTGTTAAGTAACTGAGATAACATGTTAATTGTTCGGAGCGTGGTTTTAAAAGGGTCACGACCGCCTGCGTTTTTAGATATTGCTTATATTTCCTTTATTATCCGCGTGTCATTGGCATCGCTCGTTAATTAACTAGATTTATTACTTGGTTGTAGAAACCTAGACGCCGTGCATTCCTCTGACCGCAGTTGCTGGAGAAACTCTGGCAATGGACGGCAATGGCGTTATTGCTAATGCTTTCATGGAATTTTTACTAACGAGCTTTCTTGTCTGCAATTTAGTTTTTAATAATTACTTCCTGTGAAATGGTAAATTTACCTTTTCTGGTGAGAATTGCAATTTGAAATCTAAATCTGTATACCTACAATTTTACAAATTACTGCAATAAGGTTCTCGCCGATAATGCATGTGATTCGTGTGGTCACATTACTCGCATTAGCACGTCGTCGATAAGCAACGGCAATCGAAGAGCTTCAGTTATCGTTCATTCTCAACGTGTAACGAGCGCGTTGTCTCAGGCATCCTTTATAAATGTGATCTCCGCTCAGGAACCTTTCTTACGAAACTGATAGTCACACTCATATTGGTCCTGAAAGATAATGATAACATACTATCGTTGACGCATTTCACTGACCATCCGTGAGCAGTATTGCAACGACATAAGATCTACCAATGGTCAGTTAGCTTTGCTGTAAGAACTTGCGCCGCGTTAATGGCGGTGATTACGGCTATAAGCCATTACACCACTAGGTGTCATTACTGCACAAATAGCATTAACACTAACTTGCTTGGGGTAAACTAATTTGTCGATTATTTTCTTAATGTCACTTAGCAGTTACGAATATTATTTTGTGTTTTCTAGTTTTAGAATGTATGATTGCGTTATAGTGCGTAGTCTTTGTGTTTGATTATGAACACATGTAACATCTAACTTTCTCCATTCAATCCTTTGGGTTTGGCCTTTTACATGCGTAGATAACAGTGTTCTAAATAACAGACCTTAATATTATCACATCTTAATATTACAAATAAATACTAGTTACATGTCAATTCAACCAATCAATCATTAATGTTTCAGAGTATTTAGATTTAGAACTACGATATAAGGTAAGAATAGAGAGAATCAAATCAATTCAAATCAATAATTGTTTGTTTTATTATCTCCTTCCGATATGAATCCGCCAATAGACTGAATTCTGAATTTAACGACGTACTGAAACTTTTTACCGTCCACATGATTAAAATCAATTATAAACTACCAATAAATAAAATCATAACAACGTCTTTCTCATATACTATTTTTATTGTGACATATGATAGAAAAATAAAAATACCTATAAATCCCGGTCGCAACCTATGAAGTGTGTGTTGCTTAAACGGGATACATAATTCACATAAACACGTAGGAATAACATTGCGAAATGAGAGTCCTTTGTTAGCGAAGCCAGAATGACGAATTACAGCGGGTTATCCTCGGGGACTCCGCGCCGACATTGCGGCACCGGCCCGTGGGGATCCCTTCCCGCGTCTGTTGCGAAATTCAGCTCAAGGTCCATTTAGTTGATCGCTAAATCGAATACCGATTGATATTTTAATTTTTAGTAGTTTATTGTCGGTATCTTCTCGGAGTCAGAGGAGTAGGATTGGAACCGGTGGGAGATTTTTCTTTGACGTTAATAAGTGCATGTAATGTGCCTAAATTTAAAAATAATTATCTTTTAATATCTCTGTCCAATTCTACCATTTCCTCTAGTGGTGAGATTTCAAAGCACACCAGATGCCAGAATTTTGTTCTCTGGTGAAAGTAGCCTCTTTCTAGGAAGTTGATGCCTAAAATTTTGCCCTGGACAAATAAGATATGTTATTGATATTATTTTCTTCACGGAACACTGTTTTACTTTCGGAAGTTAGACAGACCGTATCAGTATCAGACAAGCCGGCGAAAAATCGGGTTCCAAGAACAAAGCCATTGCATTGGTGTCTACTTCATTTCTTACGTTTACCACTTGATGCATCAAAAATAATCATAATCAAAAAGTACCATTTTTGATTATGCTTAACAGTTATGGATCTTACATATCTCCGCACATTGAAACATATCTACATTGTCTTACAATAAAGGGAAAAAAACGGGATTTAACCGCATAGGTTATTAAAATATATTTCCGTTTGCAATAATCTAACTTTCAGAATATAAGCATATTGCATTACTTCCTTGAAAACCTACTTTACCATTCCTATGATTTGTCTTTAATCTAAAAACTTGTGCAATGCGTTATTGGGCCGTCATTGCCACATTATTCTAATTCGGACGTCGTCTGTGTACATAATAAACACTTAATAGAACTCTTGTTTTGTAGTCGTTTTAACTTGTTGCTCTCGTATGCCAGTCAACAGCTAACACGAGTCGAATATTCTAGAAAACCAGTGCAAGTTAATCTATCGATCGATTCACGATTGAGTCGAGATTAGTATGGCTTGAGGGAGAGGACGCCGGGAACTGTTCGCAAATACAGGACAGATTATATAGAAAGATTTTCTCGGAGCTTTTAGCCGACAATATTGTTGAATCTGATATGCGGCGCTACCGCGAAACACGATTTTCGTAAATTTCGGACGGATGTCTCTATCACTCTCATGACGCCTTTAATGGGAGTAAAAGAGAAAGATGTTCGAAATATACGAACATCGATGTTCGTGGTACCAGACCTGATCACCATAATAACTGCAAGGCCTGCGTGGACGCTCGAAGCGGATTTGAGCAACGTGCACTGTGGCCACTTCCATACGTTTGTCTTTCTCTTTTACTCCAATTAAGGCGTCATGAGAGTGGCAGAGACAGTCGTTAGAAATTTACCAATATCGATTTTTGCGGTAGCTCCGCTCAAGCGACCACCTTACACTTAAGCGTTTACTCGCCCGTAGGTACGCGCATCTAGTGGCAGGAATGACACCTGTTGTGACCGTATTGGCAATATGGTGAGTCATGCGGTAAGCATGGAATTATAATGACCACATTAGCATTAGCATAATATGAGGTACCGTTACGCAATGTTTTTGCTCGATATCATCCTAATAGCGGATCAGTAGCCAATATGACCACGACACGTAATTGACAGGCGTTTGTGAGTCAGCCTCCGTATTTCGGAAGATAATCTCGTGTCTCAGTTTTATATTACTATACAGTATTGTTATTATGTCGTTATTAGGTTGAAAACTATAGCGATTTAATGAATTCGTGCTTTTTAATTGTGTTTTGTTTTTTATCGTCTAAATTTCATTTTAGATTATTAATTTTATAATTGTATTATATAAATGACATGTGCCATGCCATAAAATCAACATATTGTACTCCAAATACTGGCTGACAAATACGCACTTTATTTACCATGTCATCTTTTATTATACTCACTCACTCACTATCGCAGAATAAATTATTTGAATTTAAATAGATTTTTTATCAATGGTAAAATGACTATTCGCTAAAACGAGCTCATATCAAAGTAAACCCCTTGTAAACGTCGTAACTAGATTCATGTACTTGCACGTTTTCTCACTAACCAGCTGGCTTCCTAAATCACTTCACTGTCTAGATCACTAGGTATCTGCTGGTTAGATAATGCACATAATTGCACGATCATCTCGTTTTCGATCCGTGTAACATGATGCGCAAAAACTGTAATGATGAGTGGCGATTACACGCCGCTGAGATTTCTTGCTTCGCGGAATCAAGAAAAACTTCTCAACAGCAAACATGAAACAATTCAATAAAGCGTTTCAGTGACAACTAGCTCTATTACTATTTACATTTTTTTATCAATATTACTCTTTAAACAGTCCTTCTGGGTCTTGGGGGTTTCCCTTGAGTTTTATTCTTCATATATATGTCCCCATTCAAAAGCTTGTTTGCCTTTATATAGTCTATAACTATTCTTTGCTTCTTCTCCTTATTTGCCAAAGTAGAGCGTTGATTCTCCGATGAAAAAGAGTCCTTTAATATGAGCTCGTTGAAATTGATGCTTACAATTAACATAGTATAGGAGATTTGTTATGTATAACTGTCTTATTTTATCAAAAACACTTTGCGTTATACATTGTTCTTCACAGGTTTAGGAGAAGAAAATAAATGCATCGTGAATCCTTTTTACACAAATTAAATGGAATATAGATACAGTTTGATGCAGTTGCCAACTAGGTTCTAGATCCTGTTCCGCAAGTGGGTATGGGTTTGGGTACTGTAATAAACACAAAACTTTTTATTGGTCTCATCTCCGTCCGCGCCCGAGGACCGCCCGGCGCCGGCCGCCGGCGGCATGCAGGGAAAGGCCTTTTCACCTCACTCGCTCGGAAAACCTTAGTTTATAGCGCGAAATCTGCGTGGAAAAGCTTATTTTATCCGCTAGCGTGGAAAAGTCATTCGAATTTTGAAGCCGATTGTTGTAATTCTCTGTGGTGCAAATAACTTTTTTTTTAACATAAAACTCCTTCAACGCGTGACTGACGCCGCTACCGCGAAAAACGATATTCGTAAATTTCGGACTAACGTCTTTGTCACTCTCATCGGAGTAATAGAGAAAGATGCTCGCAATATACGAACTTCGATGTTCGCGGTACCGAGCCTGAGTTCATATTAACCATAGATAATAACCAATCAGAAACATGATTTGATTACAGATTTTTAACTTTTTTATTTTTACCTACACTTTATTTTACGTCAAATAGGTTTTATTATAAATATTAATATTTTATGTCAAATTGGTTTTATTGTAAATACTAATAGTATTTCTGTCATAGTATTTATGTAATTTACATATTTTGGCTAATTAATCCATTAAGTAAAACACAATTATATTGTTTATTTGATAAAGAAATTGACACGTACTTAATATTGTAATATCTGAACCAAACCGAAAAAAAGAAAAATTTAAAAAGTTTTAAGTTATCACAATTCACGTAATAGCAAATTTGTCGGATTTGTCCTGTGCTAAGCTCTTTGAACTCAATGTTTGAACTATAAAAATGTATGGTTCTAGCAGCGATGCCGATATGATTTCCCTGAAAAATCGCGCGATATGTTTCTTTTCTTGTTTTTCTTGCCGCTCGAATTTTCCTCGCTGTAGTGAGGTGAAAAGATGTGTGTTCCGCATGGCTGCAAAATTATTTGGCGTCTCGTGTCTTGAAAGCCTCGCTACGCTCAGGAATCTATCTTTGAACCATGCGCTTTGCTCATGGTTCAATCATAGCTTCCTTCGCTTGCTCTGCTTTCAATTTCAACACTAACGCCAAATAACCACTTTGCAGCCTTGCATAACAATAGTTATTTGTTATGCAAGGCTGCAAAGTGGTTATTTGGCGCTAGTGTTGAAATTGAAAGCTGAGCAAGCGAAGGAAGCTAAGATTGAACCATGAGCGAAGCGAATGGTTCAAAGATAGATTCCTGAGCGTAGCGAGGCTTTCAAGACACGAGACGCCCAATAATTTTGCAGTCATGCGGAACACACAATTTTTCACCTCACTACAGCGAGGAAAATTCGAGCGGCAAGAAAAACAAGAAAACAAAACTTATCGCGTGATTTTTCAGGGAAATCATATCGGCATCGCTACTAGAATCATTCATTTTTATAGTTCAAACGTTGAGTTCAAAGAGCTTAGCACAGGAAAAATTCGATAAATTTACGGGAATTGTGATAACTTAAAAATTAAAAATATTTTTACGGTTGCGTTCAGAAATTACAATAGTATGTAAACCTATATTTCAATTTCTTTATCAAATAAACATTGAAATCGTGTTTTATTTAATGGATAAATTAGTTAAAATATGTTAATTAAACTGAAATACTAACAAAAACCTAACCTTAAAAAAATAAAACAAGATTACAAATAGTACTATTTGAGTACTTTGAATGCTACGAACTATATGACGCTGACTGTACACTGTATAATAAAACCTATTTGACATAAAATAAAGTGTAGGTAATAAAAAACATGTTTCTGATTGGTTATTATCTATGGTTATTATGAACTCACCGCGGTACTGCGAACATCGAAGTTCTTATATTGCAAGCATCTTTCTCTTTTACTCCAATGAAAGTGACAGAGACAATCGTCCGAAATTTACGAATATCGTTTTTCGCGGTAGCGCGCCAGTTACGCGTTGAAGGAGTTTTATACTTAAAAAAAAGTTACATGCACCACAGAGAATTACAATCATCGGCTTCGAAATTCGAATGACTTTTGCACGCTAGCGGATAAAATAGGCTTTTCCACGCAGATTTCGCGCTATAAACTAAGGTTTTCCGAGTGAGTGAGGTGAAAATAACTATTAACTGCCTACTCCATATTCAGGCAGTTGCGCCGACTGTGGATTGATATATACGAGCGAGAATGTAATTAGCAATTATTTGTTTTCACCGTTTGCTTGGCTGACAAGCGGACAGTTTGCACTGAATTTCTCCAACTTAAAACTGTTCATTTTAATAAGAGTTTACGTTAAGTGTCTTGTTACATACTGAGAGTAGTAACTGTCACTAACTTTTACAGTCTTTTAGAAGTATTTAATACTGTTCGTGTTCTCGTATGTTATCACTTATCGCTCATAAATTAATTTGCAGTCGAGAGCAATTAAACAAATGAATTTTTTATTGCTTTTTCATTAGTATATTTTAGTTCGTCTTGTCCCGATAAACGTAGCGATATGCAATTAATTTCGTACTTAATTTGATGTTGGCTATTTAGTCGCAGGAAAATTGCCTAGTTTCGGGCGCATTTTCTATTTCAAATGATGTCTTCCGAATTTTCTATTTCGAATGAGTGCTTTTAATGTGGATAAAAAGCATAAGCATCTTGGGTTACATTTGAAGTATAAAATCATGATTTATATCTACCACGCAAGTTGTAGTACCTAGATACATATAGATCATATATCATATGTACAAATATTTGTTTTTAACTTCCTCGTAACTGCACCAAGACGTCTTTTGATATACTTGCGGTAATTTGATATTCTTCGCTCGTCCCGATCCCCACTCTTGCTATTAATCTAAAATTCTATTTCACAAATAAGAATTGTACAAGAGGCAAACTTTGTTTGATTTATCAATCTTTGTGTCAAGCTGTGAATTGAAGTGCAGGAAAGTAAAGACACAATGTAGCATTGACATGTATACGTGTCCTTTTATTTCTCATGGTAGCATCATCGTTGCCGTAAGGTTTTTTTATTTCTAATAAGCAACATGCATAGCATCATTGTCTACAAAGTCTCCAATTGTTCATGTATTTAAATATTACATAAGCAGTTTTTGCCCCGCGCTGTCAGTCACCTGTTATTTTGTTGTCGACTTTTTGCCGCGCCGACGTGACTCACGCAACTCATAGACGTGTTTTTGCGATGTTTTTGTTTGAGTTCATTTGTACCATCGTCCTCGCTGTCAACTGATAATTCATAACCCTTAATCCACCGACATAAGGTCCACAGATGAGCAGTGGTGTGACTGGCGAATTGTGGTTCCTTATTTAGAAACTCCTGGAAATATTCTTTACTACGTAACGTTCTACATTTGTATAAAGACTTCTTTGTATTTGAGCATAATTACTATATACTAATTTTGGAGAATATTCTCGTATATTCGACATTTAACTAAATGTAGATGACACATTTATATTACAACTTACGCGAGATTCTCTAACTGTAAATTAGTAGCAATAAATTTACTTTTTTTTTCTTTCTTTCGACCGTCTTGAAATCTGAATTCCCCATTAATCGTCAAATTGGGCATGCACTTATTGCAAATAAAACTATTTCAATTGGTGTGTTATTCAAAGGAACATAACTAAAGTATTTGTGTAAGGAATGGCGTACAACATATCAAGCGTAGCCTTAACTCTCCTATAGGAATGCCGAAGTCGTGTGCCAGTGACATCAAGGATTAAGGAACCGCGGGGCTTCATTCATTAGCCTAGTCAAGTGGTAACTCGAACACGACATTACTGACACCACTCACACCTGCTACTCGTAACACGAGACATGAGTGGGCGCGACAGTCTCCCTAACTAGTCGATAAACAAATATTAAAAGACAGGTCTTCCTCTTCAATCCAGTAAAACTCAATATGTAGGTAAGAATAAGTACCATGTTCGTAATAAATAGGTAAAGATACTTATGCCAACGCCTATCCTATCTCCATGAGCTCATAGCTGCGTTCTATTAGGACCACACCACTAGCTTATGATACCTTCAAGTCTTGGTGACGACGCTTACATGGATAAGAGCAGCCGTAAGATCTACTATAGCTATAGGCCTCGCCCAAATATAACTAGTATCATCTTAGGGGTAATTGCCATAGTCGCCACGCTTGGCAGGAGGGTTGGTGACCGCAGTAGCTGTTAATTCTATTTCGACGGACGCTGCTACCCCTCCGTCAGTTTTTTCGTTTTGTCGCCTGTCACGACACCCGCGGGAAGAGATGGGATGGTGCTATTTTGAGCCGGCGCCACACGAAAAAAATACTGATCGTATGATTTAGTATGTCGATGCCTTGTAATGTTCACGATTTTCCTTGTTAGTTGCCGATCCGAGTCACGAGCGCGGCGCCCGAGCTCAACTGCGAGGCTGATTACACAAACTATTGTTTTTTTTTTTTTTTTTTTTATTTTTTTTTTTTTTTATGCAAGACTGACCAACGTTTGACCTCAGTCGCACCTGATGGTAAGTGACGACGAGGTCGAAGGTGTAGCACGCTGGTTCAGTAACAGCCTATTCACTCTTGACTTGAAGAGACCCAAATTATATCTTGCCGGGAATACAGACAAAGGGAGCGAATTCCATTCCTTAGCAGTCCGCATTAGGAAGGTAGAAACGAATCGCTTCGTGCGAATGAATGGAATATTCACAACGTAAGGATGAAACTGTTCCCCTCGCCTGGACGTCCGGTGATGGAATGTTAAAAGTTTCGTGAGGACCTTTCCTTCTTGTGTCTTTCTTGGTTGGGGCAATCAGTAGAATTTTTTTCGGAAGTGAAAATGCTTTTTTTCCGATCACAGCTATGTGTCTATTAAATGTTGTGTTCTAAAGGGCAGCAATTATGAAACCGACTAATTGTTAGGCTTTTTAGAAAATTACAGTCCGTTGTGTGGGTTGGGAAGGTACTTACTCAATTTAATTGGAAAGTTCTTGCAGACCTCTTATTTCTAAATATCAGAGCCTTTTGATAGCAAGATTTTATTTTGACACTTCCAATTGATAATAAAAGACGTTTATTAGATTCGGTCTCCCAATTGACCGCTGATTGGAGTCAACTTGTCAACTCGTCACCAGTCACTGCCCAAAGTCAAATTAATTGATTCCGTTTGGGAGCGCATCATCTCGCCTAATTCCAGGCGTGGGCTTGACGGACACCGGTTTTGATTTTTTTATTTAACGCCTTTTTTATTAAAACGCTACCGTATTTTTTGTTATCGGTATATCTTAAGCGATTATCATAAATTATGCAATTAGAGACCACTCTAAATAAACAGGCAAAGTAAATTCTCTGCTCTCCTTTAAAAAACTCTTTGGCCGTAAAGATAACTATTTACGGGATCCCGGAATATCCCAACAATTATAGATTTAGAAAAACAAGCCAAAGGAGAATCAACCTTATATCATTAGTGTTAAACCCACTTGTTGTATATCAGATTAGGATACACACATGCGTTTTACTAATCGCGTCAGCGCACTCGTAGCACGTGCTATGCTACATCTGCTTCAAATCAATTGTTAAACTTAATAACACCTTAATAGAATGACATTAAAGTTCAAAATCGCACAGCAAGTAAACGTGGCCCGTGCTAGTCGCATCTGCATCTAATCACAACCGTCCATAGCGTTAAGACTCGTCCTCAATCTTCTAATCAACTTCCAATAGCCATAAGGTCGATAATCGCAGGTAATGGCTCGTGCTGTCGTGCTACACGAGCGAACGTAGTTATTACAGCAATAGGATACGTAATATCAGCGCAAGAGGGGTGAGACTCCCGTGAACAGGGCGGTGCATCTGAACAGATGTTTGGTTTGCGCACAGATGCTCTGAGAGTAACGGAGCGATCTGAGCGTACGTCCCGTGCATGTATTTCATCTGTTCCAATTCAAAAGTATGTTAAGTGCTTCAGTATTTTTGCAATGCTATATTATTAACCTTTAGAATAATATTCTAGTGCAAGTTGTTCACATGAGAGTTTTCGGACTTGCCAACACCAGCGGCCAGCACCGGGTAACGACGCTCGTAAAAAGTTGATTTTAAAAAGCGCAACCAATCAACACTGACCTGAAAAACAATAATAAACACTGACCTTGGTTTTATGGCAGTCGTAAAATTTCGACACGTACTCTACTGACAGAACAACCTACAACTTTATTAAACTGGTTACTATTTAAATTTTACCAGCGAACCAAGAATGACGTACAAATCTCTTCTCCATCAAGCCTCCAGTCCGGAACTGCTAGCTTGAGGACTGGGCTAATTCTTCACCTTGATAGTGGACTCTATCCTCTGATCAATCATAAAGACCGAATGATTCATTTATACAGTAGAGGTCTTCAGGAGCTTACATTTTTTTATAATTTTGCAATGTGAACAATGGCATATTTTCAAAACTCTTCGATCTCTTCGTTTATATCCTTAAAATGCCTGAAACGGTTCAAACTGCCACGGCAGGGCTCACAACAACGGGATAAATTTATGTCTTTATAACTTAACTATCGGTCACACAGTTCTCCTATTAACCATTTAGCACATCGTACAATTCGACTTTAAACGTGAACAAACATGGACAGTGTGGACACCTTGCAATTGAGATCGCGCGCAGATTAGCGACTGCGTTTACCCCTCACCAGTTGACCCCGACGTTTCAACCCTAATATATCGTGCGACTTGTTACCGCAGTCGTATTCCAATCGTTGACCAAACGAGTCGACCGCTTAAGAGATCCAGTATGCTTGCAACCTATACTAATATGCTTTTCTCATTGTTTGAGGACTTCACTATAACTACTTCTGAACTGTTGTATCAAGAGCTGTGTTGTTTAGTCTAGGGCTCTAGGCTCATTCGTTTGTTTGTCACTTGGCTCTTCTTTAATACTTGTTAAAAAAGGCAGAACAATACAAAGTATATCCAGGGTTTAATACTCAAAGTGTCTATCTAGTATTGTTCTATCGATATACGAGTAGCCGTAGTATTGGAGAAGTCCGATAGGTATTCGATTTCTTCCGGCTTCACTCTCCAGCACTTGTACGCACCAATATGTATTTTAGTTCGGGTTGCCGTTATCGATCCGCTGCTCCTCCTACTGTGGTATCTGGTCGCAGTACCCGGGTCCTAAGTTTCTTAAGTTACTTATTGATATTATAAAAAATATACTGGCCAAGATAAAAAACAAATGTTTGCGACGTAGCGGTCACGCGTTCTGCGTGTTTATTGGTTTTATTGCCGCCGGAATGATTCGGCCGTCTGGCTCCCAGGGCTAAATCTGTGAGAGTGAGTCGCGTGACACGCGCGTTCTTGAACTTCGCAAATACTTCTTGACGTCGAAATAACATGAGTGGACAACGATGATATTTCTAGAATAGTTAGTTAAAGTCTGAATGTTCACACTTCAATGCTTAAATAAATGCGAATGTGACTACAAAGTTAGAGTACTGCAGTTTGTTACTTTTTCACACTTAAACAAATTTGGATGAAATTTGGTATTAGAGAGTTGGAACCTGTGGAAGGGACATAGAATAGCTTATAAACAATAGAAATGATCCCTGTGGGTGCGGGAGGAAATAATGTACTTCGCACACGTGCGATAATTTATGCAGCAGTGTTTGATGCAGGCGTTTGATTACTCCCTTATGACGCCTGTACTCGTCAACGACGCGTGTGTAAAGAATGATAGTAATAATAAGTCATTACATGGCGACGAGGGGCAACATCCACTTAGTGTACCCCCTTTGATTTCATTGAATCCGGCTCCCCATACGCCGCCCAAAAGTCCATCATTGTTCCGTATACAGGAAAGACACTAAAATACTCGCGGACATATATATTATGATATTAAAAAAATAAGAAACAGAATACTATTTCTTTTTTATTATATAGCATATTCATAGTAGTACCAAAAGTTAGAACCAATTTGATGTTGATGGCAGGGTGCCCGTTACGCAGGTAGCATTCCCGCGCTGAATTGCAATTGCAATCCTTTGAGCGAGAAAGCTGCCCGCGCGAGTGTCGCCTGTTTCCTTCTGTAGACATTATGAACCTGATTATTGTGCATTTAGTTGTATCTTCTTGATTTGTGTGATGTTCTGATGATTGTGTTCGTGGTTGCAGGCAAGGTGGTGTGCGGCGCGTGCGGCGGCAAGTGCAGCGGGGAGGTGCTGCGCGTGTCGGACAAGTACTTCCACACCGCCTGCTTCACCTGCCGCTCGTGCTCCGCCTCGCTCGCCAAGGGCGGCTTCTTCTGCAAGGACGGCCACTACTACTGCCCGCAGGTGACACACCCATGTTATGTGAAGCTGATGAAATTAGAGCATAATTTCCTTTGCTAGATTCCTTTTTTGTATAGTTAATCCTTAATATTAGTCTATGTGCGTCATAAGTTACATATTTAAGGATTAACTCAATAAGTCATACGATTCAGAAACACGATTAACTTGAATTTTCCTTAATGGAAATTACATCCAGTGTGACCAGCTCTAAAAAATAATGGAATACTATAATACATCGCAAATACTCATCAGAAGATCATAAGTTTAATTATAATAACATAATGACTTATTTTCTATAACGTATAGGTATGTCTTACATTTGTAAAAAATATGTATTTTTTTAATAATTAGAAGAAAATTCCTAAATTCGTATCCTTACCTGAACCGCCATGGTTAGATTGAATCGAAAAACTCGGCGCCCCCTTAAGGAGTACTTATCGAGCCTCAGCTAATGCTTTGCTAATCGAGGCATGGGTCAATCATACTTGTGATCTCTGCCAGAATTATTATAACAAGCTGTACGCAGCGGTCGCAGCATTCCATGTCACCAGCAGGGTTAAAATGGCGTTCAGTCTTTGTGATCCGGGAAGAATAGGGATGACGCCACATGTACACGTTATAAAGTGATCGAATCTTCGAGACATTGGATCGTCCCAACAAAAGAAGTCGATTGATACTATGTATAAACAAAAATCCTGTAGCTTATTAGTCTCCTATAAACGCAGTCGGTCGCTTACAGCGTCAGCGTCACAATGCTGTCTATAGAGATGTACTGTTGTTGTACCAAAGCCTTAGATAATAAGATGTGACGTGGTGTTGCAGGACTACCAGCGCGCGTTCGGCACGCGGTGCGCGGCGTGCGGGCAGTACGTGGAGGGCGAGGTGGTCTCCGCGCTGGGCAACACCTACCACCAGAAATGCTTCACGTGCGCGAGGTGCAAGTAAGTCGTCGGGTTCATAGATCTTTGAACTAACCTCTGCGTGGCAGACAGTTCTTAGTCTGAGCGTTGGCAGCCCAGCGGATCGGCTCGGACCTTAAGTTTCTCAATATTTAATGTATGAAATATCAGTTGATGTCTTTCCAGTAGCTTTTCGGTTAAGGAAATATCGTGAAGTCGAATAGTTTCGTCGGTGAATTCTATCTTTGGACTATGAACGATACGCTGACAAAACCGTGCGGCAGACGGTTTCAGATTCGCCTTCCTTCATCAGAAACCTAACATACTCTTCAACCCTCGTATCGCTTGCAGACGCGCGTTCCCGTCCGGCGAGAAGGTAACGTACACGGGCGCCGAGGTGGTGTGCAGCTCGTGCGTGGCCGCGCCGGTGCAGCGGCAGACGGCGCGCGCGGCGACGGCGTCCCCGCCCCCGCGTCCCCTTGTCCCCTTGTCCCCGGCCCCACCGGCCCCGGCCCCGGCACCGACCCGCGCGCGCGCCGACACGGGCCCGCGCCAGCCGCGCCCCGCCTCCGCCGACCGCGTGGACCGCGCCGCCGCCGACGAGCGCGTGCCCGACCAGAACGGTGAACACGCTGAGAGATATGGTCCGCACTGTCATCCATTTGCACCTCTTGATAAAATATTCGTTTTCGTGCAACATCGATTTTATTCCTGGGCGTTAACTTCTTCAGCCGCCGGTTCGGTGGTGGATTATGGCGGCAACAATCCCGCCTTGTTTATCTTTGAATTGCCGACAAACTTTCAATCGACTACTTCACAGAAATTGCATCACGTACTCGTAAGATAAAATGTGCGTGTATTAATTTGACTACTGTATTTTTTCTTTAACAGTGTTGGTTCTATTCTAACCTAATTTAAACAAAAATAATTGATAGCATTTTGGTTCTGTAAAGGGTCGCCAATTCCAATTCCATCATTAACCTACGTGGAAGCAATTTTTGTCACTATATATAGTACAAAACTATAATAATAATACTTCAAAGAAACGAATGCCATGTTTAGCAGTTTTGTCAGCTGAAGTATATGGTTCAACAATTAAAATCCTTGACTATATACTAAAATTCTTTGTCGATGAAACTGACTCGCAAAAAAGTTTGTCGGCAAAAAACAGGGAAACCTTTAAATAGATCCAATCAAAAAGATATTTTGATACGAACCAGTTATTTATATTTGTTTTTTAAAGGCGGATTACTGACGTAAACAAGAAACACGATTGTTGTTTTAAACGAATATTTTATCAAGATTTATTTTATGTTTAATAATTCGATAACACTTCCCATTACATTCCCATTTGTGTGAACTCATTTCTAACTGCACTGTGGATAACTTGCCCGCTTTGTATAGTAGCCTCTCCCCGCTTGGAAAACTAGCAAATAATTTTTGTTGTACAGTCAACAGCAAAAGTTGCTAAGCGTTTGAAGTGTTCAAAATAACCTACACGCACTCTTATTCTCTTGACAATAGAGATGTGTTGACCTCATTTCGAACACCGCAAACGCTTAGCCACTTCTGCTGCTGACTGTATAGTCTAACAACAATTAATTAAATGCTAAAGAAAAATATCACTTATTACAACAAGGAACGAAGTGGCCCATAAATGAAATTAGTGGACCTCAATATCTTTGATCTTGAATGTACCAAAAACAGAAGAGTACATCAAAAGTAGTGCCAAAAGGAGCTCGATTTATGCTGCTATAACAACATGCAAGCAGCTTTATATTCGCCGCTATTCAAAGCAAACACTAATTAAGTTCACATTACATCTCCACTGCTATTATAATTAAAACGTAGGGGCTTGCCTGCGTTACTAATGCATGTGACTACTCGAAGTACAATGTTGTGATGTGACGTTTCTGCCGCAGAGTGCGCGGGCTGCGGCCAGGAGCTGAGCGAGGGCCAGGCGCTGGTGGCCTTGGACAGGTAATGGCTGTTGCAGCTTACCACATTCAGGTTCAATGGAAAAACATAAACAAATATGGCGGACTGACAACTGAACTTCTAAGTAAAAATAAGCATTTGACACATGACCAGGGATCGGAAACTCGGGAGCTATTATACCTAAACTTCGGGCTCAGTACCTACGCCGCGTCGATGTTGACTAGTATGGAGGCGGATTCAATTTAATTTTACTAATAAATTTCCCGGGATTACCCGAAATACCGAAAATTAGAATAACAGCCATACAAATGTATTAAAGTATTTAAATAGACTATTTTAGTTGTTCCTATATACTTTATGCATTAAGCACAAACAAAGTGTGACAAAAGTACTGGTGATCCGTTTAAGAGGATAACGGGCATCGTGTTCTGATAAGAAAAACTAGACTTTTGCTGAAACTATACCATAATTCTTTTCACAAAAAAATACCTAATGTTTCCTAAGACGGTTTCCCTGTATCTCCTATACTTTAGGATTTCCATATACTGGAAACCACTCAAAAATACCGTGTATAACAAAAAATCACGTTAAAAAATTGTCTTGATATTATGTTATCAATATCATCTTAACAGAATACCTTTAACTAATTCTATAATTATGTCGTTAAAACGGCTTGTATGTTGACGAAATTCACTAAAAAAGGTATAACCCAACGACAATTGATACGTATTAACCATTTTCTGATGTTGCACACAATCCCGGGATCCCGGAATTTAAATAGTAAAAAATATTACTTTTAAGAAGCCGACTCCATACTTGCTTAGCTTTTTCCGGAATTTTGCTAGTTGTAGGTATAATAGCTCCCGAGTTTCCGATCCCTGCTGATAATAAATTAGTTTTCACTGAATCGCATATTTGAACTGAACAAGAATGTAAGTAACAAATGTATGTGTGGGTCATACAGATTGATTATGCCATTAGAATGCCACATTATCTCTGATCTACACACAGCAACACTCTTAGCTGTACATCGGTGGACCTTATACCTTTATAATAGGGTCCACCAATGTACAGCTAAGAGTGCTGCTGTTAGTACATACGCGATAATATTTTTTCAATTCTTGTTTAATACCTTTATCTATCCGTGCGAAGCTAGCAACCGCTATTATATTATAACTTTATAACTTGATATTGGAAGATATTGTGTAAAAATGGAAGAAAATAGTTTGGATTAATTACGTGTCTTGCGTTGCGAAGTTCTAGTTTATTACTAGAATATAATTTAATATGTAAACAAGACAGATTAGATATTTCAAAATGACAAATTAGAACGATCGTTTCTGTCACTCTCATAACGTTGAAGTAAAAGAGAAAGATTTACGAAAACATCTATGTTCGCGGTAGTAGGCCTTGAATTGAGACCATCTATTGTCTGTTGTCAGATTTTCAATTTTAGCGTAAAATAAATGGGACAAATAATTTTACGCTATTTTGATGACCGGTCTGGCCCAGTGGATAGTGATCCTGCCTATGAAGCCGATGGACCTGGGTTCAAATCCCAAGGGCATTTAGTTGTGTGATGAGCACCGATATTTTCCTGAGTCATGACTATGTATATAAGTATTTATAGGTATCTATCTATTATATATATCGTAGTCTAGTACCTACAACACAAGCCTTACCTACTGAGCTTACCGTAGGACCAGGTCGATTTGTGTAAGATTATCCCGAAGTGTTTATTATTATTTATATATAATAGAATATAATGGTTTGTGTCAGGCAATGGCACACGTGGTGCTTCTCGTGCGGCGCGTGCGGCTGCGTGCTGCAGGGCGAGTACATGGGCCGCGGCGGCGCGCCCTACTGCGAGCGCGACTACCAGCGGCTGTTCGGCGTGCGCTGCGCCTACTGCAGCCGGTACATCGCCGGCAAGGTGAGCACACTCGCCGATGAACGCTGTCCATCCGTCGGTTATTTCCCTTTCTCACTTCACACTACACCCGCGGGAGGAGGTGGGGTGGTGCTATTATAGAGGCCAATGTTGACAATGGCACCTGGCAGTTAGACCAGCAGTGGAGTAGTTTACTTAATAGCCAACTTTACATGGCGACCCTGCTATGCGATTTTTTTATGTTAAAAATATATTAAGTAATAGTGCATTAATTTTTATTTAATGCATTATTAATGTTTGAATTGCTAATATTACCAGATTTCGGCAGGGGTGAGCCATTTTGAAGTCAAGTTTGTCAAGTGTGGATATTAATATAGATACACCTCAGAAAGAAATATTAAAATAAAAGAAAATAACACTTTTTATTTATAAAATAACACAACAGAATGGCAACGCAAAAATTTCACCACATATTGAATGACAAGGCATGTCCATGTTGTGCAAACTCTGAAAACAACTCACTCCCGCCGAGCTCTGAATATTACATATAGTTTTAAGTCAATTTAACGTCGATTCGTTGAGTTGTGATATATTTTTCGATAGTCCTCATGCTAATTTTAATGAGAGTCGAAAGAATGTCGCGACATTTACGATGCAAGCACACCAATAGAGGCCAATATTGTCAATGATGTCTGGCTATTGAAAAATTTTAGATATGTGAATTATTTCGACGGGTCCCACCGCAAAAGCTGGCGGGTTCGGACAAACCGATAGGTATAAATATACTGTTTAGGTATAAATGTACAGTTGTGACCCCTGACCTCGCCGGCGGTTAGTGACCAGTGTCGGTTGCAGGTGCTGCAGGCGGGCGAGAACCACCACTTCCACCCGACGTGCGCGCGCTGCTCCAAGTGCGGCGACCCCTTCGGCGACGGCGAGGAGATGTTCCTGCAGGTACGGTCGGGGACTCTCATTGTTGAGCCATTTACGGTTCACTTTACATAGGGCATTTCATAGAGTAAGTATTAAACAAAAGAAAATAGCTTGAACCGTAAGTGGTCCAACTATTAAATTCGGTGACTCTACTCGCGACAACCACCACTGTTTACTATGGAAAGCAGAAGTGGACCGTAATGGAATGTCCGAATGTTTATTTTAGGCTGTAGGCGTTGGATACTATGGCCTCTGTGCCTCGGTGGCCCTTTACACACTGCGATTTTTATCGACGTATAACGTAACTATATCGATACTAACGCGCGACAGCGTCGATGCAAAAATTACTGATGTCGCGATGCTGTCGCGCATTTCAAAAACGGGCGACTGCACCGCTGCTAAAAGTCGCAGTTTGTAAAGGGTCTTAAACAACTCCGCTCGCATTAAATTATAATGGGGACAAACGCTTTAATTATGTCAAAATATTAATGTTTTTTTAATATTAATATTCCGGAAGTATTTCATTTAGAAATAATCAAATAAGGTAATTTTAAAGGTACAGCTAGCATATATGGTTATTAGTAGCAGTCAGACCAGCAGTAGAGTACTTAATAGCCAAATTTACATGGCGACTCTGCTACGCGAAGTTTTTAGGTTGAAAATATAATAATGGATTAAATACAACTTGTTTGAATTACAAATCTTACATGTAGTTTTAAGTCCATGTAACGTCGAGTTGTGATATATTTTTCGATAGTCCTCTAGCTAACTATAAAAAGAGCCATAGTGTACATGTAGAAAAGGAAATGTCGTCGTGTCGTGACTTCCCTGGCACAGCTTCTCGTCGACGTGAAACTTTCGTTCATTGACGAATTTTTACAGCCGCGTTCATAGCATGTATACATAAGTTTTCCTCAATGCAATGTAATAAGGTTTAAAATCCGTGGGTCAGGGCGCGGCGATCTGGCACCCGCGCTGCGGGCCCGCGCCGCGCGACCCCGCCGACGCCGACGCCGACCCCGCCGACGCCGAGCGGCCCTGCTCCGAGCTGCAGGTACACACGCACGGACACACACACACACACTACATGACAGCTACCAGTATAGGTGAAAAACTTAGCTCACGCTTGGTTGGACACTACAGTCACGTCTGAAAATATGAATATATTGAAAGTGACAAAAAATATGTAGCCAACACTTTTGTACCGCGGTTTTAAGACATAGATACATGTTTTAGTGACATTAACATTTTCTTACGCGATCGTGCAGCAGAAGTGGCTAAGCGTTTGAGGGTGTTCAAAATGAGGTCCACACATCTCTATTGTCAAGAGGAGAATAAGAACGCGCTCTTATAGGTCATTTTGAACACTTCAAACGCTTACACTTTTGCTGCTGACTGTACACCATTTTATAGTTAGTTCATTGGCGCAGTCGGTAGGTAGGCCGAAGTAGGGACTTATCACTGGTGGAATGGAACTAAGTAAAATAAAACCTAGTTCCATAGTAAGTTGAGAAAGATATAATTATATACATTCTGAGCCACTATACCTTTTCATAGTGTCATTAATAGTAATGACATATCTAACGCCTTTCATAAAAGTTAAAATACTTCTCGGGTAAGAGGCGATACCGCGAAAGACGATTGTCAGTGTTAAGTTTACATGTATTATTTTCGTTGTAAAATTAAACCAATACATCAAAGAAGAGCTTGAGTTTTTTACCTATACACCTTGTAAATCAATTTATCATCGTCAACAACCAAAACTCAAATATGTTAATTTATGTGTAGTTATTAATAAAAGCATATGATGAACGCTGTTTAACACGTTAGTACGTCGACAGACGTGGTGTAGCCGCTTTCCTTTGGCCTCATGACGTCACGCAGTGTCCGTGAACGTGTTAGTTTTCAAATTAATTATCACAATCGCTTTATCTCGCCGCCAGAAAGAGACGGAAGCTTTATCGTGTCTATACAACGTGGTTAACTTCGTCCATCATATACTTACAGTAGCATAAATATTTTTATCGGAGAGTGACTTTCATCGATGCACTTTTTCCAAGTTTGACACACGTTTTTTTTTTTTAATCAAACGTACTGTATGTGGTTTTGTAAATGCTGCATGTTCAAGTGAACAAGCATTTTTTTTTTTTTATTAAATATTGAGAAATAAAATGTAAAGAACGTTTGTGTACAAACAAGTGCAAAAATATGTACCCGTGCAATCCGCACATAATATGTAAGTATATCCCACGATTTTATGTCACGTCAGCAATGGTCTAACTTTAAATATTTGCATACTGTTCAATACAGTCGGAAAAGGAGATACAGCTTTAATGTTACAATACCAATGTAATTTACCCTTTTTCTGCAAATAAAATTTTGTTTGTTTGTTTTTTGTTTATGGGACATATTTTTGTGTAACACTTGAGTGTACAGTCGCCATCAGATATATCGGAGCTGTGGAGGCGATCACAAATATCGGACAAGCACTTTATCGCCTTGACAATAGAGGCGTTGTTTCGATATTCGTGCTCTCCACAGCTCCGATATATCTGATGGCGATTGTATGAGAATTTGTTTACTTCTGTAGCTCGTGCACGATGTATTCGATGTTCTCAAAGTAGATCTACCGAAATGTATATCGTCACTACTCGAAAAAAAAAAAAAAAACGAAAATGTGCAACAAAAACGTAGTAACTCTGTGCTCATTCCATATAGTTACGTCATTTTTCTTTTGAATGCCATAATGAGTTACGAGGTTTTTTTCAAAGTAGTGACGATATGTATATCCTTTGGCTGCCCAGCAGACCTAGCACAAGGGCGCGACAATATCGCGGTGAGATAGATTTAATCGTCTTTTTCTAACTATATTATTTAAAAAGGGACGGGTAGTCGATCTCGGCTTGAGTTACTGTCGCGGTTCTCCTGTGCTAGGCTAGACCAGATAAGGAAGTTCCTTCTTCATTTGAACCTTGGCAAATCGTGGTTATATTTGACGCGGTTTCTCTGCGCGGCTAGAAGATATGTTCTTGTGTTTGAGAAGTCTCCATACATATTTTTTATAAATTGTATAAACATCAAACAAAACATCGCAAAATGCTTATTTTGACTGTAATCATACATCATACTTTAATGTTTGTGTATTTTTTTAAGGAGAGAAATGTTTCGATAAAGGAGACTTGTAAGATGCAAGGTTTTTGCTGCTATATGATATAATTTCACAGAATAAAGTTGTTAGTATTTCGGAGTTCACTGTACAGTCTAATCAAAGTTGGCAAGCGGGCGTGGCGTTCAAAATTAGCTTTTATTGTTAAGCTAATAAGAGCGTGTCGATATTATTCTGAGCACGGCCCGCGTGGCAACTTCTGCTGCTTACTGTACAATACTGTTTATTATTTTAATTAGTTGTTGTTCTAGATATTTTCCAGTGCCTTTATTGTTGTGTTGCCTGCATCTTGCCCGCCCGGCTCACGAGCGCGATTTGGACCTCATTAGCGAACTAATAATAAATATTTTTTATAGTCATAAATTCACACAACTTTGGTGTAATAAAAAGCTAAATCTTTGTTATTAAAGTTCATTTTTGCACTACACTGTCCGTGTTGCTTAAGTCATTTTATATCCGACAAGAAGGGTCACATTATTGAAATAAACATTCGGTAGCAACTTATTTAATAAAAAAATACATAGCTAACTATTAAAAACCTTATGTAGCATAGGAAACGTACACCATATTGTTTTATCAAGTTTCCGTGCTTTTAAATTTCTGAGTTAACTTGTTTACGTAAAAATGAACATATACTTTTTTTAATCTATATTCTTCGTCGTTCACAAACATGTTTACATATCTATATCTTATCCCTTTAAAATAAGCTTCAAAATTGTATACACGTAAATTACCATAAATGTATACCGTTTTACACCTTACAGTTTGGTGAGTTTATGATACGTACACATTGCTCTTGAATGTACTCAACTGTCAATGGGGTCTGGTTACAATGAGGTCCAAAACGTAGCGCGTGTTCCGCGGCTCTGTCCCGACATACTGACCCGTCTCACTCGTCATTCGTAACTAGCACCTTGTGGGTTGTATTTGCATAACTTGTAAAATTAGCTGAAGTCTCTTTCTTATTTAGTTAATTAGAAAGAGAGTTCCGGTAATATTAATTATGCAATAGTCCTCTGATTGCACCCGTTTCTGATGTTTCTGACTACGCATTCTGTACTATTTGGAGATAGTCGATAATATGGAAGGGATTTGATTTATTGACTTCGGAAATATGGAAGTTAATTCGACTGTGTTCTCTGTGACCTTACAACTTTTATGGAGGTGTACCGAATTCGACATATATTTATTTTATTTAAAAGCTGGATTCAAGTAATAAGTAGTTTTTTGAGTTTTTTTCCTATAAGTTAGCAAAAGCGTAAACTGATATGAAGTGTATTATTATTTTATTGTTAAAAACTTTAATATCGATAGTGAAATGATGAATGTGATAAATATTCTTTAATATTTCGTGATTCTAACATTTAAATATGGCTTCACTCACATTTATTTAGTCACTCACAAGACATGTTTATGAGCCTAAGTCTCCATTTTCAAGTATTAAGAATTAGTGACATGCCGTCGGCGCGGTCCGTCTTATTGCTTGAAAGTGGGTGGAACCGAGTGTTCAATAATTGAAAATCAAATGAAACAAACTAAACTTATTGTCGGCTTTCTCCAGTAATTCAAACTTTTTTTTATTCGACTTAAAAAACGGGTTTCTCCCATACATTTAATATAAACATATTCTCACGATAATAGTCCAAGTGTAGTAATCAGAAGTATCCAAAATGTGTTTTATAATATTTGGTAAATAAGTAACTTTGGCATTCAAAAATATTTTTCAACAATATAAAATGTACAGTCAAAGTTAAATGTATACATACAGACAAAGCGCCGGAATAAGTATACACGCGTAACAACACAATAAAGTACATACACGTATTTAGCACTTTGTCCATGTATACTTGAGTCCTTTTAACACTTTGAACGCCAAAGTCTACAAAAAACGTCGACGGAGAGCCGGGACACAGTGTTCTGTCGACGGTTGAAACGGAGACGCGCGGGTCAGTATGTGGGGGTTAGAACTAGTGGCTGAGTGTTGTTGTCGCGCAGTTCTCGCTGCGCTCGCGCACGCCGAGCGTCAACGGCTCCTACTGCAGCCCCTACAGTAGCCTGACCAGAAAGGTCTGCACTTTTTATTTTTATTTATCTACTTTTAGTTTTAACCTTGCGCAGTTGAAAACAACAATATCCTATATCACTCCGATTCTCCTATTTCCTTTATTATTCCACCAATAATAATATACAAAAACAATATTAATACAGAAAAATACATCTTACTGCTTTATTTAGTTTTTTTTAGTTTTTGTAAGTAAATATCAGTGGCGGCAGTTAGAACTTTAGTTAGACAAGCCGTAAACAATATGGCTTTCCTTGTCTGCAGTAAACCGCGGAATTATGTAAAAATTAGACAAGCCGGCGGGAATCAGGTCCCACGTCGCGCCGCCGCCGTTAAACATAAAATTTAAAAAACAAATCTAGGTGTTATACATTTGTAAATAAATCCGAACTTTGTTTTCCATACAATCCATGTGTACATGCAATGATTCAGACATGAAACATGAAACGTTCAGAAACGTGTTATTGCATGTTTTGTAGTAACATGAAATATTTATGGATTATCGGTCTTTTCTTCAATGCAAGTTACAAGTAGAACGATATAAATTGTAAGTATTAAACTTGTTTATATTTTTTTGTCTAGTCCTCTAATAGTTTCTAGAAATATCTTATTTAAAGTTGTTTTTATTAATACATACGCGTGAAAATAGGTAATCGGCCGTCGGCCTCAACTATCCGGCCTCGCCATGTTCTGCCGTATATTCTATTCAGCCGGTAAACCACTACTTTCTGGTCTCTGTAGTAATGTATTATATCCACGCAATAAGTGAATCAAACATTGGCTTACTCTACTCTAAACTTGGCCTACAGTTTTCGATTCCGATCGAAGTATTTCGCTCCTATTCACCAGTTCCCGGCTTTAGTCGAATTCCCATTGATACGCGTGGCGAGAACCTAAATATATGTAACCTGTAACCTAAATATAACCTTTAAAAACAAGTTGACTTCCCAAAACCCCAATCCTATTTCAACTGTGCATCTTAACCTTTTCGCCGCCATTGACTTGATAATAAAACTTCTTGGACTTCATATCAAGTCGTGGTTTTAGTTACTGTACGGTCTGTAGCAGAGAAAAGGTACCCCCGTGCCCTACAAACTCGTATGGCCGGGTGGTACCTTTTTCTGCAGCTGACTGTACACGTGAAATTTTTGAGGGGGCATCGATGATACTTTATTACTTCATTCAAGTGGCTGCGAATAGGTTAATTTAAAATATGATAAGTGAATAAGTATCACTCGACATATTTATTTCTTATTTTTTTCTTTTTCATGTAGTTTCTTTAACTTGTTTTATATGTAGTTTCTTGCACTGTTTGGTCACTTCGACTGTTGGCCTATTCGATGTTGTAGCTTAGTCGGGTAGTAATTTGGAGCATGTGTGTTTACTAATATCAAATATGTATTAAAATGGATAAAACAAGCATTTGCGTGTACAAATGTACTATATGTAAATATGTATGTATGTAGCGTTTTTGTTGAGATCTTTGTAGATTTTAGTGTACATTTTGTAAAGAAACCAATACATTTAAAGCTAATGGAATTAACTCCTAATATATTCATAGCAGTGTTACTTTACTGTTTCCGAAAGTTAACCGTACTTACAAACCCAAACTATATGATACAAACTTTAGTAACATATATAAAACAAAAGAAGTACGGCTCCTTTGCTCGCCGCGAACATCAGTCCGCTTGCGGCCACGGTCCGCGTGCGACGTCAGTCCTTAGAAACAATATAACTCGTTGTTAGTTAATAACTTGTTTGAACATCACAAGTAAAGTTAGAGGTGATGGAAATCATTAAATTATTCTGACGTCAAAGCACCTAAGTAAAATGTTACAGGCTCGATCTCTCTCCCAATCGATATACTCTTTTCTTCCATCTCGAGAGATTCCTATATTCAGAAATTTTAACTTTCGGAAGCATAGAGTCAGAAATTCGATCCACGGCTCTACGCTCGTGCGATATAGGGGGTGCTAACGTAATTTAGGTGTTGGCGAATGGGAAGTATAATGGTTGTTGTGGTGTCGCGCAGTACGGGTCGCGCGCCATGTCGCCCGGGCTGCTGCTGCGCGAGTACCGCGGGCCCGGCGCGCTGTCGCCGGCGCGCATCACCACGTACAGCTACCTGGCGGCCGAGCCCGGCTACCTGCGCCGCCCGCTGCAGCCCTACGACCGCGCGCCCGCCTCGCCGCACTTCCACCGCCCGCCCTGTCAGTATACTCGCCACCCTACACACTGTACACATACATACACGCTGTCGCCGGCGCGCATCACCACGTACAGCTACCTGGCGGCCGAGCCCGGCTACCTGCGCCGCCCGCTGCAGCCCTACGACCGCGCGCCCGCCTCGCCGCACTTCCACCGCCCGCCCTGTCAGTATACTCGCCACCCTACACACTGTACACATACATACACGCTGTCGCCGGCGCGCAGCACCACGTACAGCTACCTGGCGGCCGAGCCCGGCTACCTGCGCCGCCCGCTGCAGCCCTACGACCGCGCGCCCGCCTCGCCGCACTTCCACCGCCCGCCCTGTCAGTATACTCGCCACCCTACACACTGTACACATACATACACGCTGTCGCCGGCGCGCATCACCACGTACAGCTACCTGGCGGCCGAGCCCGGCTACCTGCGCCGCCCGCTGCAGCCCTACGACCGCGCGCCCGCCTCGCCGCACTTCCACCGCCCGCCCTGTCAGTATACTCGCCACCCTACACACTGTACACATACATACACGCTGTCGCCGGCGCGCATCACCACGTACAGCTACCTGGCGGCCGAGCCCGGCTACCTGCGCCGCCCGCTGCAGCCCTACGACCGCGCGCCCGCCTCGCCGCACTTCCACCGCCCGCCCTGTCAGTATACTCGCCACCCTACACACTGTACACATACATACACGCTGTCGCCGGCGCGCATCACCACGTACAGCTACCTGGCGGCCGAGCCCGGCTACCTGCGCCGCCCGCTGCAGCCCTACGACCGCGCGCCCGCCTCGCCGCACTTCCACCGCCCGCCCTGTCAGTATACTCGCCACCCTACACACTGTACACATACATACACGCTGTCGCCGGCGCGCATCACCACGTACAGCTACCTGGCGGCCGAGCCCGGCTACCTGCGCCGCCCGCTGCAGCCCTACGACCGCGCGCCCGCCTCGCCGCACTTCCACCGCCCGCCCTGTCAGTATACTCGCCACCCTACACACTGTACACATACATACACGCTGTCGCCGGCGCGCATCACCACGTACAGCTACCTGGCGGCCGAGCCCGGCTACCTGCGCCGCCCGCTGCAGCCCTACGACCGCGCGCCCGCCTCGCCGCACTTCCACCGCCCGCCCTGTCAGTATACTCGCCACCCTACACACTGTACACATACATACACGCTGTCGCCGGCGCGCATCACCACGTACAGCTACCTGGCGGCCGAGCCCGGCTACCTGCGCCGCCCGCTGCAGCCCTACGACCGCGCGCCCGCCTCGCCGCACTTCCACCGCCCGCCCTGTCAGTATACTCACCACCCTACACACTGTACACATACATACACGCTGTCGCCGGCGCGCATCACCACGTACAGCTACCTGGCGGCCGAGCCCGGCTACCTGCGCCGCCCGCTGCAGCCCTACGACCGCGCGCCCGCCTCGCCGCACTTCCACCGCCCGCCCTGTCAGTATACTCGCCACCCTACACACTGTACACATACATACACGCTGTCGCCGGCGCGCATCACCACGTACAGCTACCTGGCGGCCGAGCCCGGCTACCTGCGCCGCCCGCTGCAGCCCTACGACCGCGCGCCCGCCTCGCCGCACTTCCACCGCCCGCCCTGTCAGTATACTCGCCACCCTACACACTGTACACATACATACACGCTGTCGCCGGCGCGCATCACCACGTACAGCTACCTGGCGGCCGAGCCCGGCTACCTGCGCCGCCCGCTGCAGCCCTACGACCGCGCGCCCGCCTCGCCGCACTTCCACCGCCCGCCCTGTCAGTATACTCGCCACCCTACACACTGTACACATACATACACGCTGTCGCCGGCGCGCATCACCACGTACAGCTACCTGGCGGCCGAGCCCGGCTACCTGCGCCGCCCGCTGCAGCCCTCCGACCGCGCGCCCGCCTCGCCGCACTTCCACCGCCCGCCCTGTCAGTATACTCGCCACCCTACACACTGTACACATACATACACGCTGTCGCCGGCGCGCATCACCACGTACAGCTACCTGGCGGCCGAGCCCGGCTACCTGCGCCGCCCGCTGCAGCCCTACGACCGCGCGCCCGCCTCGCCGCACTTCCACCGCCCGCCCTGTCAGTATACTCGCCACCCTACACACTGTACACATACATACACGCTGTCGCCGGCGCGCATCACCACGTACAGCTACCTGGCGGCCGAGCCCGGCTACCTGCGCCGCCCGCTGCAGCCCTACGACCGCGCGCCCGCCTCGCCGCACTTCCACCGCCCGCCCTGTCAGTATACTCGCCACCCTACACACTGTACACATACATACACGCTGTCGCCGGCGCGCATCACCACGTACAGCTACCTGGCGGCCGAGCCCGGCTACCTGCGCCGCCCGCTGCAGCCCTACGACCGCGCGCCCGCCTCGCCGCACTTCCACCGCCCGCCCTGTCAGTATACTCGCCACCCTACACACTGTACACATACATACACGCTGTCGCCGGCGCGCATCACCACGTACAGCTACCTGGCGGCCGAGCCCGGCTACCTGCGCCGCCCGCTGCAGCCCTACGACCGCGCGCCCGCCTCGCCGCACTTCCACCGCCCGCCCTGTCAGTATACTCGCCACCCTACACACTGTACACATACATACACGCTGTCGCCGGCGCGCATCACCACGTACAGCTACCTGGCGGCCGAGCCCGGCTACCTGCGCCGCCCGCTGCAGCCCTACGACCGCGCGCCCGCCTCGCCGCACTTCCACCGCCCGCCCTGTCAGTATACTCGCCACCCTACACACTGTACACATACATACACGCTGTCGCCGGCGCGCATCACCACGTACAGCTACCTGGCGGCCGAGCCCGGCTACCTGCGCCGCCCGCTGCAGCCCTACGACCGCGCGCCCGCCTCGCCGCACTTGCACCGCCCGCCCTGTCAGTATACTCGCCACCCTACACACTGTACACATACATACACGCTGTCGCCGGCGCGCATCACCACGTACAGCTACCTGGCGGCCGAGCCCGGCTACCTGCGCCGCCCGCTGCAGCCCTACGACCGCGCGCCCGCCTCGCCGCACTTCCACCGCCCGCCCTGTCAGTATACTCGCCACCCTACACACTGTACACATACATACACGCTGTCGCCGGCGCGCATCACCACGTACAGCTACCTGGCGGCCGAGCCCGGCTACCTGCGCCGCCCGCTGCAGCCCTACGACCGCGCGCCCGCCTCGCCGCACTTCCACCGCCCGCCCTGTCAGTATACTCGCCACCCTACACACTGTACACATACATACACGCTGTCGCCGGCGCGCATCACCACGTACAGCTACCTGGCGGCCGAGCCCGGCTACCTGCGCCGCCCGCTGCAGCCCTACGACCGCGCGCCCGCCTCGCCGCACTTGCACCGCCCGCCCTGTCAGTATACTCGCCACCCTACACACTGTACACATACATACACGCTGTCGCCGGCGCGCATCACCACGTACAGCTACCTGGCGGCCGAGCCCGGCTACCTGCGCCGCCCGCTGCAGCCCTACGACCGCGCGCCCGCCTCGCCGCACTTCCACCGCCCGCCCTGTCAGTATACTCGCCACCCTACACACTGTACACATACATACACGCTGTCGCCGGCGCGCATCACCACGTACAGCTACCTGGCGGCCGAGCCTGGCTACCTGCGCCGCCCGCTGCAGCCCTACGACCGCGCGCCCGCCTCGCCGCACTTCCACCGCCCGCCCTGTCAGTATACTCGCCACCCTACACACTGTACACATACATACACGCTGTCGCCGGCGCGCATCACCACGTACAGCTACCTGGCGGCCGAGCCCGGCTACCTGCGCCGCCCGCTGCAGCCCTACGACCGCGCGCCCGCCTCGCCGCACTTCCACCGCCCGCCCTGTCAGTATACTCGCCACCCTACACACTGTACACATACATACACGCTGTCGCCGGCGCGCATCACCACGTACAGCTACCTGGCGGCCGAGCCCGGCTACCTGCGCCGCCCGCTGCAGCCCTACGACCGCGCGCCCGCCTCGCCGCACTTCCACCGCCCGCCCTGTCAGTATACTCGCCACCCTACACACTGTACACATACATACACGCTGTCGCCGGCGCGCATCACCACGTACAGCTACCTGGCGGCCGAGCCTGGCTACCTGCGCCGCCCGCTGCAGCCCTACGACCGCGCGCCCGCCTCGCCGCACTTCCACCGCCCGCCCAGTCAGTATACTCGCCACCCTACACACTGTACACATACACAATATATTGTTTATATAATACTTACACACCCAACGTCTTGTTCTTACTCGTTCTGTCGTTCAGTGAGTCCCCCCTGCTAGAAGATTGCCTGTGTACCCTTACTATTACGATTTTACATCACATGGCGACCCTGCCATTTTCACCAGTAAACCGGTATTGGGTATACATTATACTAGGTTGTACAATTCTTCAACAATGGAGTTGAATATAGAGTCTTTCGGTATTGGTATCCAACTATATGTCACACTGCTTGTAGCTAGGGACAGTAACAGAACTTCACAACCCTTGGAGACTTCGGAATCTTCAGTTATAGCAAAACTACTCGAAGAGAATGTTATCTTAAATTATTATCGTTTATTTGATAATAATTTAAGATAACATTCTCTTCTGTTTAATAAAAACAAATAATACATGGGCTTTTCACGTAACGTTGTTGAATTAAGTATTTGAAATTTCGTGTCGTATTTTCTAAATTCCATTACGTAAGTAAGCGACCCAAAGTAACGTAGAGTTTACTTTTTGTGTTCGATAAAAAAATATTTTGCTTACAATTTTGATTAGAAATACTTTAGTTGTTATTTCCTAAATGTGACCAACACTTGATCCAACGACGCTTCGTATAAACGCCCGAATGTAACGTGTTCACAAACAGGAATATAAAAGGGTACCTCGTAATATTCCAGCGAGCGCCAGCACACGAGCCAGCAGCCGCGCCGGCAGCAAGGCGTCGTCGCGGCCCGGCATGCGGGTGCTGGTGGACTCCATCCGCAGCGAGACCCCGCGGCCCAAGTCACCGCACATGAACAACGAGGTAACAAATACCCTAAGCAAAGGGAAAACTTAACTGTACAGGCAAACAGAGGGGCACACTTAACTAATAGGGGCAAATGTATATGCACACTTAATTAATAGGGGCAAATGTGAGGTCACACCAAACTAATGGGAGAAAGCATAATGACACACTTAACCAAAAGAGGCAAACGTATACTTAAGTAATAAGGGCAAATTTAACTTAAAATTGTAACAAACTTAACATATGAGCGGCCAATCTTATCCTATCAGCCACTAACGTTCATGGGCGTTTGTAGGTCGTATAACTCGGAATCAAAAAAATCCTTGTAGCTTTACACCTATTCGCGTAACATTGAAAGAAAAGATGTGTCGTTGCTTTCGGAACGCTGCGCACCCGAGTCGAATTAGACGATTGACCTCTTCCTCGCAGTTGACCCTAGCTAACTGGTTTAAAACAATGCCGCTTTCAGGAGCCCATCGAGTTGTCGCACTACCCCGCGGCGTACAAGCCTCCGCCCGGCACGCAGCCTAAGATAGAGAGAGACGACTTCCCTGCACCGCCTTACCCCTACACCGACCCAGGTACGATTCATATATACTTTTGTAAACTTTATGGTATTGTTTTAATAATAATAACTTCCCTTTGATAATCGTATATTCCTTTCCGCTGTTTACAGTTTAAGTCATGATATTTAAATTGATTTGAATGAAGCAGATTTTAATTTAGCATAATGCAATCCTACTATCCTACTAATATTATAAAGGCGAAAGTTTGTTTGGATGGATGTATGGATGGATGTTTGTTCCTCTTTCACGCAAAAACTACTAAACGGATTTTAATGAAACTTTACAGTAATGTAGCTTATAGATCAGAATAACACATAGGCTATAATTTATAAAGATATTGTGTGAATTGTCCAAAATATAACGATAAATGTCATTTAAGTCTGAAAAAATTCTGCAATCTGCGAGCTATTCAGGCGTGTGCTGCAAAAACAGTTAGTGCTACATGTATATAATGTATGGTGAAAATATTTATCTTAAATAGTCCTACAAAAAATTCTGCGACACCATATATATCTATCTTTTATGAGTAAGCCATTATTGTCAAATCGCAGGGTCAAACCTTAAAGGTAGCAGGCATACATTTGGGCACGCCATGTTTTTCTCACGGTCAGCTCTATGTGGCTTGCTCACGTGTTTCCAAAGCGAAAAATCTGCATGTTTATGCTGAAGGAAAAAAATCGCTAAATATAGTTTATAGAAGCATACTGCAGTAGCTACCTATAGGCCTATGATTAGGGGTTTGCAGTGCTTAATTACTGTATTTCTTATGTAGACAATATTGTTACGTTATTACAGTGCGAATGTAACATCTCAATATTGTCAGACTGTTATATTTTTCAAATACGACCCAAAAATTATGTATGTTATAATTTTAATGTCATAATGTTAGTTCTTTTCACGCTAATATAAGCTACTCGAAATACTAATACTGCGCACACGAAGTCGCGGGCACCAGTTATTGATACATAAAGACCTTGCTTTTATTCGAATTACACGCAGACGAAGTCGCGGGCAAAAGCTAGTATAATAATAAAATAGCATGTCCAGGAATCGCAAGTTCTAGTTCCGCCACAGGCAGTGGAATTCCTATTTGTTCCTTTCTTTTAAAACATAAATTATAATTATTACCTTTTCCCTTTGACATTTGCTTTTATTAAACATCACCACTTATCATCAAGTGTGACTGAGGTCAAACCCTGGTCAGTCTTGTATAAATAAACGACAATATAAATAACCACGAAGTTAAAGTGTATTTCGTTGTGTATCCTTTGTATGTAATATAATCCTATTAACTTAACAAGTTTCCTGTCCCATGAGGCGCATGTGCCCCATGGTCAAGGAACAACGTACCTTACTACAAAGGATTAGGGTCGTTTAACGTGTATCAACGTGTTCAGAGAGGCGGCGGCGCTGGTCCGACACGTACAAGGGCGTGCCGGACAGCGACGAGGAGGAGGCCAAGGTGAACGGCGTGAACGGGCACGCGCCCGCCGGCCGCGAGCCGCGCGACCCGCAGCTGCGGCGCCAGCACCAGGAGCTCGCCAAGATCGACTCGGGCATCGCGCAGGTCGGTGGGGTGGCGAGTTCTCTATCAATATTATAACTGGCAGTGAATGCCGACCACACCACTCACTCAGTTGAGACCAACCTGACCAATCTCGCTGGAAGCAGAAACTCCGTAGGAGTATTCTTTTTGTTTTACTTTTTTATCCATATTTTAAAATAGCCCAAACTTAAAATAACTTCAAAGAATAAATATACATCAGTTGACACAAAGCGAACTAATCACACTATATGCTAAACATGCCCCGACGAGACCTTGTTCGGCCATTCATTTCAATAACTAGCGGCCCTAGAACACATGTATATCTAGTATATCTACTAACAAAACATAGCGATTAAACATGTTGAAGCTACATATTTGAAATACAACACAAATAACTGCAACCATTGAAAAATCAGAACACTGTTTTGAATCACGCCCGATTACAAACAGTATCAGTTTCAAACCCTGCAAACGTCTGCACAAAGTTGTGGTAGACATTTAAAGTTTATTCTATCCGTGTAATAATACCTTCATGGGGTCAAAATATATATACAAGGTAAATTTACAAAGGTTTTTAATAGATAACTTGTATGTTCCAGGTTTTCTTAAAAGAAGTTAAAGAAAGGGAAAAGATACAACAGTGGAAGAAGCAAAATTTAGATCCTCGTAACGCAAGCAGGTATGTGTGCTATAGCATTCACAAACTACATAACATTCTATTATATCAAGATAGAAAATCATACGTACAATAAATAATACAAGTTATATCCATTTCATCGAAATCGGTAAATTAGTTTGGCTGTATACAAATCAAATGTTATAGAATGGATTAGCAGAAGCTCATAACATAACTGTCTAAATGTAATCTTGCTCGAAGGAAACTGCAATTTATTATTTTTTTTTTTTTAAATTATAAATGTATGCTGTGTGTACCTGTTATTGGCCTTGTTTTCGTTATCTAATTCGATAATGACTTTAAAGACGCCGGTACTCCTTAACCGCGCATTAATACGCTATCGTCCACCAGTGCCCAATAAGCCAATATTTTTTTACCGCCACGTAAATGAAGTACTAAAGGGTCAACTCATCAACCGCACATCATAAATTTCACGTTCACTTCATATAACGATCATATAAAATAAATAAAAATTCCTCGACTCAATATGAACTCGACGGGATCTTATAAGGCCTGTACCGAAATGTTTTTTTACATACTATATTTATGATATTAATGAAACTATAATAACCAGCAAAGATATTTTATTTTAGTTATATTATGGATAGTGTCTATTTATTAAAAATATAAACATTTTATTTTTTGAGAGTTTTGCGGCTGAATAAGCGGATTTTTCTCTTCAAGCCTGCCATTAAGTTTTGCACAGTGGTTTCGGTGACTTTGTTGGCGTGTTTTTTCCATTTCTTTTTAAAATCTGCCTCTGATGTTGCTGGTGAACAGTTCTTACGCAGCTCTGCTTTTACTAATGCCCAATAACGTTCGATGGGCCGTAGCTGCGGGCAATTCGGGGGGTTCATATTTTTGGCCACACATTGCACGTTATTTGAAGCCAGACACTCTTGTGTGGCTCGGGCATAGTGTGCAGTAGCCAGATCGGGCCAAAACAACACATCCCCTTCATGCTGCCGTATAAATGGTAAAATATAACCTTTTATACATTTCTGGACATAAATATCTGCATTTATGGTACCTTTCGTGATAAATGACCCAGTGCGTTTTCCGCAGGAACATATTGCTTGCCATATTAAATATTTTTCTCCAAACTTCTCCATAAAAATATATTTATTTTGATCGCTTACATTGCCCTTAGATTCGGTTGTAAAGAATTGATCACCAGGCAAAGTCGAAAAATCTTTTTTTACATACGTCTCATCGTCCATGAGAACGCATGCTTCGTTCAAATCGCAAAGCAGCTTGTACAATTTTCTTGATCTTGTAACGGAACTATTGAATTGTTTTATCGACTGTTTTGGGGCTTTTACTTTTTTATAGGACTTTAAATTTTGACGTACTTTCGTTCTCTGGACCATAGATGTACTAGTTTTAAATTTTTTTGCCACATCCCGCACCGATAAACTACAATTTTTCTTATAAGCAGTCACTATTTTCTTTTCTAAAGTTTTACTTGACGGACCTTTCGGGCGTCCACTTCGAGCTTTGTCTTGAATTCTGTATTCATTGAAGTATCGATTAACTATATTTCGCACTGTTGCACGACTTACATTCACCATCTTTCCGACCGCCGCAAAAGATGAATCAGGATTTTCCAGATACGTTCGCAAAACATTTTCTCTCCGAGTTATTTTTTCGTCTTGCATTTTTAATAAAAACAATGCGTAGCCAAAATTAACAATGTCAATTGATACATCAATATGACACAAGCTGAATATTATAAACAGAAAAACCATTTACCAGCCAGTATTTTAGTAATATGCAAACTTTGTAAAAACTTTTCGGTACAGGCCTTATCAAGTCGAAGGCAGCGAAAGATAATAAGTAGACTAGCGCCGGCTAGTGCGCCGCAGCATTGTATATGGTGTGTGGCGCGCAGGACGCCGTCGGCGTCGCGCGAGCCGCCGCTGCGCCTGCGCTACTCGTCGCCCGTGGGCGCGTCGCCGTCGCGCCAGCTGGACGCGCGCGAGCCCGAGCCCTGCTACTCGCACGCCAGCCACGCGCACATCCCCAGCTACAACGGTGAGTGCGGCCCGCCGTCGGCTAGGGCGGACGTGTACATTTATTAGCACATAACACAATCACTTACACAAAAAATACTGTTACACGACAAAACAAAATTCTTATTTATGCGCTAAACGGACCTCACTCAGCATATTATATTGCTGTTCCTGTAAAAAATTAAAGGTTAAGAGGTTCAATGAAGAAATAATTAAAAATAAATAAAATTTATATCTGACTACGTTAAAGGTGAAAAACTTAACTGAAGGACATGTAGTTGTGCGGTGAATTAATATGGGTCTTACGTCAAAATTTGAATATAAAACATGCGTGTACACACACGTTACTACTACATAGACCAGGTGCTTTAGCTAAGTTTTTCACCTATACTTGTTTATATCTGAAACTATGTTTTTGATAATTTGTATACTCATGCCCCGAGTTAGCAATATGTACGTCATGTGATAAAAACGAGATACTTAAATGAATGCACATACTGAATTGTATAAATATTTTTGCCAAAATAATTATGTGCTAAAGAACGAAAGGTAAATAATTAAAATTAAATCACGCACAAACTTATTCAAGATCCTTAAGAAACTATTTTGGGGCACATGTATATAAAAAATATCTTAAATTAATTCTACTACAACTAAAAAGAAAGTAAAATACCTACGCCTGTCGAAATAAAATCAACAAAATGACAAATTCTGACATGTTTATATTGTTTATAAATAAAGAATTGTGCTTTATCTTATCGTTATCACATGACAATAATATACCTATTCGACATAATAAGTCAACTAATATCACAAACTAATCGTCTCTTCATCATCTTCATTGAATATTTAATTCTCATTTATGATGATGTGATTGCTTTGAAATATATTAAAATTAAAATATTTAAGGTATTGTTACCTTTTCAACATGTTTATTACCAAAAACAACTAAATACGTAGAAAAACAATTAACACTTAAAAGTAATTAAAATATTCGTTTTAAAATTAGTAAATTGATAAAATTTCAAGGCACTCATATCATCACTCAATGAAGCAATTAACTCATAGAAACCCCTTATTTTAAGATCAAGCTACTGACCTAAGTTAAGTTCATAGTTCTAACCTTGGGCACCTTCATACTCGCCCGTATAGTATGGAGATGCCCCTACATCACTGGCCTACCCTTCACATAGTGTCCCTAACATTACGACGTACTCTCGTTATTTTACAAAATAAATGAGGGTATGTGATTATATAACGATTTCTACTCTGTCTATCATGCTTCTACTTTTGAAATTAATCTATAGGGTGATTTGGTCCAAATTGTCAGTGTGAACAATATCATGGTGTGTTGCAGTGTATAATACTTTGTGAATTAAATAATTACTTAAACTTCCAATGACAACTTAACTTTATATACCGAAAGTTAACTCTTCAACATGCCACATATTGTCTCCATTCAAATACTAACTTAAATAACCTTTCGTGCTCAACAATCTAAATTGTGTATTGTAATGAACGACAGAGCTTGGATAACACTGTATTGACTTTTCCAGTACATAGTTACTGCCTAAACGAGGGTGAGAATCGACCAGTATACCTTGTATGTAGCGCGGCATCCCCGCTTGTACCGCAGTCGCGTATACGTTTATTTTATTATACATACTTACATGTACGTCTATGCTTTGTCCTTCATCGCATATCCATGAGTAGTTAACATCGACAATGACGCTGCGTTCGTTTCAGTATATTAATTGCTTAGTTAATAAAATTACTGTAAAGATCTCTCTACTTTGCATATTTTGCGGGTGGAAAATAATAAGAAGCAATAAAATTTCATATGGCTTGACTTAATAAGAAATGAAATCAGCAAAGATCTGGCCCCTTGTATGAACCTTGGGGAGAAATACTTCAAACGAAAAAAATGTTCTATACCATTTTATGAAATAACACATATCATGTGTTAAATGTGCCCCTAGATTAAAATACTGAAACGAACGTAGCCCAGTAGAGTCCAGGCGCAGCGGCCGTCGTTCCGAGGTGAGACCAATTGGCTTTCAATTAATCGCTTATGCCACGTCGCCATCTTGTTTTGCTGATTTTCCAAATTTATCCGAAAATATTAATATTTTTACTTAATTTTTATCTTAATTCTGGCGAGAGAAAGTTAACTAAGGGGAAAATTCGTAATTATTAATAATAAAATTAGGGTAAATCGCCAGTTACTGGCCACCTTTCAATAACTGGCCACCTTATACTATATAAAATGAATTCTGTTTACCTATAAATAGAACACATTTTCAAATGGGGTTTCAATTACTGGCCACCCTTCAATTACTAGCCACCTTATACTTAAATTAATTCTGTTTATAGGTGAATAGAGTCCATTTTCAGTATATGGTGGCCAGTTATTGAAAGGTGGCCAGTAACTGGCGATTTACCCTACTTGGTTAGTAACAGCGCGAACAGATTTTTAGAATGATGTGAGATGTCGTTGTAAATTATTTATATTATAAATTAATTGGTGACAAGGTACTCAAAAATATCTAAACAAGCACTTGTCATCATAATTGACGCGTTAACCACCTACAAAGCTCCGATATATATGATGGGGACTGTACAATATATCTCGACGTTTCAAAAACGTTGTAGTCAAGTTGTTGGCCACTAACTCTGTTGGGATGTACTTTATGTTTAGTGTACGCGACATGTTCAGTGTATCACTACCCATTAGTTGTTATATTTGGCGATGGTTGTTTAGTTACAATTGCCCCTTAGTTAAGTGTTCCCTAACATTATTTAGTATTTTCCCCTTAAACTTTTATACTTTTTTTGGCGGCGCTGGTTTTGTTTGTCTAGTGTCAGGTTTGGGCTTCTGGTACAGGCTAGGTCAAAGATACCGATGCGACCAAAGTGGCAAAATATGTATACGTGCTCCTTAAAGCTGAGACTATAAGATGTATGTATACATATTTTGGCAGTTTGGTCGTGTACATATCTTTCACCTTAACTATGCTTCTTAACTTACTTCTACAGTAGATTTGAACGGCTGCAAATGTGCCTTATAACTCAGATACTTACATTTAGTAAACAGGCCGTGTTTATTCATTTCCGTTTTTAAAGAAATATTCTTTATGTGTACTGGAGGTAATTTCTCTAAGACACTAGTATTTCTCTCTTAATGTTTTTAATATATTCAATGAATAAGTTTAATCGCTGAATCTGTGTGGAAAGTTGTTTATAGAGTTATAATATTATTAATTTATTATGGGCCATAAACAATGACCATTGGCATTGAAGGGCTTTTCACATGGCAATATTAATTTGTGTATGAAAAACATAAAATCATAATGTTTTCGAATTAAAAAAAAAAATATATATATACGTACTGACAGCAACACTCTTAGCTGTACTATCAAACAAAGTGATTTATGACCCACCTAGATTGCAAATGGTTGAAAGTGTCAAATCAATTTAATGACACTTTCAAACCGATTGTCGGCTAGGTGGGTCATGAATCACTTTGTTCGATAGTACATTGTTGGGCCTTATTATATAAGGCATGAGGTCCACCGTTGTACAGATAAGATTGTTGCTGTGTGTACGAGATAGCTTTAGTAAAACTTAATATGTGTCATTCATTATCTAGGAAAAGGGACCTTATTGTCGATGGCGCTTAGGTCGAATCGCGTTGCGTTTGTATTGTATCGTCTCGAACAACGACATAAGCGCCATCGACAATAAGGTCCCTTTTCGTAAATAATGTCACATATGTGTTATGTAGGTGTAGAATTTGACGGAAATAAAAAAAAACACGGTGTGTATACATGTATGTTTATACTTATGCATGTCTTCAACACTCAACACAGCACGAGTTCCTCAAATATATTTATTTTATATTAAATATATTCTTACATTTCATCGGGTGATAAATGTCTGATTGACTACCGAGCAAATTTTATTATTTATTTATTTTTTGTAACTATATTTTGTTATTGTAGTCAATCTGATGAAACTTCATTTATTTCATTAACATTATTTTGTTATTATTTTTTGATATATTATGTTATTACAAACTTATTTTAAAGATTATATTATTATATTTGTTATGTTGCTGCTGTTTGATTCGTTATCAGCATGTGTTACGCGGTCACATATTCTTTACGTATTATTCATAGAAAAAAAAAAAAAATGCTAAGTCGAAGCAAGTAAGACGAAACACTAGGAAGGACACCTTTTATTTTGAAACAAGTAAATGCGTAGGAATATGTGATCGCCGAAATGTTCAAATATTTTGTTTATTTTGAGGTTACACGGCCCTTTAAAAAATATAAATAATGATAAAAAAAATCGTAATTAAATTTCGTTATTACTTGTACAGTCAAGCTACATCGATGCAGCCAAAGTGCCAAAATATTTACCATCTACATCATTTCAGTCGTAAGACGTCCGCTGGTACATTGGCCAGGCCACGCTTGGCAGGCGGATTGGCCACCACAGTAGTTGTTATTCCGTTTCGACGGACTGCTGCCCATCCGTCATTTTTTTTCTCTAGGTCGCCGCTTACGACATCCGCGGGAGGAGATAGGGTTGTGCTGTTCTAAGCCGGCTATCATAAATATACATGTACTATAACATTAAGACAATAAGGTGCGTGTATACATATTTCGGCACTTCGGTCGTATCGATATATTTGACCTTGACTGTAAGAAGTAGTAGAAGAGCCATGTAACCTGCACGGCACACGCGACACACGACGTGAGAGCGAGACACTACATAGGTCAACGTGCTACCCTACCTCCTTACTCTTAACGCGTAAGAAAACAATCCCTTTCTAACAAACAGAAATTTCTAAAAGATGGAACGGGACAATCGATTTATAAAGTTGATTATAAATAACGCCATTAGTATTTCCCGTTTGGGATCGAATGACATAAGACGGGTCAACAGTCGCCATCAGATATATCGGAGCTGTGGAGGTGTTCACAAATATATGAACAACGTCTCTATTGTCGAGGCGATAAAGTGCATGTTCCGATATTTGTGACCGCCTCCACAGCTCCGATGTATCTGATGACGACTGTACTGTCAGCATCAATAGCATATGAAACTCCGCACTAAATGATCAGTTTGTTTGTATTGAATAAACTCCGAAACTACTGGACCGATTTAAATAATTCTTTCACCATTAGAATCCTCCATTACCCGTGATGAACATAGGAGATTGTTGTCGGAGATAAATGCACGCAGCCGGTAGTTCTCGCCGACCGTCGCAGCTTCCAAGGATACTTCCTCACAGCTGACTGACATGATGTGGATCGACCAGAAGACACGAACTTAAGATAAAGTATACAAAATGTTATAAGCATACTGGTATCCGTTTAATAGCGGAATTGATATCATATTTTTATTAGAAAAATCTAGTAAAGATTTTTGACAGGGCTTGAAAATCTGTTGAATGGATGTTTTCTAATCAGAATATGATAGCAGTATATTAGTCGGATTATGAGTATTTTTGTATACGACAGTTTTGAATATCATTTCAAATGTTTCAAAGCGCTTAATGTGCTATAGGTTGTACAGTCGCCATCAGATATATCGGAGCTGTGGAGGTGGTCACAAATATCGGAACATACACTTTATCGCCTTGACAATAGAGGCGTTGTTCTGATATTAGGGACCACCTCCACAGCTCCGATATATTTGATGGAGAGTTAAAGAAATTCAACCTATCAAAAAAAACACTACATAAAAAAAGTAGTGTGTGTGTAAAGTTGTGTCGGTCCGCACTTGTCCCCGCGTGTGTGCGTGTGTCTAGCGTGCGTGTGTGTGTGTAGTCATGCACGCGGCGCCGCGGCCCGGCTACGGCCTGCGCTCCAACACGCTGCCCGCCACCAACGGACATGTGAGTACATTGCATTGTATGCCTTATCACCATGGGATGAGGTTTCATTTTCCACGTGTAAGTAGTGAGGAAATATGGGGAACGTTGTCTACCTTATGCTAAGGTGATAAGGTTCAGTATTGCACAGTAAAAACTGACTATAGCTCCGTAAGTATAACAACATATACACTGAAGGCTTACCGTGAAATTCTAGTATTTGTCTAGCTCAATCTTGAGCGATGAAGAGGCAAATAGACGAACGAGGTTCGTGGTAGGCCTTCTGCTGGAACCTAATCTATGTGATTGGATCGCTGAAAGTCTGCGTCCTCATTGGTCAGTATCAGTAACATGCAATCGAATTTCAACTTTAATCAAACACGGATAAGTTTAAAAATGGATTAATTGTTTATGATTGTTAAACGACAAAAGTTAGATATTATTTAATAACGTTTAATTTAATGTAAATTGTATCATGATTAGAGTTGAAATTCAAAGGCTTGTTAAGGGACAAGTAAGTAATTATCATAAGTTAGTTTTAGGCTAGGAAAAAAGTATAGTTGATTTTTCGATGGCTGACATATGAGAAACAAATATATGAAAAAGAATCATCAAATAACATCGAGAAATCAATCGTGCTTCACGAAGTAGGGTGACAATGATTGCGGATTTTGTAGGACACTGTAGGGTACGGTAGGCTAGGGTAGGGCTGGGTAGGGTAGAGCCAGTGCTGACGCGTGGTATTTCAGTGGTGTCGTCGTTGCGCCAGGCGCCGCGGCCGGGCTACGGGCTGGCGGCGCGCTCGCACACCTTCTCCTCGAGCACTGGAGTAAGTTCCACAGTAAAAAGCTATACGTACAATGAAGTCTTTCAATTGGTATTATGACTGTTAAATATAAACGAGATTGGCCTAGAATTCTTTAGCGGATCTGAACAATGCGAGTGTGATACGTGATTATGATGGTCTAAGGATTCAGGTATGGTTAAAATGTGTGATTATATTTCGTCGTTTCATTCTTCAGATATATCATATACCAGGTAGTTCTTTGAACCTACAGGCGACTTCTGCACAATATTAAAAGACAGTCAGTTGACTATTGAACTGAATTTTTGTTAAATCATTCATTCCCCTACCTCTCCCGGTCACCGCGCTCTCCTACTTGCTCATTCTTTTTTCGTGCACGGCGACGAACGCACGCGCCTCTTTAGCTATCCGGCAAAGCCTACAATCATGCCGAAACGCACAGCTAAGGAGAAGTTAAACTATTACCGTAAAAAAGTTAAAAAACTTGAAGATCATAAGAAACGGTACAGAATAATTTATACAACGTCCTCATCGGAAGACGAAGGTAAGTTATTTGTTCTATAACTTTATGTTGAGAAGTGATTAAAAAAGCCGACATAGGGATTGACCGCGAGTCTCTAACTATGATCAAATTAACATCGGGGTTGACTGCGAGTCTCCAACGATGTAACAAAGCAGAACACACGCGCAATCTTCAGTAGATGCGCGTTACTCTGCGACACAAATATTTTCTTAACCTACCCCCAAAAGAAAATATTTTCATATAAAATATTAATCACCTTTTATTGTTGTAGACAATGTAATGGAACATAATCTAGACATTCTAGATGATTCCATACCGGCTCATGATCCTGTTGTACCGGAATTACAATCAAACGCACCAGATAATACTGGTGACGTATCGACGCCAGGCCCTAGCAACACGATTTCGCCACCTGAAAATCAGGCGGACGTAGCTATGTCGTTAGACCAACCTGAGCTCGATCCAGAAATGCTCTTGGCTCTTGGGGAATCAACCGATGACACCCCGAATTTAGTAACAAAATACACGACAATTTAACAAAGCTTTGGCTACCTTTGCTAAAGAAAGGTATGACAAAGGAAAGTAAGGACAAGATTCAAAAAGAATACCTTGTGCCCGATAACTGTCGTTTGTTACAAGCACCAAAATTGAACGTCGAGATTTCAGCGGCGGTTCCCGATATGGTCCGGAACAGGGATAAGAATCTGGCAGCAGTGCAGCAGCAACTAGGCCACGGGATCACGGCCCTGAACAGGGCCATGGATATTCTAATTAAAGGGACCGATACCAACGGAATCGAAGCTATGAAACACCTTAGTAACGGTTGCCGCATTTTGTGTGACCTCCATGCGTCCTCCACTCAGAGCCGCATAAAACTCATTACCCTAGTCTGGATAAGACGTTCCTACAAGTTATTCAGGACTCGGAACGCGACGATACCGTATTTGGCAATAAATTGTCAGAAAAATAAAGGCGTCAAAGACCATTGAAAACAAGGTCTTCAAATTAAGAAAGCGTCACCAAAGAAACCTACTCCAGCTCAGCCTACGAGCAGTCGACCACCGTACTCGGGAAACTGGTCAGCGCCCCCTCGTTACGCGTCGAACAGGGGGGGCCGGAGAGGAGCTCGCAGGCAGACGAACTACCCGCAACGGAAGTTCCCAGCTTCGCAACCAACCAAGGCATCGACCTCGACCAAGGCACATGCTCAGGCACCGTAATACAGGTACATGCAGGTCGAATAAGCTATTTTTATAACTGTTGGCTAAAAATAACTTCGAATAAAATGGTTTTGGACTGGGTCAGATATGGCTACTCAATCCCATTTGAGTCAGACGTAAAACAAACGTTTATTCCAGTAAATACGTTTGCTCAGGACGAAGTGACTGATATGAAACTAGCTATACAAAAGCTTTTTGATTTAGGAGCCATATCTGAGTGCATCGAGGTTAATAACCAATTCATATCTAAGATATTTCTTGCCCCAAAACCTAACGGAGGAAAACGCTTTATCCTAAATTTAAAAAGCCTTAATAAATTTATCGCTCCCTGTCATTTTAAAATGGAGGATTATCGCACGGCCTCTAAACTCATTCCTCGGAATGGTTTTCTAGCCACTATAGACTTGACGGAAGCGTACCTGCTTATACCTATAAATAAAAACGACAGGAAATACTTAAGGTTTCAATTTGAGGGCTCGACATATGAATTCTCCGCATTACCATATGGTTTGTCCGTAGCGCCCAGAGTCTTCACAAAAATTATGAAAGAAGTAGTGTCTAACCTAAGATCTCGAGGCCTCAAATCGGTTATATATTTAGACGACATCCTTTGTATAGGGGATAGTTTTCAGGATTGTCAAAATAATGTTAATGAAACCTTAAAGTTACTGCAATGTCTAGGATTCGTTGTTAATAACAACAAAAGTTCCTTACTTCCAAAACAAACTTGTAAATTTTTAGGCTTTCAATTTAATACTCAAAATTTGACCTTAGCCTTACCAGAAGATAAGCGGAACAAAATTGCACAATTAACTCACAAATTTCTAGCGCTCCCGAGGTGTACTATTCGGGAGTTTGCACAACTGATAGGAGTTTTGGTGTCAGCCTGCCCAGCTGTAAAATACGGTTGGGTTTACACAAAAACCTTAGAACGGCAAAAACATTTAGAGTTATTAAAAAACAATAATAACTTTGAGGCAAAAATAAAACCTGATATTGCTATACAAGATGATTTAAAATGGTGGATAAATAATATTTACACGTCAAATAACTTTATGAGACACACTAAATTTCAACTTGAAATATATAGTGATGCATCCAATACAGGTTGGGGTGCCGTTTCAGGAGACAATAAGGTTAACGGCATGTGGAAATCTTCTGAACGGGATCTCCATATTAATTATTTGGAATTGCTGGCGGTATACCTTGGCTTAAAAGTTTCGCTCAGAACGTGAATAACTGTGCAATTTTGTTGCGGGTCGATAATACGACCGCAATAAGTTATATAAATCGCATGGGGGGCATACAGTTTCCACACCTAAACGATTTGTCTCGAACAATTTGGCAGTGGTGCGAGAAGCGAAATGTATTTATCTTTGCGTCTTACATAAATACAAAAGAAAATATTGCCGATCCCGAGTCTAGGAAGGTTAACCCTGACACTGAATGGGAACTGTCAGACAGAGCGTTCGAGTCAATAGTGAAACGCTTCGGTCAACCAAAGATAGATTTATTCGCCTCTCGATCCAATACCAAATGTTCATGTTTTGTATCGTGGAAACCTGACCCCGATGCGGTAGCAGTTGATGCATTTACAATTAACTGGAGCGAAAATTATTTCTACGCCTTTCCTCCGTTTTCATTAGTCTTAAAATGTCTCAGAAAAATTGTAGACGATCAAGCAAATGGAATCTTGGTGTTTCCTTACTGGCTATCGCAGCCATGGTTCCCCCTATTGCAGAGCCTTCTTAATTCAGACATAATGTTTCTGAACCCAAATAAAAATTTACTTCATTCCCATTTCAGGGACTGCCACCCCCTACACAGGGGACTTACACTGGGTGTCGCGAGGCTCTGCAACAGTCCTTCGCTCGGAGGGGCGCACCGCCCGAAGCGCTAACACTGATGTTGGCATCTCTTTCCGACAAAACAATAAAACAATACGATGTTACATACAAGCTGTGGTGGCAATTTTGCATTGTAAATAATATTAGTGTGTTTGAACCCGCGACAGCTTCAGTACTGTCATTTCTAACAGAACAATTTAACAAAAAATGTGCATATGGCACTATCAATAGTCATCGTTCAGCCCTATCTTTGTTATTGGGAAACAATGTGGGTTCAGACGATTGCGTGAAACGTCTTCTCAAAGGTGCGTACAAACAGAAACCTAGTGGACCGAAGTATAATCATACATGGGACCCCCAGGTGGTTCTAAATCACATCTCTCATTGGTATCCCAATACAAGCTTAGGGCTTGAAAACTGTCGAAAAACTAGTGACATTGCTGGCCATCTGCACGGCGCACAGGGTTCAAACTTTAGCGCTTATTAAAATCGAAAACATAATTATTTCCACAAACGGCGTTAAAATTGGAATAACTGACGTCATCAAAACATCTGCCGCGGGACGAGAACAACCCGTTCTCTTCCTACCATATTTTAAAGATAATGTCTCTATCTGCCCTGCTACGGCTCTCAGAGATTATATTTTTGTAACAGAAAATACGAGAGCCGGCAGTGAAGGGCAGCTTTTAATGACATATAAAAGGCCCCACAGACCTGCAACATCGCAAACCATCAGTAGATGGATCAAAGACGTTTTGTCCGAAAGCGGCATCGACATGACAGTGTTCAGCGCGCACAGTGCGCGCCACGCCGCCACGTCGTCGACACCGTCCGCCGCCCCGCGGGCTGGAGCGCGGCGTCCACCACGTTCGCCCGCTTCTATAATCGACCGTTATCGGAGGAAGGGCTATTCGCCAGATCCGTTTGCTTGTCGATTTCTAGCAATGATATTTAAATGATTATCTGTAGATTGATTTGTTGACAATAGCGATAATTAAGATTATAGTCGAATATGTCGACTTTACGAAGTAAATATATATAATTTCGTGTCGAGATATTGTTTCATTCCACCTTAAGTAAAACTTTAACACTCTAAACATCTACCTGGTATATGATATATCTGAAGAATGAAACGACGAAATATAATAGATGATCAAACGAACTTCTAAAGCGAAGTTCGATCATTATTATATGAGTCGTTTCATTCGAAGATATAATGGCCCTCCCACCCTTTAAAACCCAATAACTTAAAGTTTTACGTTTCTCTCTAAAGATAATGAGCAAGTAGGAGAGCGCGGTGACCGGGAAAGGTAGGGGAATGAATGATTTAACAAAAATTCAGTTCAATAGTCAACTGACTGTCTTTTAATATTGTGCAGAAGTCGCCTGTAGGTTCAAAGAACTACCTGGTATATGATATATCTTCGAATGAAACGACTCATATAATAATGATCGAACTTCGCTTTAGAAGTTCGTTTGATCATCTATTATTACTTATTACCCAGCCAAACAAGTTGTAGACATTTATGTTGTTAAAGCTTGTTAAAGTTAGTTATGGGATTATTTTTTTCTTAAGGTAGCTCTTTTGGTAAATAAAGTAATAAGCTATTTTATTTTATTGTTAATACGTATATAGTAAATAAAAATATATTAGTCAGTTAATCCATGTATATCTTTTCTATTCTATATTGTTTTTTTTTTTATTATTATTGTTTAGCAAGCAAATAATACAAATTAATATTCGTTAATTTTGAAACATACAAGTAAATAACTGAAAGTATGAGTATGTGTTCAATATAATTCTGACATTTCTGATATAACATTTTGTGGTCATACAGGGCGATTTCACATTCAGCGGCATGGGTGACAAGACGCATAGCACAGACTTCTCCAGCGGCAAATCAGACAGTGAGTACACCCTACACCCGACGTAGTAGTGAGTGTCGTGGCGTGCTGTGTCGACACGTGCGAGATACACGCGTTGTGAGACTATCCTGATATTCATTTTATGTTTGGCTAACCAATTTATCCATACTCGAAAAAATGGTTAATTAAGAGAAGTTACTTAGTGTGTGTTTTAGTTAGTTTTAGTTGCATGTGTTTACACGGAAGCTCGATAATATAATACAAAATAAAAATTTCATTATGTAAGTTGTGTGTATCTCGTACTATGTGTTAGTTGAATAGCTACTGTCATTATCTAAGACTTTATTATATAGGAAAGAACCGCGTCTATTCGCATTTTGCAAAAACTGAAGCATACGTTCATGTCGCTTACTGAATTTTATGGATAATGAAGGAGTGAAAAGACATATTTTCAAACATGAGACAAAACCTGAGCCTTTCGATACATACTGAGCGAGTTTCTAAACAGATATGACTCAAAGTATAGAAAAAAAAGTGAAATGCGAATAGTTGCGGTTGGTGGGGTGTTTACTAACAAGTGTTTGTGCGTAGTTCGCTCTCCGGGAAGCGGCTCGTCCAACTACAGCCAGTTCCTGCGCCCGGACGTGTAACACACTCTACACATGTGCTTCATCAGAAAACATACTCTAAGCTCTTCTATTTAAAAACCAATTTTCTTGAACACAAATGCAAAAAAGTGACATCGAGATCTTGTCCGTATTAAAACCAAAAATATGGGCACCCTACTACAGAAGTTACCATTTAATTTTCTTGAAATTTTTCGTTGTATGTAGTTACGTTATCAGTTTTTTGA